>NAJI01000188.1:311-278983 GCA_002179835.1 Calonectria leucothoes
TCAACAAAATTTCTTTGGAAAGGCGAAGATACGGGGTTAGGGGATTTGGGTGGTTTTGGGTATGAGCTTGGAGCGTCACGAACATGACTTTGGCTGTAGAAAGTTTCATTCTTTTTTCTTCTTCTGAGTGCCGCACTCAGCATCTTAGAGTCCCTTTTTGTACATTGCAATGAATACGATATCAACTTTATCAATGTTTGCCTGTTCTGGTTAATGAAAGACGTGACGCTGTTTCCAAAACCTCATCCTCAGCATGGGTTATATATTTTCTAAATGACCACATAAAAACCANNCAGTCGTTTTCTGTTCCTTGTTGCTCATGTGGCCAAATATAGTACATATACATGAACAAGTATTAGGGTATCTTGGGAATATTATTTCATAGTGTACATTTATCCTCAGGGATTATTTTGGCTTGGATTTGCTTCGGCTCCACGAGATGAGAACCAGCGAGACCGCAGACGGTGTAAAATGCCAGGCTCCCGTAAGAACGACGCAGGGTCGACGCGCGTGACGTGAGGATCCATCTCAATTCCCAAATGCACCTTCCCGTCCACCCCAGTAAACCGTCCAAAACTATACGTTCGCTCTCCCAGTGCCTGCTTGTGGGATCGGTTCGCGAACCGGCTTGATGCCGTGTAGGCAACGATGGAGCCCAAAGTCGTGGGCAGGCGAGGTAAGACGAAGCCAGTGGCTCGGGCGTAAAAGGCCAGGGCGGTGACGACGTTTAAAGAAAGAACCGCTATGGTTATAATGAATGACGCGTTTTCCATGAAAATTCTCGTCTCCGGGGTGTGCCGAATAATTTGTATCGGTGCTCCGGGCTCGCTGTTATCGAATAGCTGCTGGTTTAGGCTCAGAAATATGGCGTAATTCAGACCGTAAATGCTCTTGATGAGAGGAGCCATTTCGGCCGAGGCTGGAGTCTGGGCTTTGGGGTCCAGAATTATTCTGGAATTCATCCTCAACACCAGAAGATAGTTTATCCAGTCCATGGACAGGGTATCGTTATGCCAGTAGGGAGTCGTGCCCCAATGATAACCGGCCGTATAGAATATCTCGTCGATCTGATCTTTTGCTTGCGTGTAGTCGAGGGTTGATTGTAGCTTCGTCGTCCTGTTGTATGATAGGACGTGACCTTCGGAATCGATGGTAAGGTTGAACATTGCCGTTTCAAAAATGGGGCGACATGTCAGTAGACTCGTTTCCACCGTTGCATTCACATTCGTGGCGTTCGTAGTTCGACCCCATCCCACCAACAGCGGCTTGTTATCGCAATGTTCGCGCTCCTCTTCGCGATTTAACACTCCCAAGTATTCTATGGCTGATTTGCCTTGGGTACCGGTGCTCATGCTACTTCGCATGTCGATACTCAAGGCCTGCACGGCTGTCCGACATTGGGTCGCAGATACAGTTGTGTTCTGCACTGGTAGCATGAACGCGGCAGTCGGTGTGCAATTTGCATTGGCTCCAAATCCTCTTGTCTGGAGGGTGTACGTGGTTTTCGCTCCATAGCTCTGGCTCATTTCGGAAACATCATATTTCTGAAAGAAGTAATCCTGGGATACCCATGGCGGAAGCGTGGTGCCGCTCGAGTAGTTCGCAAGAATAACGTACATCGGGTCTTGATATACTGGCGTGGTAATAAGAGCACTTCGGAGGGTCGAGGAAAGGTTGTATACGGATGTGTTGTCAAACCGAGACGCAAATACAGGCTGGCTGGTTTCTATGTAATTAGCGGTTGTCGGCTGCTCATTGAACAAGGAACCTAGGCCAATAGCAAGAAGATTGGCCAGGAGTGCCACAGTGCAAAGGAGCATCAGCATAAAGTGTCGAGACTTCATTGCTCGGAACAAAACCAGTTGAGGGGGGATGGATGTGTACAGGGCATCGATAGTACTCGAAGCCTTTGCCTGCCCTTGCCAGAGATCTCTGAATGGCTGCAGAACGCAGAGCAACCGGTTTAGTAAGATCCAAAATGGTTCAATTAATGTCGCAAATATGGTAGGAATATAATTTTCAAGGATTTGCAAGACCTCAAAGTTGTTGGACGGGCGCGGTAATCCTGCCTATCATCAGTAAACTACACTCATACTTTGCGCTGTTTTTGCTTACCGATCATGACCTGCTCTTGTTTCTTTAGGTAGGATAGGCTAACTATCGCAGCAATTAGACTCACGACAAGCAATGCCCCAGCTTCGCGTTTGAGAGCCAGCGGGCGGACAGGCTTGTAGGAGGCTTCTTGGGCTGGATCGTCTCGCTTGCTTTGGGCATCGCGAGCAATTTGGAAGCTAGTATGCTGGCGACGATCATCACACATCATTTTTACATGATCCTTTTCGAACTCCTTTTGTAGTACATCTTCGTCGGCTGTGTCCATTGGCCTAAATAGACGAAGAAGTTCGGGACTGTTTCGAAACAGGTCAATGTGTCTGCTAAGTGATGTAGGGTTCATGCCCAGTTTGCTCGGAGCGGTTCGACAATGCCATATCAACAAGGTAGTGAAGATGACAACGGTAAATAAGAAACCCTCGAGTATGAAGGCAAACACCCGACTGACAATAATACCATAGAGGTAAAACTCCACTGATGCTGTTGCCTCCGTGCTGGTCGAGTTCGACGCAGATGTATCATTCGTGAGAAGACTGTGCGCGGCTATCGCAAACAAATATTTGTGAGCCCGATTGTATGACTTTTGCAATCTCTCCGCATGGGAATAAGCCTCGGAGAGCAGATTATCTCCTGCGACAGCGAATCCAACCATGTTGGAAACTGGGCGAGAAAATCCAGTATAGTTCAATCGCGGCTGTTGTTCTACTAATTGGTTAAATGGGTAGTCTCGGATGATTTTGTTCTCAGCCATTCCATTCGCAATGACGAATTCAAATGCGGTTGAGTTGAAAACGCTCTCAGACAACAACACTCGCGACTCCAATTCCTCGATGTCTACTGGCACAAGCGACGCTGAATCCACGGTCGCGCGAACCTTTTGGGCGTAATATGTCGGTTGGCAATATAGCGAAGTGATGTTGAAGGACATGGATGATTCCCCATCTACCTTGTAACCCCTGGCCCAAATTGCAAGAAATTGGTGACTGGAATTGTCCGTCTTTGGGCAGTTGGGTCCGGCAAGCGCATAATCGGAGTAGGCGCTAGAACTGTATCCAATGTACAGCATTGTATCCTTGGGCGTGTAGCTGAAGTCCGCCGTGAAGTTGCAGCCTTGCCCATTGAGAAAGTTGTAAGATGTCGACGAGCGCGGCCCACTCTTTTCGATTTCAGCTGGCCAGCAATTCAATTCTGTTGACAGCTTGGTTGTCGTCGCGGTCCAGTTTGACTCAGAAGTGGGCGAGTCATTCTCGAGATAATAAGGGAGCAAAGCATACTTGGAGGTTGTGAACGATGGATAAGGTTGACCAAGCCATGCGATCGCATAGCCCGTGTTGAGGAATTCGGGATCCAGGAGTCTCACTTGATCTGCCATTGGAACAAGCTGCGACTGAGCCATGAAACCGACTGATCTTACTTGGGCTATCACGCCTGTGCCGAGCAGAGAACTCTGAAGGGGTGTGAGAATCCACAAAACCACAACCATGGCAGTCCCAGAAAAGAAGACCGGCCAATGCCTGCAGAAGCGTCAGCATGTACAAGGCAAGAAATACAAACCACAGGTGTTATACTTCTTTTTGGCGGCCCGGAATGGCACGAAGCCAATAAAGTCATACTGGTAGTCGAGAAACATTGAGTTCGTAGCCGTGGCTCCCCTTGGTTTAGAAAGCTCAAACCATGGCTGCATTCTCTTAGCGTCCAAGTCAATCCAGCTCCAGATCATGCTGTACAATACAGCTGCCAATGTCGGTAGGTAGAGGTATCCAAGTTTGGCATATTGGGGAATATCGTCGGCCGTGTTCGATAAAGCAAGCCCGCCTTGAGACTTGCTTCGTTGGGCTAAGGTTTCAATAGCCGCCGCAATGAGAAGTGTGAGTGCGATAATGGCGGCAAGCATCGGGGTCGAAAGAGAAAGCGGCTTCCACCCAGCCCTGTAGTCTTCTTCATCCTCTTCAAACTTTTCCGGAGTCTTTGGCGGCGTCGATGTCGGTCTGTCAGGATCCTCGGGTCCAATCCGGTCTGTATTATAACGAGACAATCCCTGGGTGGCATCCGTCTCGTACACCCTCTCGGCGACGTTCTCCCAGACGGACCTCATTTTGGCGACTTGCACCAACTCAACGAGAAGCGAAAAATTGAGGCAAAAGAGGGATGGCCCGCCACCCAAGAGGACCTGGGAAGACGGGAAAGAAAGGAAGCCCAGCTTTCCGCGGGCAATGGCTAGTTTTAAGACCCTTTCGGGCCGTGGATCTTTCCCCTCCCATCTTGTACAACCGCACTTCGCTTGGGATAGGATTCTGGATCCGTCGTGACGGGACCAACACTTATTTGCGAACTAGCCTAACAGATGGCCACACAAAATTGCTGGACAAGTGTTTAGGCCGGTTCCATATGCATGTTGGCCAGCAGGCTGCGGCATCCGAAACGCGACCTCATACCAGCACGGTCGCCCCTCAATATGTGTGGCCACTCAGCTGGCCCCACATGGTGAGGTCCACGCGGGCGGTTAACAGCGAAAGCATGGATAAATTTAGAGCTGAGAGGGCAGCTAAGCGCCCAACCCTCGGCCTCGACCAATTAAGCCTCTCCAAATGGGCTGCCGCCGAGATGATCCCTTTGTGGTGCGGGAGTGTGGATAAGCATTCCAGCAGAGTAAAGGAGAACGCGCTCTTCAGACGCGGCTTTGCGGGCTTCTTTGGGGCCAGCAGTCCAAAGCGAGGCTAAAGAGTGGACTGTGGCTATTTAGTATCATCAAATGCCGAGACTGCATTGCCAGACACAGCCATTTTTGCTCATGTGACAAGAGGCTAGGTACTTACTGTTGGAACGCTTTGCCTGCTGCTTTTAGCCGAACACGCAACATTTCAAACACGAACGCCTCTGGAACGGCCAATGTGGCTGCTGGGCAATTGGGGTCATCCCAATCAAGTTATTCTTCCGTGCTAGGATTATCACAGCCCTGTGCAAAATAATACGCGTCGCTCGTGCAGCGGTAGTTTCCACGCCAGAGAGTGGTGTAGCCCAACCTTCGCTGTGGGCTCACGGCTTGATGTAGTCGACATCCACCTATTGAATTCATTAAATGTAAATTGCTTCATAAATATCTTCTTCCAGTCACTGTGAATCATCGCATCAATTAAATGATAAAGAGAGTAAAAAATTGCAATATGTAAGATGCAAACCTATATACATGTTTGTGACAAAGAGAGTACATGAGTGCAATGCAGGCCCACATACATGCCCAAACCCAGTCTATGAGAACCTCAGAATAGCGCTATGAAGGATTGTAATGCGAAGGATGAAAAAAAAAAAAAAAAAAGGTGTTCAAACTCGTTCCAGGATGGCCTCAGAATAAGACCAACATGTGCTGCATGGCAGTAGAATCTTAGGTGTGGTAGATGCCCCAGGTGACGTCAGCGTCAACACTCGCTGTGCTCTGGCACTTCATGCTGCCCTTTGAGCCCACCAAGCCTTCCCACTCGAACTTGGCAATTGATTCGTTGATGAGATCGATAATGTCTTGGTTGCCAATGTAGGCGCGTCCAACGTCGCCACCCCCCTGGAGAGAAAAGGCACAGGTGCCGGAGTGGACCACCTGGTGAACACCGCCGGCGAGATCGACAGACCAGGAGCCGCCGCCGCCAATGTTGGTAGCGATTTGCTGGCAGTCGGAAACCTTGGGGGAACCACCGGAGCTCGCGTTCTCAAACGAAGAGTCGCCGCAGTCGTTGACCAAGTTTCGGGCCTTGAGCGTCTTGACCTCGCTGTTGGCCCGGGGAAGAGCGACTGCCCCGGTAGCAGCCAGAACGGCTACAACAGCGGAAGAAAGCTTGAATTGCATTATGGATGGTTGTTTCTGGTGTTTTTGAAAGGTTGTAAGAGGTCGGTAGAAATTTCAGGATTGAATCGAAGCTGGAGTGTCTTGTAGTGAGATGTAAGTGTGTTTGATGAGGAGGAGGATTAGATGTTACTTGGACAGCTTGGACTTTATATAGCAAACTCGTGGGAAGTCCAAAATTAAACTTGAGTAATATGGAAGCCGGCGAATTCCACGTTGGGAATTCCGCATCGAATACCACCATGTCTTACTCAAGTTTCTCATACAATAGTCAGGAGGTTGAGCTCAGAGGTCCTGGGTGCTGAGTGGCCCCATATTTGCTCACTCAGCAGCACCATGGCGGTGTTCACAGCACGCTCTACCTGGAAAGCACCCCGAAAACTGTGAGGTTTGCAAGAAATTGAAATAAAACAATTTATCCCACATTTGATAGTAATAAAAAAACCAGAAACCATGAGCATGAAAGATCAAGGTAGTCGATGCTGGGTGGTTGCCCAGAATGGTGCTCGTGGCCAAAGATTCAGGAACCAACACGTACCAATTGACGGCTGACGGTCCGCGATGCTACGATCCTAACGGTGTAAGTCACGAGAGACGAATCACGGGTCTCAATTGATACAAGGCGGCGTTCATTTCAAGACCCATCGAAGTGATCTGCAATACACATAGGTTGGGCCGTGCGACAAGGAGCAATTCCAAGTCCTCGCTGCGAACACGTGAGTAGTAAACCTGGTGCTGCAAATTCAGCACTCTCCAACTGGTGGAAGCCGTTCGTATTCTAAAAAAAAATCGTCATGCGAAATGTTTTCTTTATGAGAGTTGAACTGGCCCCATGGATTATCATTCTAGCGTGACAATCTGAGAAACAAGCTTGTTTCATTGTTCCTACATCAGACTTCGGATCCTTTTGGGGACAAGGGGAAAACTCCTTGCGCATAACATGTCGATGGTAAATGGGTCGCGTCTTGCTGCTCCTCAATCAATACCCAGTCTCGAAAAAACCGAGCCGAGCCTCCGTATTTCCGTTCAAGCCTTCACTGTATTTCCACATATTTCTAGAGCGCAGCACAAATACATGCGACAGATGCCCAGTAAGAAAGTGGTGTGACTTTTGTTCAAGAGACCAGCCACAATAGGCCCTGTCTCTTCATCATATGAACGTGAGGGGAGCGAAATTACTTGATGCACTCTTCGATCTTTCAGAATGGTGAGTTCTTTGGATCACCCGGTCGTGACGCTTCCAACCCCCGGCCAGGCATTCAGTCAGGCATCCCAAGATTGCAATTGCCTGTCCAATTTAACATTATGCATTGCGATTACTCGTATGAAAACATGAGAAGATTTATCAAAATATCATAAAATTCATCCTTCCATACAAATAGTTTCTATGTCGCTTCGGCTGGCAATGAGAAGAATATCACCTTGAACCGGAGCCACGCAATCACTATGAACATACATGTTGGTTTTTTTTTGATAAATCCACTACATTTTCACCGTAATAAAAGGCTAATATTCATACCCGCGGCTAGTTGGGGCTTCATTGCTCCTTGGCAAGCGATCAAGGATGATGGTTAGGCCCGGCGATCCAACTGTACAAGGCGGAGGTGTGAAGCGGTATTTCCGAAAAGAAAGTTGCCTCTGTACATGTATACAACATGGCCCCGGTCAACTATGACTCAATCTCACGTGCTCAATTTACCAAGACAGCCTGGCATAGTTTGGCTCTTTCAACCCTGGGTAGGTGTACATCCCCAAAACAGGTGACTGGCTCTCCCCCACATGTCAGGCACTGTACGGTGTATCCATACCAATACTTCCTGGCCGCGATATTTCTTTCCAGGTGGAAACTAAAATGCTTGCATGAGTGAGACTACTTGCTTGTCCACTTCTGTTTTTCCTCCAGGTACACTCGTATGAATATTGTGGCAGTTGGCTCGCTGCCTGATTGTACATGTCCAATTTGAAATTAAGTCGGCTTTTTACGTGCACGTATTAAGTGTTTAGGGTAAGTCTGACTGTGAACTGGTTAGGTAGTTGCTCGGTGGCATGCAGATAGGAAGGCAGCAACTACGTAACCATGGATGGTTGTGGTCCAACAATCTTGAGGCGCTTCAAGTCCGTTGGTTGTCTACCAACATCATGCTATGGCAAAGTCCCTACAATTAAATTCAAATGCATCGTCCCCCACGGAAAATCCAACCACTGCAACGAGATCCAGCTACATCCATGCGCAAGTCTTGTCAGAAAAACCCACACCGTCATCAGCCTTACCACTGCCAAGGGACCTTGGCAGCCATCGTCCCGAACTACCCTGCATCTATGACAGGGGATGAGAGATTTAGTCTTGAAGACAACTTTTTTCGGTTAAGAGACTAAAGCTCGTATTCAAAGAGTTTTTTTTTCTTCCACGGGTCATGATTTGAAATATAATGAAAGGTAACACATGTGGATGTGGTGGAGGTTAAGCTCTGTTAGATAGCAGTGGACCGGCTCCATCGAAACCAAGTAAATGTCTCAGCCATTTCACCCAAGTGCCTGTTTACCAAAGCTGAGGAAGAAATGATGTTGTTCAGGGAAAAAGTTTTCTGGGGGCGCACGTCGACGATGCTGGCCCCGACGGACCTGGGCCGGGACCAAGACTTTGATCGGGTTACACGACCGGACCCGTCCAAGCCCTCCCCACTGGCGCCGTTGCTGTGCCTCAGCCTCAATAGATGATTGATTTCATCCATATTGCCATAGTGCGACTCGGGGCTCTGAGCTGCGGGCGCTGTGAGTGGCCAGACCCGGCTACGCGGGAGAGCCGTGTGGTCGAGGCCGGCTGTGCGGGAGACCCGTGAGTGGTCGAGTCCGGTTATGCGGGATGAAGCCTGTGTGGGTCTTGGCATCGTGTTAGTCAAGTCTTGGCACGCAATTAAGCTATTTCCAGCCCGCCAATAGCTCGCACTCGGAAACGAGAACTGACTTCCGGCTCCTTCTAGCACACACCCTCTTTGCCTGACTAGACGGGGGGTTTAAAAAAAAAAGTTGGTGGCTTATGGGCGCCGCTGACGCGGGAAGAGAAAGAAAATAGGTGAAACCAAGAGTAGGGACGAGAACGTTTCACGGGCTTCCATTCACTCGGGAAGATCGGCATGGTTCTTGGTCAAGTGCATCACGTCAAGCTTTTCTCACGTACATCACGGGCACCCAGACGGTTTATGCCGCCGCAAAGCTAGACGGCACAATTCCCGCGGGAAACAGCAAAAACGGGCCGGATGCCAATTCCGGCCTCACATGCAAACGACCCGGAGCATGAACCGGAAAGCGACTCGACTTGTCAGGTGGAAATGAGATGGCGGGGAGCCAGAGAGGAGCATCTATCCCAGATTTGGGCACATGTCACACATGCCAGGATCATGGCGAAATTTTGCCTTAACAGCCTCGCCAAAATGCGGGCGGGAACCAGGAGCCCTTATATGCCCCAGCTTTGTTAGACGTCTCCACGTGTCTCTCCAAACGATGAGCGCACTAACAAAGTTAGTTGCTTCCATCCTCGTCCCTCGCTTGCATGTTAAAAAAGTGGGAAGGCGGAAATTTGGAAGCCAAGGGAGACAGGGGGTGAGCAGCTTTATCGTACCCATGAGAACTTGTGTGTTGTGTGTGGTGTGCGTGTGGGTTATTTCCTTTTGGGCGGCTTGTTCGTGAGAGAGGAAAAAAAAAGAAACACCAACCAACATGGATGGGGATGGGGATGGGGTCTTGCTTGCGCCGGGCCGCGACAAACCAATCACAGGCCTGACAGACGGGAGAGTTTGGCCGAGCCGCCAGTCTGACGGGCGTATATGCCTCATAGCAGCAATGTAAAGTACGAGCACCCAATGGACCAGGCGGTGTCGTAATCTCGAGCGCGCCGGGCCACCGCAACCAGAGGCCTCCTGAGATGAAGAGGAGCCGGCGGGCAGGGAGCTGGCTGCAGAGCCTCTAGATCAAACGGGGCACCTCGTTTTTCATGCCGGGCTCCTCCCCTCCCCGCATGTTACGGCACACCGACGGGCGTCGACGGTTACGGGCTGGCTTGTTAGGGGCCGCGCCAGCCACGGGGACGGAGCTTGCTTGGCTTCCTCTGACGTATGTCGTGTGAACTAGTGGTAGATGCTCCGAAAGCTTGGCCTTGTTCTAATCCGATTTGGGTTCGCGCTAGCCTGGCCAGATGCGTGGGCGTCTCTTGTTCCTCGATAACAACCGACTTATACAACATCTATGCGGCATTTGTTAATCCAGTTCGTCCACTCAGCGCTCAGCGCTCAGACAAACATGGCCAGCCCGCTGCTGCTGTGCGTGCTCGTCGCTGCCGCACGTCTTGGTCGCCGCGACAGACGAGAGAGTCGAGACTCGAGCCCATTTTTCTCTCCCACCCGTAGATCGCTGTATTAATAGGAATAGGACAGACCAGACTTGCCGTAGAATATGCAGAACAGTTCAGTCCGTCTTCTCTTTGACTTTTGCACTTGCATCCAGCAAACCAACCCCCTGCCTGCCCTTCCCCCCAAGTTCCGGAGCACATCATCACCAACAGTGTTGCCAGAAAAGTTCCTTCTTCCGCCTGAGCTGCGTCTCATCCTTGACTCGAAGCTTGTAGCTTGATTCAGGAGTAGCTCGTGGCTGTGTTGTGTTTCTCCTGAGCCGGCCAATTTCAAAACCAAGAAGAAAAACGGCCATCATGTCGGACGAGAACCCTCCGGCCGACGTGGAAAAGGAGGCCGAAAAGGACCTCCGCATCACCTTCGATGCGGCCGCAGCGTCTGCTCAAACCCATCCAGCCCGTGGCCGCGCTGTCGATCAGGGCGGTGAGCGAACCTCGCGTTCTCGCTCACGCCGTCGCTCCTTGAGTCGTGCCTCGAGCAGGAACAACATCCCCACTGCCCCTTACTCGGGAGTTCCCATCGAGTATCGCACTCTCTCCATCCACGTCTCCGAGTCTCGCAATGTCGAGGCCGAGGCCTCTGCTGACAACAAGGCCATCAAGAAGGATGACCAGGACTACTTTGCCAACCTCAGCTTCCACCAGCTCGACGTTTCCCAGATCTGCCAGCAGCTCAATGTTGCCCAGGACCAAGGCCTCTCCGAGAGCGCGGCGGCAACGCGGCTCCAGCGCGATGGCAAGAACACGCTCCCCAAGCCCAAGACCAACTACCTCAAGAAGATTCTCACCTACATTTTTGGAGGCTTCTGCTCCGTCCTCTGGGTGGGCGTCATCATCTTCTTCATCTGCTGGAAGCCCCTGAGCAACCCGCCCTCGGCCACCAACCTCGCCCTCGCCATCCTGATCCTCATCGTCATCTTCCTCCAGGCCACCTTCTCCGCGTTCCAGGACTGGTCCACGGCGCGGACCATGAACTCCATCACGGACCTGCTGCCCTCGGAAGCCCTGGTGATGCGCGACGGCGCCTGGAAGAAGATGCCGGCCACCGAGCTCGCCAGCGGCGACATTGTTAACCTCCAGATCGGAAACAAGGTCCCCGCCGATCTGCGACTCCTGAGCCACTCGGGCGATATTCGATTCGATCGGGCCATCCTCACTGGCGAATCTGACGAGATCGAGGGCACGGTCGATGCTACAGAGGACAACTTCCTGGAAAGCCGCAACATTGCCTTGATGGGCACGCTGGTGGTCAACGGCAGCGGTATCGGCATCGTAGTCCTCACTGGAAGCCGCTCCGTCATGGGTCGCATTGCTACTGCTACTTCTGCAACCGAGGAGCGCCCTACCCTTATCCAGCTGGAGATCTGGCGCTTCGTCCGCATCATTGTTTGCCTGACCGTTGTCCTCGCTCTGGTTATTCTGTTCACCTGGCTTGGCTGGCTCAAGAAGGACCACAAGGCTTACATGAATGTTGTGGCCATGCTGAACAATGTCATGGGCTGCGTCGTTGCCTTTATTCCCGAGGGTATGCCTGTGGCTGTAGCCCTCACTCTCATGATGGTCGCCCGTCACATGAAGTCAGTCAACATCTTGCCCAAGGGTCTTTCGACTGTGGAGACGTTGGGTTGCGTCAACGTCCTGTGTTCCGACAAGACCGGCACACTTACTCAAAACCTGATGCATGTCAACTCTGCGTCGTTTATTGACAAGGAGATTGAGATTAGAGACTTTCATTACAAGCTGGACAGCGGAGAGGCTGAAGAGTGCATCACTAAGCTGCACGAAGCTGCTCTGAACTGCAATGATGCCACCTTTGACCCTACTACTATGAATCTTCCAGTCTTGCAGCGAGAGGTCCAAGGAAACGCGACCGATGCTGGTGTTCTTCGCTTTGTTGCCGAGTCCAAGAGGGGAGATTCTGGAAAGCCGCTCAACCCTCGCATTTTCCAAATCCCCTTCAACTCCAAGAACAAGTGGATGCTTACGGTTCACGGCATCGAGTCAGAGAAGCAGTCCGCCAATGAGTTCCAGGTCTTCGTCAAGGGTGCCCCTGATGTCTTGCTCCCTGGGTGCACAAAGTACTGGTCTCGTGAATCCAACTCTGTTCAGCCCCTGGATTACAGCGCCCAGACTGCGTTTAGGGCCTACCAGGACAAGCTGTCTCGAAACGCCGAGCGAGTCATCGTGTTGTGTGAGAAGAAGATCAACACCGTACACATGCCTGGCACCAACGCCTTCAGTGACGAGGTTGCTCAGAGCGCCATCCAAGACCTTACAATTGTTGGAATCCTTGGCATCACCGATCCTCCCCGCCCCGAGACGTTGGATACCGTCCGCGAGTGCCGCCGTGCCGGTGTCAGGTTCTTCATGGTTACTGGTGATTATGGTCTTACTGCCGCCGCCATTGCTAGGAACACGGGCATCTTTACTGGAGATCGCGACCCTGACACCCTGCAGACGCTCAACACCAACATGAACATCACGGCCAAGGAGATGAACCAGCTGCGCCTGTCTGGCGAGATCCGCAGCCTTCTTTTGGAGGGCCACCAGCTTGGCCACCTGACCGAGGATGACTGGGACATTGTGTGCGAGTACACGGAGATTGTCTTTGCCAGAACGACACCCGAGCAGAAGCTGCGCATTGTCGAAGAGTTCCGCAAGCGAGACAACGTGACGGCCGTTTCTGGAGACGGCGTGAACGATGCACCGGCCCTCCGCGCTGCCGATGTCGGCATCGCCATCATGGCGGGCAGCGATGTTGCCATTGAGGCTGCCGACCTGGTCTTGATGGACCGATTTGACTCGATTGTGGAGGCCATCCGGCTCGGTCGCCTGGTGTTCCAGAACCTGCAAAAGGTGATTGCCTACCTGCTCCCGGCCGGTTCCTGGTCCGAGATCTGGCCGGTGATCCTGAACGTCTTCTTCGGCGTGCCCCTGCCCCTGAGCGCGTTCCTGATGATCATGATCTGCGTCTTTACCGACCTGTTCCTCTCGCTGTCGCTCATCATGGAGAAGGAGGAGTTCGACCTGCTCTCGCTGCCGCCGCGCAACCACAAGAAGGACCACCTGATCACGGCCAGGATCTACATCCAGTCGTACCTCTTCGTGGGGTGCATGGAGTCCATCGTGGCGCACGCCATGTTCTTCTTCTTCTACTGGAAAAAGGCGGGCATCTCCGTCACCGAGCTCTTCTTCCTGTTCGAGGGCTACGCCGACGGCTACAAGGGCTACACGCAGGCGCAGCTGACGCAGTTCAACGCCACGGGCCAGAGCGTCTACTTTGTCACCCTCGTCATCCTGCAGTGGGGCAACATCCTGGCGGTGCGCAACCGCCGCCTCAGCATCGTCCAGGCCGATCCCTTCACGGCCAAGCGCCGCAACCCGTGGCTCATGGCCGGCATGCTCATCAGCTTGGCCATTGCCATCTTCGTCACAGAGGTCCCCGGCCTCCAAGATCTGTTCGGCACCGCGTCCGTGCCCATTGAGTTTTGGCTTATTCCCATCCCGCTCGCGCTGGGTGTGCTGTTGATGGACGAGATGCGCAAGCTGGTGGTCCGGACTTGGCCCAACGGACCCGTGGCCAAGATTGCGTGGTGAACGGAAAATGCGTGGTGAACGGAAAAAGAAAATAGAAGATAAGCACAATTGTTGTTTTATAGTTTGGCACTTAGATGTAATACAAGATAGGTTTATCCTGCTAATACTTTCCTTTTTTTCCTTTTCGTTCAAGCGTGTTGTCCGCCTGATCTGATCTAATGCGGGTTGAGTCTGCGTGGTTGTCTGTTCTGTCGTTATCTCGCTTTGCGTCGGACACTAGCTCCCTTGTCTGCTCCATCGAGATAGGTGCGTGTCCGAGTTGCACGGCGCAGAGCCGGCCAGCCAGCCAATCGAGGCGGCAATTTGCAGACTAGGCTTGCATAGTGCGGCGGGCCGCGAGATCCCATGATTGTCCCAGCGCGCGCTGCGCATTCGTCTGTCGCGGGCGGCTGCTTTTGCCGCCCCGTCGCTATCAACCCAACCACGATGGATGTGCGTCTCCAATTAACTTCCACTTCCGGCGGCGGCATGACAAACAATGGCATTGCATAAAAAGGGGACAAGCTGGCCTTGGAACTCCTGGCCGAAGAATTAGGTTGGTAACCTTTAAAAAAAATAAAATAAAATACATATTCGATTGCGAATCTTGAACCACAATGGCCAGCAGCGGCGTTAGACTACCGGGGCATGGCCTCAGAAGACTAATCACTGGGACCGCTGCTGCTGCTGCTGCTGCACCACGACGCCCATTGGCCGGACATCGGACCAGGGCCGTGTCGACCTTGTATGCCCGGCTCGATTCCGCACCGCGCGCCGTGGTAGCCAGCAAGGGAAATTATCTTCAGACTCAAGATGGATCGTGGGTTCTCGACGCCAGCGCGGGCGCATCCGTCGTTTCCATCGGACACAATGACGCCCGCGTCAAGCAGGCCATTGTCGACCAGCTGGACCAGGTCGCCTACACGTACAACCCCTTCTTCACAGCGCCGGCGGTTGAGAAGCTGGCGCAGTTCTTGACCGATTCCACTCGTGGCGAGATGAGCAAGATATTCTTTGTTAGCTCTGGTAAGTAGCACGCTCCAAGGTGAAGGGAGTTGTCCCTGAGAAAATAGAGCATGTCTCGAAGCATCCAAGAGAAAAAAAACCACCATCGTTTGTATGTTATTCAATAGGTCCGATTGCTGATGTGACCGGCACACACAGGCACCGAAGCCATCGAGGGCGCTCTCAAGATAGCACGCCAGTATTTCCTTGAGCTGCCAACTCCAGAGCCCTCTAGAACCAGGTTCATTGCTCGCAAGCAGTCATACCACGGCAACACGCTGGGCTCCCTGGCTGCAGGCTACCACTTGGGACGCAGAAAGATTTACGAGCCCATTTTCTCAACCAACGTCTCTCATGTCTCTCCCTGCTACTCGTACCGGGACATGAAGGACGGAGAGACGGAAGAGGAGTACGTTGCGCGGCTCGCAAAGGAGCTTGACGACGAGTTCCAGGCTGTCGGCCCCGGAAACGTGTGCGCATTTGTCGCCGAGACCGTGTCTGGTTCGGTAAGAAATGGATATATCCCGGACGTCTCTTGGAACCAAAAGCTAACTTGACACTTCAAAAGTCTCTCGGGTGCGCGCCGCCCGTCAAGGGGTACTTTAAAGCAATGAAGCAGGTTTGCGACAAGCACGGGGCGCTTCTGATCATGGACGAGGTCATGTCCGGCATGGGCCGCTGCGGCACGCTGCACGCCTGGGAAGAAGAGGGCATCGTGCCGGACCTTCAGACAGCGGCCAAGGGCCTTGGGTCCGGGTACATGCCCATCGGAGCCCTGCTGGTGCACAAGAGAGTCGCCGAGACGATACAGCAGGGATCGGGCGCCTTTGTCCACAGCCAGACGTACCAGGCACACCCGGTGGCATGCGCGTCGTCGTATGCGGTGCAGCAAATCATCAAGGAGGAAAACATGATTGAAAACGTCCGCCAGAGAGGTGCGCAGCTAGAGAAGCTCTTGCGCGAGCGCATTGGCGGACACAAGAACGTGGGAGACATTCGAGGCCGCGGGTTGTTCTGGGGAGTGAGTTTGACCCGACTAAACCAGCTATCCTGACAAACATATTCGGAGTGTGTTACTAACTAGAGATCAAGGTTGAGTTTGTGCTTGATAAAGCGACAAAAGAACCGTTTCCAGCGGGCGATCAGGTGGCAGGATGACTTCACAAGACGGGATTGGAGCCTCCACACAGCATCTCGTTGATTCCGTCCACGGGTAATGTCGACGGCACTGCTGGCGACATGGTCTTGATCTCGCCGGCTTACAACGTAACAGAGGAGGATATCAAGGTTATCGTGGACAAGGTGGAGGGCTTAATAAACGCAGTGCTTGGTAGCTAGTGCAAATATCAACGCTGTCTAACAAAAACAATATATCGCTTCCAAGTTACATGATGAGAGCCTGTCCTGGACCACCCAACATACTCGTCCACCGAACCGATGACTGTATTGTCCAAATCTTTTGTATCTGATCCGCAGCTCGAATCATATTCCAGCAACCCGACTTGGAGTACAGCGAGGTCAGCTTTTCTAAAAAGAAGGCGCGGTGATCCGGAGTAGAACTCTCGGCCGCCAACACAAAATATGCCCATGCCAAAAGGTGTCGACCGATAATGTCAATATATATATCCACCTCCTCCAGTACGCATTTGAAGCGTTCCACTAAATGCACTGTTTCCTCTGGGGGAGGATTGAGCTTTGCTCTCTGCACGTAGATGTCGCACGCAATGGAGAGCAACTCGAAGAGTTGGTTTATAAGATGCTCGAGCTCGGGGTGGAAACGCAAGCCCAGGTTCAAAAAGTCGAGGCATGATCTACCACGTGCTTTGAGGTACTCCATTCCATTCATCTCGTCGAGAAGCGTTTCTCCAAATAAGCAGAGCCTGTTCGAGGTTAGCACAGATCATGAGCTGCGAGGAGCGACCATCCATACCTGAGGATCTGGATCTTGATAAACTCGCCAAACTCGGAGGAGAGCGCATCCAATGCATGACCGGCAAGATTAAGCACGGTCCTCAGAGACCCATAGAGAAGTTTGAAGCCATCGCTCCCGCTAATCATCTCCCGCAGGTGGAGCAGCAGCAAGGCGGTGATGGCGGATTCATCCTGATGTGGCGGGCACTCGTTTGATCTTACAATCAACTCGCGTATCAGGCTCTGGTACGTTTCTGTACGTTCCAGCTTTGGGTCGCCCTGCTGCAGGAAGAGATGCTGCTGGGCCACAACAACAATGGCCTTCCTCACCAGGGTGTCCGTCTCAGCTCGAGGCAGCACCAGGTCGCGGTACCCGTTGAAGCCTAGGTTGATGACAGTGGTGACTTGGGCAATATTATCCGAGACTAATAGACAAAGGTCAGCCAATTACGGGCGGGAATTGGTCCAGAAGGGGAAAAACGGACAGTACTGAAGGTAGAACCTAGTGGCGCCGTCAATGTGGTCGAGTCCCACCCCAACCTGGCTCGGGTATTCCTGCTCAAAAGCATCCTCGTCACGGACATCTTCTTCGGAGGAAGCAAATGGGAGGCCACCAAATTGGAAAGCAGGCTGCTTCTCCTGCTCAACTGCTCGCTTGGCGATCGGCGATGCTTTCCGCTTTGAGTGGATGGGGCTCTGGGGGGGCGCGTCGTTGAGAACGGGCAGTATTTTACCGGTAAGTTTCCCCCTCGACGCCACGCCTTGGTTAAAGCGGTATCGAATCCCCAGGCCGCTGCATGGAATGTTCTTGAGGCGGCATTTCTGGCAGCTGGGCTCCTCTCTGTCGCAGTCAATTCGCCGCCGCGAGCACTCGTAGCAACCTGGAGCATGGCTGGTCAGTGTACAGGCCCGGCCGAGTTCGGACATGCGGTTTGGGCAGACATGCCTTTAATTTTGGGCCTCTTTTGCCGAGGGGCCTGCTGTGGCGGCTCTGCTTCCATGCTGAAGGCTCTATTCTTCGATTTTCCTTCTTTTCCTTCTTTTTTTGTCTTAGAAAAACAAAAGAAGGGTGCACCCGTCCGTAATCAATTCACCCGCTTTCGACGCTTACGGTTAGGACAGAAGCGGGATGGGTTCGCCAGCGAAGACGGAGGCCGAAGGGCAGTCAGCTGGTTCATCAATTTACTTTGAGGGAGAGATCCCTAGTAAGATTACAGAGCGAAAGAATCGGGACCGACCGGGCGAGGCTTTGGTGCGTGAAATCAGTATCTTGGCGTATGGCAGATGGTATCACGAGTTCGCCTTGACTCCGTCGCCTCGCCTCGAGCATCGTGGTCGAGCCATGAGGCGGGGTCATCATTTGCGCGCCGAAGATAGGCTGTGCGACGCCATGTACCCATGCACACAGATTTGTACCGCAAGATACATCGGGATTGACGCCGGGATGAACCATTCCTTCCCATCTATCTCGACTACTCAGCCTTTTGCCCAAAACAGAAGGTTATCGGAGACGCCATCCCCACAACAGATAGGCGTACAACTGCCGACAACCGATTCCTGAAATGGCTGGAGGTAGTCACTGCGACACCGCAGCGTATGCCTTCTCCAGCATTGGAGCCTGTAGTTTTGATATCACCTGCAGCTGTCGTCTAATAAATAACACAAGGAGTTCTGTCAGTCGTATTTATCCATCTGCCCGACCTTTTACTGTCGATTTGATTGTTTGCTGTCGGAGGGACTCGGCTTTGTCAGCCGAGGCTCGTCGCACAATGGTTCCGTTCCCGACAGACACTAGACCGACTTGTCGAGCGCATCGTTTCCACAGAACAACACGTACAGCGCAGTCACGAGATTTACGCGAAATGACGGTTAATTCTCTGGGCGTTTAAGACTTTCAATTTGGCGTTAGTAGACTCTTGATGGCCCCAGGCACTCACGTCACCTCGTCGCGATAAAAAGACGAGTTGAAACTGTCCGACCTGAGACGCATGGCAAGTGCCACGATGAAGGAATCCAAAGCCAGCGATGACGCAACAAAAGGACCTCGCCCCTCATCTCCTATCTCTTCGCTAGACGAGCCGGAGCTTCCCGATGCCTCAGCCGCCGCACAGCTGCCTCCCGTTGAGGACATCAAGTTATCCTCGCCTCCAACTGAAAAGGAATCGCCAAAGGCCACGGCGCCCAAACCCACCAAGAAGAAGGTTGTTGTGAAGCGAACTGCGAGGAAGTCAAAATGGAATGCCGAAAATATTCTTTCCGACTCCAAGTCACCTTTGGCATCAGCTGAACTAAGGGTGTGCAAGCATGTAATTTTACTGGCACTGGCAGTGCTAACATTTTCACAGACTGTACTGACGAACCCTATGGCTTGGGATGTACTCGATGCTGCGGAAAAGGCAGAGATCCTGGCACTTTTCCCAGACAAAACGCACATTCTGAGCGCGGAAACAGAAGATGCGCGCCCGGACTTTGCGTCACTGAGGAATGACGATAGCTTTCGGTACGACTGCGCCGCATACACTGAGAACCTCGCCCAGGGTCGACATGATCCCGAGTGGCTAGCATCCGCGTGGTCTGCGCACGAGCGGCGAAAGATTGGAGAATTTGACGAGTATCTGGAAAACAAGTTCAAGGAAGATTGGGAAGTTGAGCTGCCGCCTGAATTCAAGTCCCGCAGAGGGGCTGCGGCACCAAGCGAGGACACCAAGATGGAAGACGCGGGGCCAGCACAAGAAGCCGAAGAAACAAAGGGAGAAAACGGAACTGTGGATGAGCTTCAAATTGGCGAGGCTAGGCAAGAGAACAAAGAGGCCGAGCATAAAACGACGACTGTGGCCCGGTTGCGGAATACAAAGAACACCGAGGCAGAAAAGAGCGAGGATGAGTTAGCTTGAGGATCAAAATAATTAGCGGATTGAATGATCTAGGGATGTAATCAAACGAAACAGGCGTCTTGGCAATAATACAAAGGCGTAAATAAAGCACTTGAATCTCCAACTATGAGGCATCCCTCACGTTTGGCGGGGTAGTGGAATTCTCAGTGAGGGGTGTTTTAGTGAGTGCCCCGCCGATTTTCACAGTGACGTCTGTCGACCGCGGGGCATGATTGGGCACAAGTTCGAAATCAAGCAAAGAACGACCTTGAAGGCACATTTTTCAGTCTCCAATAACGTCGCCAACCTCAAACCCTGGAGGGTATCAGAATTTTGACTACAAAGAACAAGATCTTTATTTGTAACGCATTCAGATCCAGGTCTTGCGCAAGCCTTGATCATGGCGCCTGCGACCAACGCGCACGCACGCTCTCACAGCATCCTGCTGCTGCAAAAACTCTTAAATCTTCGCGACGGCGCAAGCCCGCTCACCCTGGTCATTGACACGCTCGAGCAGACGGCCCAGCCAGTCCTCGGAGAGTTTATTTCCAGAGCAAAGGTACCCGCAGGATTCTTCATGCGGCGCGTTGGGTAGCCTGCTTTTTAAAAACAGGCGGTGCTGACGTGCGCGCGCAGATTGCCAAGTCATCAGTGATATTCCTCTCGTTTGCGACGCTCAAGAAACCGCGAGATGTTGACATATTCATCAAGGCGGCTGGAAGGGACTTGAACACTGTTCGAAAGGAACTGGTTGCTCGCTATCCCGTATTCAATCCTCAAACTGCCAAAGACAAGCCGACCCAAAGTGAGTCATAACATCACACTCGCTCATGGATTCTAAATTGACATTCTCCAGGGGCCGTCGTTATTGTTGACTCTCTTAATGCCCTAGCCTCTGCAGCACCCCAGTCGCTGGCAAGCTTCCTTTCAAGTATAATCACGCCCGCTGTCTCTATTGTGGCTACATACCACGACGACGTACCAATCGTGTTGCCAAAGTCCTTCAGCGAATATGAGCCCCACCCCTTCACCATTTTATGCCACCTTGCGACGGCCGTCTTGAGGCTTTCCAGTCTGTACCAGGAGATTGAGCGACAAAAGGCGCGGAATAGGAGCATTCAAGAACCGGAATGGGGCCTGCGAGAGGATCGCGAGGGCGTGCTGATGGGACTTAAAAAGAGAGGACGAGACAAGGTCGAGGACAGTGATGGTGTAGTTTTGGGCATGGAGCTACGACGGCGTAGCGGTAGAGAAGTCTCAGAGAAGTTTATTCTCATCAGAAAGGATTCCCCTACGCAGCTGGCATCCGGGGCAGGCAAGGTCTGTCTTCTTACGGACCACCCGATGTTCAAGGCACCCACCGACGATGAAGGTGGCGAGGGCGAAGAGGAGCCCGAGAGCACCTTCAACCTTGGACTTACAGAGAAGCAGCGAAAGGATAGAGAGGGGATTGTGCTGCCGTATTTTGATGCGCAGACTGATATTGGAGCGGGAGAGGGAGGCAGGATATTGTACGAGATGGGGCGTGAAGATGATTTTGATGACGAGGAGGATGAGATATAGAAGTGTTGGAAGAATAAAATGGGCATTTGAAGATTCATGAACATATGTGCATTCTTGCGCAAAAGGTCCTCATCATATCGGAATGCAGTTTCGACAACATGAGTGTGCTCTATTCCGACGCTGGTACTCTCCGCCGCTGCTTTCCAAAGCCTAATGGAGAAGAATTGCCAAATTCAATATTAATTATAATCATACTTCATCAATGAGCCAAGAAAAAAAAAGGACTCCACTGGACTTGGACATACTCCTCTTTGTCCCTATGTTGCTGGCATCGATATCCTACACAACCAAAATATCAGGTCCGTGTTGTCCATGGTGGAAATGCAGACGGACATGCCTAAATCAGAATATTCTACCAGATACAATCTTGTGTGTGATTTTTATTTCCCTTTGGTTTTTGGTCATGACCATTTCCCGCAAAATTCTAGCTCTCTTGGTGGTGTGAAAAATCCAGTGTTTCTCGCTGGATGTCCCGACTTACGCTGCAATTTTGGCGTCGCTGAACCACCGCACACTCTCCGAGCCCGCATTTCGACCTTGGCTTCAGCACCGCCCAAGTTTGCAGTGGAGGCTTCATACCGTTTTCTAGTTGGGTGGTGCACCAGCCGGCAAGAGTAAGACACGGGATAGGGATCGAAATGGCGCCGTTCACTGCAATTTTAGCTGTCCCAAAGCACATTGGGATACAAGCCCTGTAGCCGGCTTTTCTATCCTGTACGGTTAGCCAACTCAATTCTCTGCGTTGATTAATACCTCTTTGATTGGCTCATTGGTTATGATGAACTCAACCCCCCATTGCCAAGTTATTGCTAGAACCTGCTAATTTCTTTGATTGCTCAAGAAACATGAACCAGATGGCAGCGTGCATGATTTGCGCGAGTCAATGCTGATATCTTGGACCCAGTCCAAAGTGGCATGCCAAGCCCGTTATCTAATCAGCTCGAACCCCCCATTTCCCACTGACCCCTGCACCGCTAGCCGATCCTAGGTACAATGCGAGAAGACGACACCATCGCAAACTCTCACAAACGACACCATCGCAAACTCTCACAAACGACTACATCTTTGACGTTGTCGGCCTCAGGATTCCCTCGTCTCTGAGCAAAACGAGCGCGTGCGCCGATACCCGGTTGAACTGCGTCCAAAGGGGTGTCACTTGCGTCTGCCTGCGCTTCCTCTACGTCATTGCCCACTTCCCGCCCGCCTGAGTCTTCTTGACACGTTTGGCTCAAGGGTGTCAGGGGATTATACTTCTGTCTACACCATCACCACCGACGGCTCCTTTTCTTCCTCCCCACACCTTCAGCCTCCGCAAAACAACCGCCAACATGATTTACTCGACACAAATCTCACGGCTTGACGGTATGCACCCTATTCTTCGTACCCCAACGGCCGAGCTGACACATTCCCCCGCGCAGGCCTCATGCTTTGCGCCTCGGTCGACGACGAGTCGGCAGAGGCAGCGCTCGCCGAGACCAAGTCCAACGTGCGGCAGGTGCTCCGCAAGCTGACGCGCAGCTCGGAGCCGCAGGCGAGCATCGAGACCAAGGCGCACACGCTGCACTACCTGATTGAGCAGGACATTGTGTTCCTGGCCATCTGCGCCAGCTCGTACCCGCGCAAGCTGGCCTTCACGTACCTGTCGGACCTGGCGCGCGAGTTCACCACCGTGTACCCGTCGCAGCAGGTGCACTCGCAGCACCTGCGGCCCTACGCCTTCATGGAGTTTGACAACTTCATCGCCAAGAGCAAGGTCACGTACGCCGACGCCCGCGCCACCCAGAACCTCGACAAGCTCAACGACGAGCTGCGCGACGTCACAAAGGTCATGACCAAGAACATTGAGGACCTGCTCTACCGCGGCGACAGCCTCGAGCGCATGGGCGAGCTGAGCTCCCGCCTCCGCGACGACTCCAAAAAGTACCGCCGCGCCGCCGTCCGCATCAACTGGGAGCTGCTCCTCAAGCAGTACGGCCCCTTTGCCGGCCTCGGCTTCATCGTCCTCGTCTTCATCTACTGGCGATTCTTTTAGAGCAAGCGGACGACCAACCCCCCCCCCCCCCTGGAACAGGGCACTGTAAAACCTGCCTTGGAAAAAAAACCTACTACATGTATACACAACGTCAGATCCACCATTCAGCGAGGCGCAATACTCTTTTTATTTTACAGGCTTTCCAGTGACTTGAGAAAGAAAGACGACGGGCAACGGGAGGAAACAATTTTTTTGGTTTTCTTTTTTTTTAAGGGGGTGAATACAGCCGTGGCATCTCGAGACGGCGCGGGAGAAATCTCTTGCAAAAAAAAGGCTATGTACATTATGTGACTATTTACGTTGGGTTTTTTGGTCATGTGCAGTTCGTGCCCGTCTCTATCGAGATCGTTTGACGTCGTAACTCAAGTTTGCTGTGTTTGCCCAATCCCTTTGTCCGCCTTTCCCTACCAATTTGTAGGATTTCCGTGACTCCAAGACTCCATATCAAATAATAGAAAAAAAAGACAAAAACCGTAGCCAATATACGCCAACGGAATGGGCAGACTGTGGGTAACCAAGATATAGAAGAAAAAAAGGTAGAGAATGGCCGTAAGACAAAACCCCCCCTTCACATGACGGAGCAGCTGTTTCGTTCCTGTGGCTGGGATGTCGGTGCTGTTGCTGAATGTTGCCATTCGAGGTGCTCACGGAACGTGCCCATATCCTCGTACCCGAGGTCGGGGCGGTAGGCATCCTCCTCGTCGTACTGCTCCTGAGGTTCGGCCGACTCATCCTCACAGTACGGGCACAGTAGGCCAGCCAGGTAGTCTCGGTGGTCGGGCGCAACGTGGTTTGCGATTGCAACGGGAGCAAACACAATCTGTTTTTCCACGTGCCCGGACACGGTGAACCCAGTTGCTTGCCAGTGCGGGTTGTTTGTCGTCGGGGAAAGGGTGAGGATGGGTGACGCCTCATTCTCTTGAAAGGTTCGGAGTGACGGCATGGTTTGGAGGTCCTCCCAGATAATGTGTCCATCGCAAAAGTCGCACACAAACGCAACGTCGCGGTCGCCAAATCGCTGAAATGACCCAACACTGTTGCACAGCCGGAGCTCCTCGCGATACCGGCGCTGGTATTCTGACTCGTCCGGCACCGTCCGGTTCTTGGTCCACTCTCGTTGTTTGCGATATACCAGGAAAGCCCCCAAACACCTCGTGTCACCCTCCCTTTCCGATGTGAAGATGCGGCGTGCAGCTCTGCGCTGGGCCCGGTGGAGCTGGCGCTGTAGGTCCTGCGTCTCTCTTACCCATGTGGGATTGATGGGGCCGCCCGAGCGACCCCAATCCCTCAGGTTCTGGATGTGGGTGTTGAACTGGGCTCTCAAACCCCTTAGTTCTTGAAGTGATTCATCTGGTAGTCCATGTTAGTGACTAGTTTCCAAAGACAGTGCATGCCAGAGTGCGGCAATGCTCTTTTATCCGAGATTAGCCATGACGCTGCCCGCTTAAGCCAGCAAGGCTCGAATAGAGCCATGAAAAAAAGCCCGGCGGGTCGTCGGTAAAGGGAAGGCAGTGGGAGGCAACCGACATGGTGCTGTCTGTGGTGGGGCTGGGCAACATACGCTTGCGATCGTTTTCATAGTAAATCTGGCCATTGACGAGCGGCGACAGGTCCTGGAAGTCGTTTTTGGCATCGTCGAGGAGCTGGGTGAGAGCGCGCACCTGTTCGTGCTCGTCAGGACCCCACTCGCGCTTATCGGCCAAGGTGAGAATGCGCAGTCCTTCGGCGACCAGTGTCGCGATCTCCGCCAGCAACTTCCCAACCGAGTCGGAGCTGGTCATTGTTTGGAACCGGCGGCGGCAGCGGCAGCGGCAGCAACAGCAGCAGTAGAAGCTCGGTCGTCCCCGCGGCGTCGAGACCTGTCAAAGGGCGTCGCAGCGGGTGGGCGCAAAGTGGTCGCGTGAGCGCTGGTAAGAGGGATGTTGAAGGAGGGGTGTCTTGGGAAGTGACAGGATGGTGCGGGCTTGTCGAGGCAGGTTCAAAAGGGTCGGAGGGGAAGGGCTCAAGAGTTGTTGTTCAAGGCATTCACCGTCTTCGTCGCGGGGCGAGGAGCAGCGACCAGAGAGGGTACATGAGCAAACGGTCGGTTCGAACCTGCAACCGGCTCGAAGGAGTCCGAGAGCGAAGCGGACGAGGAGGGATGAGACGTATTAGTATGAGCGGGCGAGGCTTGGGCTTGGTGGAGGGATGGGTACGTGTGTAGACACAGGCTCAGGCACAGGCATGAGGCCGAGCTCTTAGCTCTTGGCAGCGGAGTGCGGCAGCAGGAGCCAGGGCCCGGACAGCCGTCAAGGGCAGAGACGCTCGCGCGTCTTGCGGGACGATTGGGGGCCAACGAAGGGGAAACAGTGGGGAGCGCGAGGGGGAGGGACGAGGGAGCGAGCCGGGGGTGAGCTCAGTTACGTAGGTCGCAGTGGGTGCGACCGTCAGAGAGACCCGGGGTCGTGGATACAGCAGTGAGGCTGTGTGGGAGATGGGGACGACGCAGAGAGAGGGAAGAAGCTAGGCCTAGTATGATCTACTGCCCTCGTGATGACGGCGGTAGAAACAGAAAATTGACCAGGACGGGGATGGCGAATTGGGATTGGAATTGGAAAAAGGAACGAGGCAGGAATGTGTGAGAGAGATGGCCAGAGAGAGTTTTCACAAGAAATGAAGCCGACGCAGCCCTCCCCTCAAGGTTCGCTCTCGCTATCAGCACTTTGCTGTGTTGGCTGGCAGTTGTAAAACGCCAAGGTGCCAAGTGCCAAGTCGGAATCCGAATCTGAGGGAACGCCAACGCCCAGGGCCTTTTTTTTTTTACCCGCACAGCGTGGCTTGGTTTCACGTCCCGCTTCCTTCACTGACCAACGCGCCGACACTGCCCTGCCGCCCTGGAAGACCAACCGGTGCTGCTGCACCGTAGCATGGTACCTATTTAGTGAGGCCTCGGCGACGCCGCGTCTGCTCTGGGGGAGGAGAGCTTGACGTCTAGTGGGCTCCCGGCTGTCGTAACGTGGTGCGTCGGCCCTTGCAGCAGCGCCGCCGCCCCCAGCCCCTCGCCGGCTGTCTGCACTGGGGCTCTCGATATCTGGTCCCCCCTGCGCTCGTCCAGCACGCCTCGATTGGGACTAAATCTAGCTCAGTGGTTGATGAGGTCCATTCCGAGCTTCATTCTTACTTCCCAATCCAGGCATAACGAAATGGATGAGACTGGTCAAATGCCCCCATCCCTGACGTTGACGTTGGAACGCCCCCCCTCAAAAGGCTCCAAACGCTGCCCGGTGGGGGCCGCTATGACGATGTCCGCCCCGGCTTGCTCGGGAACCTGCAGCGCCGCAGAGACCACTGGGATTAAAAAACACACACACACACGCGCGCACACACAAGGCCAAGGGCATGGATGCTGTCTTATGCGGGGGCTCTGCACTTGATTTGGCTTTTGGGCTCCCGGGATTGGATAAGGTTCCTGCGCGACTGTCCATACCGCTGCATTTGTAGGGCTGGGATGGAGGGTGACAGAATCACTGGGCCTGGTAATACGAGCCAACCAAATGAGAAATGGTCTAAACCTCCGCAAACACGCTGCTTTTGGCTTGGTATAATTAGCTTAAAATAGGCATAAGTACAATACAACCCTTAGGTGGCTGTTAGTTCAATACTGTATTGCATGTGACCCCTGCGAAAAGATTATGTCTATTCACACTTCTGGCCAAGACAATACGCGTTATCTCTCTAAATATAGCATATCGGGCATTTTTCTCTGGCCATTGTGTTTGCTTTGGCCGAGATTAACAGTGTGCAGTAGCCACGATAAAGTACCTCCGTGGCCACTATACAAAGGTATCAAGTACTGGGTAGGATGGTGGACGCCTCGGATAATATGACCAAGTGATGTGTCGGAATGACCGATGATGACATTGATGGCCACACCTTGCTTTTTGCATTAATTACATGTACATCTATTCGTTCATCAAATAGTCAAAGATCCAAGAGAGCCGCCATGTTCCACGACTTGCTTTTAACCCGCCCATCTGAAACATGTACAAATAAATATAAACCCAAAGCGGCTCGATCCACTTACTTTCGCTTCTTAGCCTGGCCAGTATCGGCGCCCGACGCCTTCGCCTCGACCTCCTTGATCTTCTCCGCAGCCACCTCCTTAGCTTCCGTCTCCTTCTTCTCCGCTGGCTCGTCATCGTCACCACCTTGGCCAAACTCGTTGACACGCGAGTAATCCACGCGGTACGCCCATCGCTGGTAGATGTAGATGAAGAAGATGATGTCATCACGGAACGTGGACAAACGGTGCAGGAAAGGCATCTTGATGGTGAAGGCAAACAGATCGTCGATGAAGGTGTTCAGGAACTTGTACATCATGGCCTTGCCGGGCATGTGCGCCACGCTCTTGAGTCGGTAGTTGATGTACAGAGAGGGAACCATCATGAGGAATCCGTAGGCGTAGACTGACCCTACGAGAGTCGTGATGACGTACGAGTACCACGACTTGTGGGAGTCGTAGATCAATGAGTAGATGCCGTATGCGATCAGCAGAGGAACCGCAGCAATGTAGACGTACTTGAATGCAATCTCGTCATACTCCTTGGTCTTTTCCTCTGTCTCAGACAGCTTCTGCTTGTCCTCAAACGCGATGCTAAAGGGCAGCAAAGATCCCGCAGCGCTGGGAACCACGCGGACGTTGACCACGGTAGTGATCTTCCAGAACTCAATGAGAATGCCGACCACCTGGGTACCCAGAATCATCCAGCTGGTGTTCTGAGAGTTGTCCAGGAGGTACAAGAAGATGACAGTTTGCATGAAAACGTTGGCAAGGATGGATCGCACAGAGATGCCGACATTGTCCTTCTTCTTGCGGTAGTGAGCAATATCGGATCCAAACGCGAGCGTCTCCAGAAACATGTGCGCAATGCTGACAACAATGGTCACGCCAAGAAGGATAGGGTTGGTATCGATAAAGATTTCCTTGATCATCTCCATTTCTGTACCATCACCGCCACCAGGCAGGGCGTTGCCGTAGGCAGCCTGACGGGCAGTCTCTTTGGCGCTCGCTTCCATGGTGGCCATGATTTGGTACTTCCAATTGACAAGGTTTCCGAGGTCAATTCGGAGAGGCAGCTCAGTGACTGTCTCATTGAGGGCAGTCATGTGGCTTGTAAGTTGCCAAAAGGTGTTGACAAACAAAACAGGGTCTATTCTTGTGGTCAGCTTCATGAGATGCAGGGAAGAGTTGTGGGATTGACGTACAGTACCAGCCATGCTGACCAGAGCCGTCACGGGCGCCGGTAGACTCCAGACGGTAAAACTGTCGTACGGGAGGGGTAAGTGAGTTGAACTCCTTGATGCCGGTGTCGGGGATGAATGAGAAGCTGGCATTGGGGTGGTAGTGGTTGGTAATGATGGGGCCGCTGGGTTCCTCCACCTCAGGCTCCTCGGTCTCAGGCGCAGGGATATTCTCCAACAAGTTTCGGGTCTTGGCGACCTTCTTCTTGGGAAGATACTGAGTCAGGGGCCAGGTGAAGTAGTAAGCCTTGGCGGGGTCGAATCCAGGCTGTCGGGGGTCGAGCTTGCTGCCGTGAAGACCGACGTAGAAGTGACCCCATAGGGTACCATTGTTCTGCACAGCCTTGGGAACAGGGAAAGTAGTCTCAACCACACGGCTGTCGGAAAAGTTGTTGAGCTGAAAGTCATTTTCCTCGAGAACGACATATTCTTTGGGGACGTTAGGGATGGGCTCCGGGTTCCACGAAGGCGACAGGGTGACGATGATATCGACATGGCTGTCCTGGGGCCAGATAGGGGCAATCTTCTTGGGCACGTTTCGGTACACAGCGCCCTCATCGAGCTGCTTGGGTCGCAGATCGAATGCCGGCATGCCGTCCATGTTGCCGGGGACTCGGATGGTCTCGCCAGTATCGGGGTTGGTGACCTGGACAGCGGACTGGTCCTTCTGGAACGCGTAGTTGAGGACGAGGTTCAGGCCAAAGTACAAGGCGCCACCGAGGAGGATCTTGTTGATCCCAAAGCCCTGTGATGGAAAAGAAGGGTTAGCGACAAACTTCTAGGCTTGGGTCGTTGTGCGCCCGGCTGGCTACGTACACCACCACCACCACCTTGCTGCTCGCCTTCGCGGCGTTGGACGGCTGCGTCGGCCATGGTGTCTGTCGCCTCTGGTCAAGAGGCACGACCGGAGTGGCTCGTGTGAGGATGAGACAGGCACGCGTCTCTGCGGTATCGCAAACAGAGCGTCTGGGACCTTCAGATTGGGGTCGCTGGCTGGCGTTGTCGCAAGTCGAAATACCCTCGGCCCATGTGTCTAGAGAGAATACGTTGCGTTGTGGCAGATGTTTGGCAGCATAGCTAAATTGTTCTGGCCTACCTAATCTGGGTAAGAGGACCCGCTAGAGCTTGCGTTGACGTGCTGTCTCTGATCGGCGAATCAGGACAATGGCACCGGCCACGTCTCCCCCGCTGAAGGAAAGGGCCCCCTGGAACGGGTCGTCCCAGCCCAACAGCCGCTGGATTGGCTCTGCTGGGAGCAGCCTCCCGGGTGCCTGGGAGCGAGCTCTTCAGTGGACACAGCGAACATGTTTGCCTGTGCTCTGTGCTCTGTGCTGTGCTGTGGGTGCCCCTCACCTATCACTTATCACCGGGCTTGGGCAGTCATGACGGCATGGGCACCCCTCCCCCCGCGCTGCTGGCGCGCCACAGCGACGATGCGATGGAAACGGCCTGGCCCAATTGTTGAGTTACCGTCGATGAAGCGGCCACCTGGCATTCCGTCTGCGGAGCCATCGCCATGTCCCGCGTCACCGGCTCAGACTAGTCTCGCCTAATGATCGTCGCTGATGCGAGGATACCGGGAATTGTCCTGCTGACCAGCCGCCCCGAGCCAGTCGTGAGGCCACCGCCCAGCGTCCCGTCGTGGCACTGCATGGATTCAACCATCGTCGGACACGGCCTGGCTGGAGCCGGTCCCCGTCAAGTGGATCGCCTATGGGGGCTCCGACGGCCGATGACCTATGTGCCGCCGCCATTTCTCTTTCATGACAACTTTTCGGGATAATCTTGTTTCTTATTCTTCCCCTTTCCGCTGGATCGCACTTGTATAAAGCCGCCCTTCTGCTCCCTCGACATTGACCGTCAACTGCAAGTCTCATCGCATTTCGACTACTGCTTGCTATCAGCCTTTGTCTCAGACAACCGCCTCCCTCTTATCACTTCCCTCCTCTAACTCTGCGAGCTGCTCCTCTGACCGTCATCTCTGTTTCGGATCGGCTTTTGCACACATATTTATATCTACTCGATTCCCCCCTCTTCCATCAAGCTTAGGCAATTCGCACCAGCTTTTGCCCTCTCAAGATAGACATCATGACTGCCGACAACCACGCCCCCGAGAACGGCAGCATCGCCGCCACTCCCGCGACCAACGGCCAGAACCGCACCAAGGTCTGCGTTTACTGCGGCGCAGCTGCCGGAACAAGCCCGGCACACGTTGAGGCTGCTCGTGAGCTCGGAAAAGTCATGGCCGCCAACAACATTGACCTGGGTGAGTCATCGGCAACTGCCGCATAGGACCGGGCTCTAGGTGCTGATTAGCCACCGGAGCCCGCCGATCGCCCCCGTGAAGCTCTAAGCTAACAGCCGCCAACAGTATACGGAGGCGGAACCGTCGGTCTCATGGGAGAGGTCGCCAAGACGATCGTGTCTATCAATGGCCCCACAGCAGTTCACGGTATCATCCCGGAAGCCCTGGTCAAGTATGAGCGCGATGGAACCTATCAGACCGTCAACAGCAAGAACCAGGTTGTCCCCGATGAGTCCGTGTACGGAGTGACAACTGTGGTCGAGGACATGCACACACGAAAGAAGCTAATGGCCGAGGAGGTCTTTGCCGGTGGCCCAGGAAGCGGCTTCATTGGTCTGAGCGGTGGCTTTGGCACCATGGAGGAGATCTTTGAGACCACCACATGGAACCAGCTGGGAATCCACAACCGCGGCATCGTGCTACTGAACATTAACGGCTACTGGGACGGCATCATCCAGTGGATGAACAAGGCTGCCGAGGAGGGATTCGTGAAGCCAGCCAACAAGGACATTCTGGTAACCGCAAACACTCCCGACGGCGCCATCAAGGCTCTCCGTGATTACAAGGTCTCCGGCTCCATCTTCCAACTACAATGGGGGAAGCAGTGATCGGGGGTAGATGTGATTGAATCGTCTTTTCTTGTTACAAAATGATTGGTTGGGGTCAAGCCATTTATTAGGGATCAAGGTTTACGAAGGATCAGGCATTTTACGAGACATGACGTGCTTGACAAAGGATCAAGCCATTGTTGGGTTATTTGTGTAGTCTAGACTGTTGGCTGGATTATTGTCTGTGACATGTATATAAAGAAGAAAATAATCATGTTAATTTATGCCGGACCAACCCACACACAAAGGATCAAGCCATTTTGCAAAGGATCGATCTACTCACGAAGGATCAAGCCACCATTTCCCTATAATATTCGCTGTTGGCAAGATTATCGTCCTAGAATGTGCATATAAAAAGAAAACAATCATTTTCATGTCCCCGGTTTTCAATTTACCTATCGGAGTCTACTATTCCTAGTTCCTCCAATACGCCAAAAAGCAATCATCAAGAATTTGCAATCATGCAGTCTTCACTTGTATGCAACAAACATCTCATCAATTTTACATGCAATAGGCATCCACTAATCATGCATGCCAGAAACTCCTAGCGGCCATTATTGCGCTGTCTGCGGTTGGGGCCGCTATGGCAGCCGGAGAGCCCAGAGTTCCCAGCAAAGGTGACTCTGAAGACGATTCTAAAAACCCAAAATGCCGCGAATGCATTCTCAAAAATCAAACTCGTTGCTTTGCCGCTTGCCGTGGGACAGTGAGGAGCATGATGTCTTGCGCCGCAGATTGCACTGAATCGTCAGCCAAGGGTTGCCAGGACCTCTGCGGTCAGCTTGGATGAACAAGACGTTATATATCGAGCACGAGATAATATCACTTTCATTTGTTCTCTCATTGTCTGGCTATATAAACCAATGTTGCATATGTGGCCACCATATCTCATCCACCTGACAGAAGTCGGCGCACGACTAGGAGAAATTGATGTGGCATACACGACATAAAATCTCATGCACGGTAGCATCATGATGGACGAAAAGATGATCAAAGTTTTGCTTTCATCGACGTGAGACCCGTGACTGCTGCTTTTGCAGCCTGTAATGGTACATGATCTAGCCAGTCGGCACCACTCCCTGACGCCGTCGTTTATTCTCCGTCTATTAGCAGTTTAGCTGTCCACCTCCATACCCTCGGCCTCTTCGCCGCCGCCTTGGCTATCGGCGACGCTCTCAATCCACTCCTGCACCTCGAAACCGTCGTAGAGCTTGAAGGGCTCGACGCCCTTGCCGCCCTCCTTGATACCCACCACACCAACTGATGTGTTCTCCACTGTGAGCTCCTTGTCCTGCACCAGACTCTCCTTAAGGGCCTTGAGGCCGTGCTTGATCAGCTCTTCTCTCGAGCAGTCGGCAAAGGAATCGATATTTCGCTCGAGGTATGTTCTGGCCATCTGGCTTCGTGCACCAATGGCAAAGGCGAGCATCTCCTCTGTCATGCCGGAAGGCTGGAACTCGAACAGGTGGGGACCGCGCTCGTCAACGCCGGCAACGAGGAGGCCGACACCGTACGGTCGCTTTCCGTACACCTGGGTGTTGATCTGGGCCTTCTCGCCAATCATGTCAACGAGGGAGCGGAGGGGGATGGCACGGCCGTAGGTGAGTCGGTGGCCGAGGCACTGCTGCTTCATGAAGTTGGAGAGAACGCGGGCATCGGAGGTGAGACCGGCAATCGCGATACCGGCGTGCTCGTCGATGGAAAACAGCTTCTTCTGGTACGAGGAGAGCTCCTCAGCGTTGCGCTGCGAGATGAGCACGTTAGAAAGACACAGCTCCGCATCACCCATGGGATGGAGGGGAAAGGCGGGCATACCTTGATTGCGCATAGGACGGCGTGGGTCTTGCTGGCAATGCCGACAACGACGGAACCCTGCTTCACAGCCTCGGCGGCATACTCGATCTGGAATATTCTGCCCTGGGGCGAGCTGTGGTGGTGTTAGCAAGCTGGAGCTGCGGGACGCACTGGCGGCGGCTGGGGCCCGACATACAATGTGACGGAGTCGTTGTCGTAGTTGTTTCTGAACATGGTGGGAGGACAGCTGCTCTAGCAGCGTAGCGATGATCTGAGTCGTAAAGCGGGATCAAAGAAGAAGGGGCGGTTGTGGATGGAATGCGTTGAAGAGCTGAGCTTCAGTTGGTGATGGCTGGAGTTGGCGTTTGGAGGTGGACAAGGCCAAGCAACGTCAAGGGTAAGGTCCACGCAGCCGCCAGGCAGCTCAAAGCTTCGTCGTCTTGCTGTACTGCTGCTGGGTGACTGTGGCTGGTGAATTGTGGCTGGTGTTGCAGCCTCAGCGGCTGCCGCCGTGGAAATGCCGCCACACCGCTTTCCTGATTCGGAGCTATCATGATGACGATGGTGGGATGTTGCCAAAGGTGGGATGCCTTGAATTGAAAGCGGCGAGTTGGTGCTGGAAACACAGAAATCCATTGCTATCCAAAGCAACTCCACAAAATATATTTAAAAGAGGAAGTTCGACATTTAGAATTGCCCTACTCAGACGTCTCTCTGCCAAACTGTCACATCCCCATGCTGTTCTTTCCATGTGTTCGGATGTAGTCATAGAGCTTGGACAAAGCCCTGGCGCAAACGCACAGGCGTTTGCATCCCTGCGAGCAATTGAGATTGCATTCCTCTCTTTGGTATGGATGGCACTATCCCATACATAGCCATGACTGAACATGATGCCTGTCTCCGAGGCCGGCTTCATCCCACGCCTTTAACGGCGGTTGGGGCGGAGTCGCAGTGTAGAGTTTTTGGCTGGCGAATGAAGAACCGCTTTGGGACAGCCATCTGATGCAGCGCGTACAATTTCCCCCGCGTTCTCGCCAGGAGCTGCTCACTCAATCTTTTTGGTCATCGCTCGGCCTGCGAATTGATAATCCTGCCGCAACCCGGGATCCGTTCACATTTCGCCGAGTCAGAGGTCAAACGCTTCCAGTGCGGCCTTTTCCTATTGGATGACTCACTACCATTGTGGAACAGCCCATAAAGAAGAAAAGGCCCAGGTCCCCTCTGACAGCTCTAATAAAGTAGCCAAAAAACTGCCCCTCCTCTGGATTCCAATTCCTTAAACCGCCAACCCATCAACCACCAGCAATTCTTCCATTGTGCCTGCGCAAAAATCACACATACAATGCCTGCCAGATCCGAAATCACCTATTTTGGTGCCGGGCCAGCGTTTTTGCCCACATCCGTCCTTGAGAATGCTGCCGAGGCTCTCCTGAACGTTGGCCCCGGAGTGGGAATTGCTGAGATCTCACACCGATCTGAGCAGGCCGGCAACGTCCTCAAGGAGGCCAAGGAGGATCTGATCAACTACCTGGATATCCCCGAGGATTACGACGTTTTGTTCCTTCAAAGTGGCGGCACCGGTCAGTTTGCGGCCGTTGTCTACAACCTTGTTGGTGTCTGGGTCACTAAGAAGAAGGCTCAGATTGCCGCCCAGCTCGGCAAGCCAGAGGACGATCCTGCTGTCGTCGAGGCCATCAAGGTTGCCGTTGACACGGAGCTCAAGGCTGACTACATTGTGACCGGCAGCTGGTCTAAGAAGGCCTCCGAAGAGGCTGTTCGCTTGCTCGGACCCGAGTTTGTGAATATTGCCGCCGATAGCCGCAAGATCAATGACGGCAAATTTGGCAAGATCCCCGATGAGAGCACATGGAACCTGTCCAAGAACGCCGCTCTAGTGTACCACTGCTCCAACGAGACTGTCGACGGTGTGGAATTCCAGGAGTTCCCCAAGTCCCTTGTTGGCACTGATGGCGAGGGTCCTATTGTCGTTGCTGACATGTCCTCAAACATTCTCTCCCGCAGGATACCCGTCAAGAACTACTCTGTCATCTTCTTTGGAGCACAAAAGAACCTCGGTACTCCTGGAATCACTGGAGTCATCATCAAGAAGAGTCTTCTTGCTCCAGTGGCTCCTCAGCCCGATGTTGCCCTCCTTCGCAAACTCGGCTTGCCCATCCCCCCTATCGTTCTTCAATACGACATTATTGCCAAGAACAACTCTCTGTACAACACCCTACCTATTTTCGAGTAAGTTATTCCACCTGTGTTTGTCCGCTCATTAGCTAATAGAGAAAAGTGTCTACATTGCTGGCCAGGTTCTGAAGAAGCTCTTGAGCACATACACCAACAAGGTTGACGGCCAGGAAGCTGTGGCCATTGCCAAGTCCCAGCTCATTTACAACGCCTTGGAGGCGCACCCTGACGTCTACAGCGTCGTTCCCGAGAAATATGTTCGATCAAGGATGAACATCTGTTTCCGCGTTACCAAGGGCGGAGATGTTGATGCTGCCGAAAAGGCGTTCCTGAAAGATGCCACTGCAATTGGTTTGACTGGCCTGAAGGGCCACCGCAGTGTCGGAGGAATTCGGGCCTCCAACTACAACTCAATTCCCCTGGAGGGTGCCGAGAAATTGGCCAAGTTTATCCAGACTTTTGCTTCTTCTTAAGTTATCGGCGCGGCGCATGGAAATATTTTGATCTAGGGTGTTGGAAACAACCAGGCCAACACAGCCGAAATACTGAATTCAACATTGGCGGCGCATCTTCGGCATGGTAAAATAAATAAACAGCAAATTAAAGAAATCCATTCATCTATCATCTAATTCGCCGTGATTTTTTTTTTTAAACCTGTGTAGAATAGCCGGTACATGCGTTGGAAAGCGCCCCGCCCTATGCACCCCGGATTTTGGTGCCCAGAGCCTCAACAATGCGCTATAGCTGCTCAACCTTAGGCCCGAGTGAGATTTTTAATACTCGACCTGAGTAAAAAATTCGACCTTTCATACGCCATCGTACATCAACAACCACAGCGCTTATTAATTGCGACTCTGACCATCACATCACCACAGCCATTTTTGCCAATGCTGAGGAGTACTTTTCGTCCAAGAAGGCTCTTTTGCGTGGCCAATCTTCCAAAATTTAGGTCGCTTGCCCAAGGCTGTGCTTGTGTCACATCACTTCGTTGCTCAACACCAATCCAAACCCAACATCCGAGGAATTTCTCGCAGCGTACATGGACCCCAAATAACTTCAATGAATCCCCCAACCTACCAACTCTAGGAGACACAATTTACGCATTGTCAACTGCTCAAGGAAAGGCTGGAATTGCTGTGATCCGCATTTCAGGCCCATCATGTTTAGCTGTAGGTCGCCATGACGTTGCTTGAGTCATTGGCTAATCAAGACATTCAGATATACAAGTCGCTGTGTCCATCAAAGGCATTGCCTAAGCCGCGGTATGCAACAGTCAGATCTCTGTATGATCCTCAAACACCGGGCGAAGAACCCGTCATTCTGGACTCCGAGGCTCTTGTGCTCTACTTTCCTGGTCCTAAAACCGTGACTGGAGAGGACGTGCTTGAGTTGCATGTGCACGGTGGATCAGCTACTGTCAAAGCAGTTCTCTCGGCGATCCCTAGGAGCTCTACCACTGAGTGCATTCGCTATGCCGAGCCCGGAGAATTTACAAAACGAGCATTCTTCAATAATCGTCTTGACCTGGCTCAAATCGAGTCGCTGAGCGACACGCTTGCCGCCGAGACGGAGCAGCAACGGCGGGCCGCTGTGCGAGGCAATTCTGGTGCGCTGGGGCGTCAATACGAGGCGTGGAGGCAGCAGCTATTGCTGGCTAGGGGCGAGATTGAGGCCCTCATAGACTTTTCCGAGGACCAGCATTTCGACGAATCTGAATCCGATCTGCTGCGAAACGTGAGGGATCAGGTGGCCGCGATGCTGCACAGCATCGAGCTGCACGAGCAAGGCAGCCAGCGCAGCGAGCTCCTGCGCAACGGAATCCGAATTGCGCTGCTGGGACCGCCCAACGTTGGGAAGAGCTCGTTGATGAACTTGATCGTCGGGCGCGAGGCATCCATCGTGTCGGGCGAGGCTGGCACAACTCGGGATATTGTGGAGGCCAGCCTAGACATTCGGGGATATCTGTGCTCTTTTGCGGACACAGCCGGGTTTCGATCCGGAGATTCCAGGGCGATCGGCGGGGCGGATGGGGGCGCAATCGGGGCCGTGGAGGAGGAAGGAATCAGGCGGGCGAAGCAAAAGGCGCTGGATTCAGACATTGTGGTGGTGCTTGCGTCTGTGGAGCAAGGCTCGGACGGCGGGCGATTGATTCGGTACGACGAGCAAACGCTCGATTTGGCATCAAAGGCGGAATGCTGCCTCGTGGTGGTCAATAAGCGAGACGCTGTCGATCCCGGCGAGTTTGCGCTCCTGCTCCGAGACTTTGAGGGATTCGTGCGCTCTCGTGGTTCCAAATTAGCAACGGCTGAGCTCGTGTCTATCTCGTGTAAGCAAGCGCAGGCGGGGAGCGCAGGCGCAAACGATGCGGCAGGTGGCATTCAAGACGTCATGAGCGGCCTGCTCGGGTGCTTCTCCAACATGACCTCGATGCCTGCGGAACTTTCGGATCTGCTTGGGGTGACGGAGAGGCAGCGGCAGCTCCTCGTCATGTGCCGGCACCGGCTGGAGGACTTCATGGCGGAGGCGCAGGGCGAGGACGGGGAGCGAGACGCCGACGCGGTTCTGGCGGCTGAGTACCTCCGATACGCGGCTGATTGCCTGGCGCGCATCACCGGGCGCGGAGAGTTTGGCGACGTGGAGGATGTTTTGGGGGTCATTTTCGAGAAGTAAGTTCTGACGAGTGCGCAAGGCCCTGCGCCTCGATATCTGCCCATTTTTTTCTTTCCTTTTCTGTTTTTGTTCTCTTTTTATTCTGCATGGAAGGATTTGCTGACCGGCTATTACTAGATTCTGCGTTGGTAAGTAAGGAAATAGACAGGGGACACGGAAAGAGAGAGATGGAACTGCATAGTTGAAGCGACCAAGCTGTATTACTAGAGGTTTCTGACACTGTGCCAATTGGCCTATTTCTAATTTCTAAGCTGGAGTCTAAAATGCTAAAAACGCCGCCCAATGCAATGCGAGGAGTGACAAGTAATGGTGTGATGTGATGAAGGTGTGCTGCATCCACCGCCAGGGTTTCAATGCTGCGATAAGAATTGAAAGGTGTGTGATTGGGATGATGTGTGCTGAGAAGATAGAAAACAGAAAAAAGCAGAAACAAAAGACAAAAAACAAAGGAAAAAGATGAAATCTATAAGATGCAGGTGAAGAAGAAGAAGAAAAAAAAAAGAGGAGATTCTTTTGCTGTCCCAAGCCATGCCATGCCATGCTTTTTCCATGCTGAATGAAAAAACAAGTGTATGCTTTTCCGACTCCCGCTCCTTGCAATGCTGATGCTGATGCTGATGCTGATGATGCCGATATGCTGATGCCGAGAAAAATGCTGATGCTGAGAAAAATGCTGATGCAGATGAAGCAAAGTAAACTGTATGCAGATGCAAATGCGATAGAAGAAACAACTCCGACCAATGCTGTTGTCTTGATGACGATATGCTGTAGAGAGAAAGAAAAAAAACGCCGGTCCATGCAATGCCCCCATCCCCGAATCAATTTCGTAGTAGTGGGGGGAGGGGAGGTAGAGAGAGAGACTGTTGTATTCTGTTGTGGTTGTCACTCAGAATGACGATGACGATTTACTCGTCATCCTCGTCGGGGCCGTTGTAGCCAGAGCGGCCGCGGTTCTGGGAGTCATCATCGTCGCCGTCCTTGTTGTAGCCGGATCGGCCAAAGTTGCCCTCGGGGCCGTTGTAGCCAGATCGGCCGGAGCCGTTGCCGCTGGGCTTGGTGTCGTCGTCGCCGTCCTTGTTGTAGCCAGATCGGCCGAAGGACAGGGAGGAGGGAGCAAACTCAAGAGTGAAGGCGGCCATTGTAAGTGATTTGAAGGGTTTTGTGGTGATTAGGGTTTATTAGAGAAAATGGACAAAATTATTGTTGTTTGACGGAAGGAAGCGGGGGATTTAAGTAGTTATTATATAAAGCGGTGTTGGTAGTGCTGGTAGTGTAGTTTGGTGTTGCTGGTGGTGGTGGTGGTGGTTGTGTAAGTGAGGTTGGTTGGCTGTTTTGCTTGTGTAAGAAGAGGTGAAGCTTCTAGATGGTTGTTGTGTTGAGAGGGTGATGGATGGTGGTGATGGGATTCCTGATTCAACGACGGAGATGCTGGATGCTTATATACAAAGATGCTTCACAATCGATGGTTGTCGAAAAGGGAACGGTACCTGGCTGCTCCCCTTGAACCACGGACATCCGTCTGTCTGTCCGCCAGTGGTGTGTGCGCGCGCGGGCTCGCTCGCAAATGGACGAGGCACGCCCCTCCAAGCACCAGCAGCAGGAGCAGCATGATGCCGCGGCGCCGACAGACGGTAGGTGAGCGTTCCAAACAAAGAAACACTAAGAGGCAAGCCGAAAATGGCTGGCTGCTAGTAAGGCCAGGGGGGTGGGAGAGACTGCGCCATGCAGCAGTGTCGGGTCGGCGAACAGAAGAGACAGGGGTGGTGGCTTGGGGGGGGAGGGAGTCATTGCTGGCCGGGGACGCGAGTGCACGGTAGGTTTGGGTAGGGCTGATGGCCAGCGTCAAGCCGACAAGGGCATTTCCATCTGGCACTTTGTTGTCTTTGGTCAGCTTGTCTTCAGCCCGGTGCGCGCCACCCTCCCACAGCCCGTGGCCCTTTTCTCACGACGGGGTCTGTCTGGCTCTCTGCTTACGTTTTCTCCATCCATCAGCCACAGCCCCCCCCCTCGAGCCCTTGACACTTGGCTCTTGGCCGCGGCCCCCTGCAACACACACATGCCTCCGGCTTGCCTGCTTGCCTAGCCTGGCTTTGTTTCTTTTGTTTCTTCTATTCTGGCAGCGCGCTGGCAGCCGCAGGGACCCTGCACCCTGCATCCCGTGCAACCAGGGGGGAGACGGAGGGCACTCGACCTGGCGGGCGGGCGCCGGCTGGCCGTTTTCCCGGTGTGTTGGGACCGTGGGTGGAACAGCATCCAAGGTAGCACCGGGGGACGCACACACAGCGAGCGGATGGGGAACATGGTGGAGAGACAGTGCGCGGGAGCCTCGTGAAAGGACCGGCGACGGCTGCAACTGCAAGGCACCGACAATCCTTTGGTGCACCCTCACTCCCACGTTGACTTCATTCTGCAGCTGGAACCCTGCCCGCAGAGAGGGAAAAAAATGCAGATTGCGAACGCGCAACTCGCCCTGGGCTCAATGCCCAGCCCAGCCGCACGTCATTTGCGTGACTCCTCTGGTCAAGTGCCTACAGCATGTGATGTAGTTTGCTGCCCTCTTGCAGCGCGACATCTCCCGCAATCCATATCTCCACGGCTTCCGATTCGAAAGCGCCAGCACAATTGCTCCCGGGTTGATTTCGCAAATTCCAGATTGCGCCTTTTTTTCCTTTTTCTTCCTCTTGCCTTCTGTTTATGGCTCAGCCCGATCTGCAGCCTTGTTCGTGTGAAGACAAAGCCCACAATTCACAAAAAAAGGAACAGTGATGCAGCCGTCGATATGGCGAATTTCCTGATTAGTCGAACGTACACAGTCATCCTCGAATACCCGAACCGGATTTTTGGGTGCTGTTCGCTGTTGCTGCCTGTGATCAAACCATGTCCCCCTCCGTCAACCTGCATCGGTCAACCCCGTAGATCCACCTCCACTACGGGTATCCACTCGCCGCTAATGTTCCGTCTCACATACGAATTGTTTCCATCATCCCGCCCTATCGCTAATCAGTTCGCCAAGCAATTAAAAAAAAAAGATACTGTGAACTTGGAGACGCCTTCAAACAGTGCCCCTGCCACACCGAACTAATCGTCTGGTCGCCGATATTCCTTTCCCCCACCCTCTCCGGCTCACCGTATTTCTCTCCACGGGCGTCGCCGTTGTCTCGATTCCCCACGCACTAACACGGGTGTCTCTCACCAGTAAGCGGAAACATCATGGGCTCTCTTCATGATAGCTACATCAATCAAATTTCCCAACTCGGCCAATGCCCCGACCTGAACCCTTAGAGCAGAAGCTAATTGAGAGAGAATGAGTCTAATCCCCTCATCCCGTTTCGAGGCCCGAAAGCGTAAAAGCCGCCTTCCAACGTGGCTTTCGTCGGCAGTCAAGATTGGCATCCGCGAACCATCATTGGACCGGGGAGCACCAGATGCCGGCCGACGATGGGACCCCGATCATTCAAACACGGGCCTCCCGGGGGGCTCCCATTTTCTCAGCCTTGGCCCTCTGACATTGGGTTGACAGCCTTGGGCCCCTCTCCGGGGGGTGAGCAATCCCTGACCGAGATCGTTGGGACAGGCACCCATTGGCCAGTGTGCTGTCGGGAAACGAAAATCATGGCTCACCCCTGGATCACCGAGCGGCCGGAAGAGATGGCCCCCGATGCATGCATGTCTCGAACCTCACTCCTTCATGTGCCCGATGAGTAAATACCCGACTGGAGTGGCCTGTTTTCGCATTCTACAGAAACAAGCCTCGGCATCTAACCTCATCACATCCCATATCACCACATGTTTGCAAAGCCTTGCAGGCGTCTGGAGCCAACCAGCGACTTCAAAAGGCCTGTCAAATTCCCTTCTGGTCGTGTATCGGCACCAGCCCCGTTTTACCCGCCACAAACCCATGCCCCGCCACAGCATGCAGACACCATCCCAAAAAAAAAATGACTGTTCTGGTCTGCATGCTTCTCACGTCTTCATCTCCCACACCACCCACCCACCCCCACCCAAGCCCCCCCGGCAACATTCTAAGCGCCATAAAAATAGAACATCGATCAGGATGCGGCCCTGATTCGCTGTTTAGCGCGCGTGTGTGCTTACTGGCGTCGGGGCCCAGGGAAGAGACGACACTAGACCTTCCCGCTCCCCCCTTCCGGTGGGTGGCAGGCCGGGCTTTTGCACAGCCTTGGCCTCCCTGGCATCCAACCACGTCGCGCCCATCTCACAGGCACCCCGAAAACGCCTTGACGAACCACATGGCTACCGTTTCGAATCAGCCTTGCCTGAGCTCCCATGCTTCTAATATCATCAGCCCGGCTGCCTCTCCCCAGCGCTGCCCTTCCCGCTTCCGGCACCAGATCCACCCGATCGGCTTCTAGACGCTTGGGCCGCCGCCCTCCAAGCAGGGCCCGTGGCGCTTGGGTTCGTTTCCTCACTGTCGGGAACACTCGTGTGTGGTGGTGTCTCGGGAAGGAAGCGCGGATGCGACCTCACGAGAGGCCCATGCACGGGCCCTTGTCTCACAGGGGACCGACGTTTTTTGCGGCCCAGGTTATTTGTGTGACCCAGAGCCGCGCCAAGTTGACTCCCCCCGTCCAATGAGCGTCCATGCGTGGCCTTGATGTCGAGAATAGCACACGCCGCCAAGACCAGCTAAGGCTGTACGCACTGCAAACAAACGTGCCTCCCTCCCCTTCACGACGATTGCGGCTCTGACTGGAATTAAATGGGCCTCGGCACTTTTGCTCTCATCGTATTAGGCCTCTGTCTCGCATTGCATATGCCTTTTTCCTCCCCCCTTCTTCTGTCACTTGCAGACAAAGGGTAACGATCAACATAGGCCCTCACCCCCCGGCATTATGACATCGATGCTCAGTCATCATTGACCGGAAGACTCACTTCCCGCAGTGAGCCCGCTGACACCGGCTCATCAACCCGCAAACCTCCCCGTGCAATCCCTGAAACAAAACAGTGATCTTCGCAAGGCTTGGATCGAGTGACAGCGATCGGCAGTAGCTGAGACATTTGCCATGTATTTTTGCCACGAAACCGATCACCAGCAAATCGAGATCGGTGCAACGACCGCCCACAAGGCTCACACGTTGCACTTTTCGTATATTGCCCTGCCGGGGGGAGGGCCCATGCACATGCCCCAGCACTTGCATCGACCCCAAATATGTCACATTCACAAGGCTTAGACGGCGCCAAATTGCGCATCGTTTTGCCAGCAACGGACCGACTGAAACAACGTGTCGGCTCATGTCAATTCTTCGTCATTGTTACATGCATCTGACGTTGCTGCCTCTCTAGCTAATTACCCTTCAATAGTTTACAGCTCATCCTTGGCAGGGACATCATCCTCAGCATCCGCAGGGGCGTCATTCTCACTCTTGACGGGAACCTCGTCCTCCTCTTTGACAGGAGGAACCTTATCACTAGCGGGCGCTTCATCCTTAACGGGAGCCTCCCCATTGGCAGGAACCTCTTCCTGAGCGGGGACCTCCTCCTCGGCGGGAGTCTCATCTTTGATAGGAACCTCTTCTTTGATAGGAGCCTCCTCTTTGACGGGGACCTCCTCCTTGACGGGAACCTCCTCCTTGGTGGGAACCACATCGGTTGGCTCGTCCATAGCCATAAGCTTGACGACCAAGCTAGTCCATCCAGTGAAATGCTGAGTACGCTGCCCAGCGCCCGTGTCGGGGTTGTACTGCTCCCACGCGAAGCCAGTCTCCTCCCAGCTCTTGTAGATGGTGTCCACGAGGTTTCGGCGCAAGCGAATGAACAAATCACGGGCCTTGGCCTTGTACGGGCCATCCTGGGTAGCCGTGTTCTAAATTCAGGGGGTCAGCTATATCAGGCCATACGTCAGGGGGTGGGTGCAGTTCAAAACTTACTCGGAGCTGGGACACGATGAGGTAGTTGATGGGCATCCACACGGGGCCGCGCCAGTAGTTCTCGCCAGTGCCGTAAAACTCGTCTTCCTTGCTCAGACTGAGAATGCCGTGGGGGCTGAAGAGCTTGTTCTCGTCGCCAATGAGGTCGAGAATCTTGTCCAGCTTAGGATCGTCGGGCTTGATCAGACCAACGAAGAAGGGGGCTAGGGAAATGTATCCCTTGTGGCACACAAGCTTATGCTCCTCGTACTCGTCAATGGTCGCGTCACAGTAGCACTGATGCTCGTCGGACCAGTGAAGATCATTGAGGTTGTGCTCGATAGCGTCAAGGGCCTTTTCGTAGTCTGACACGTCCTCCTCGATGCCTAGGGCGTCGGCAATGTTGAGGAGCGACTTGGCCATGAGTCCTACCCAGGACATGAGATCAACGTGCAGCTCGGCAGGGTGTGGTGGCTGTGGTCGAGGGTAGTCATCAAGGCCGCTGGTCAGGACGTGGGTTTCCGTCCGGCCTCTCCAGCGATACGCCTCCTTGCTCGAGTAGGCGTCACGGTCGTAAGACTTGATGTCACCACGCTGAGTCTTGCGGAACCAGTCATATTGTCTCTGAAGAAGGGGGTAGATCTTGCGCAGCCAGGCCTCACCGAGCTCAATGTTGTCAATGTGGGCAGATTGAAGGGGGTTGCCAGCCGAAAGCTTCTCCTTGGTCGCGGCCTTGGAACCATTGGCAACACGCAGGCGCTCCATGAATCCCTCGATGACGAGGAATAGGGTAGGGGGGTTGGCGTAGTGAGGATACTGGACCTGGAACTCCTCGGGCACCTTGCTTCGGGCCTCGGCACCGAGAATCTGCTCTCGGGGAATCCAGCCATCCTCATCCATGGTCTTGAACCAGCTGGTAACAATGTCCAAAGTCAAATCGACGTCCCAGTCGGAAATCTGAAGCAGATGGAATCCCTCATCCCACAAGAAACCTCGGGGGAAGAAGGGTCGCGAGGGAACACTGGTGTACAGCTCATAAGGGCCCTCAGGCTTCTGCTGGTTTCGGCCTCTTGCCTCGGCAGCCTCCTCCCAGAATCCCTCATTCTCCTCGTCGTACTCGGACGCATACGATCGGTCGATGACTTGGTGGCCGTTGAAGTATCCAATACCACCGAGGAGGTTGGAGAACATGCTCTTTCCAAGCTTCTTGTACTTGTCAGCGGTGTAGGGCTCCTTGAGCTCAAAAACCTCAGAGAAGCGCTGGGCGAAGAAGTTAGAGGCCTGCTTGACCTCTTCAGTCACATCCTCAGAGCTGAGGTCCTTGCCAACAGAGGCAGACGAAAAGATAACATCGAATTCAAACGAGCCCTGGAATGTCTTCTGAACAATTTGCACATTGCCCTCGCCAGGCTGGTGAGGGACGCGATAGACCTGCCAGGCGGGTGGTGGGTTACCCTGCTCGGCGTTTTCTTGGATATACTTGACAGAATCTTGAAGGTGCTTGAAGACAATGTTCTTGCCCTGCCACAGAATGTTGGCTGGAACTTCAGCGCTAACGACGGTGGTCTTGTCGGCCTGGCGCTCGGGCACAAGGGGGTGATCAGAGATTGGGTGGTCACCAGTGCCCTTAGTGATGACGAGCTTGTAGTCACCGAGGGCCTTGGAGCTGCCCTTGATGGTCACGTCACCCTCATAACCGTTATCAGGACCCTCTCCCTGGGCCTCGAGGGAACCATCGCCCTCTTGGGCAATGTAGTAGATGAGCATTGTCTTGGTGTCCTTTGGAGCATCATCTCGCAGCTCGCCCTTGATTCGGGCAGCCCAGCTACCGCCATGCTTACCGCCAGGAACCTTGACAAACGAGGTGGTGATGTCAATCTGGTTGCCCTTGTCGTGAATGGTCTGGATGCCACCAACGCGGGCATCGTACTCGTCCCAGCCGTAACCGTGGATATCCTCACCCTGCTCGCAGGTATATCTAAAGCCTAAGGACAAGAAAGTTAGCACGCACGCACGCACGCACGCGGACCGATGTGCCCCGCACATACCCGTCTGAATGTCATTGTAGGTGTCGACCTTTGACCACATCAAGGCCGACCAAAGCGATTGAGGCGTCCGCGGTCGCACGCCAAAGTACAGGTTGGGTTTGTAAGGGCCCCAGAAGAGGCTCTCGTTGTTCTGGCGACCAATTTCTGACGTGAGGACAGAGGTTGCGTCAGCGGTGTCGGTGGCCGAAACGCCCAGGGCGAGGGCCGCTGTGACGATCCATTGCGCCAGCTTGGCCATGCTGGCGAGGTAAATTCCGGGTCCTCGAAGGGTTCGTGAGCTCGTAGAATGCAGAAATGGGCAAGATGGCCGTTAGGGAAAATGTTGCGGCATCCGTGTACCTGCGCAACCGACCGATAGTGAACACGTTTTTGCCCACAGAGAGATGACGATTCCCCAGGATGCAAGGCTGAAGCTCCTGGGGTTTGGAGCTCTTGGCAGGTACAAGCTTTGGCCAATCATGTCTCAGCCTGGTGCACTAGCCACCGCCGCCTCCACCCGCCGGGACCCACCAGAGGTGCCACACCTTGCCCGCCGTTTCGTCAGCCTCCTCCAACTTTGACGCCTATCAAATCCCGACCTCGTCTCACAAAAAAACCAACTCTTGGAGATCAAAGTCCAACCGCAACCCGCCCGCCCCTCCACACCATCGCAGCCATGGGCGACTCCCGCCGCCGACACCGGCCTGACAGTCGCCAGATGTGGGACGACTCGGACAACCGCCGGGATCGACGTGACCGCGATCGAGGCGGCAACCACGATCGAGGCGGCAACCACAACCGCAACCGGGACCGGGACTACGACCGCCGAGGCTACCGCTCTCGCTCGCGCGAACGTCGCGGCGATGGTGGCCCTCGAGACCGCTCGCGCTCGCCTGACAGGAGGAACCGGGACCGCGACAACGACAGGAACCGACCTCGTGACCGCAGGGACGGGCCGCGCCACCACGACAATCGAGATCGCCGGGACAGACGCCAGGATGACGACGGCAAAAACGAGGAGCCACAGCGATACCGTCGTGATGATGACAGAGACAGAAAAGGTACAGATCCCGCCCCCGTTCCCGTCCCCGCCCCCGTCCCCGCCATTTTTCAGTCGATGCGAAGCATTTTTCTAACACCGAAACAGGAAAGCATCGTCGCTCTGCATCGCCAAACAGCCGCTCTCGTAGCCCTTCACACTCTGCGTTACCCACGCGCACCAAGCCCGACGCCAAAAAGCCGGCCCCGCACATGTCCTTCAACGTAAACGCCAACTCGCGCGGCAGCCAGTCCCCCCCGCCGGCGGCCGAGCGCCCGCGCCGCAGCGACGAGGACGAGCCCATGGACGCGGCGGGCGAGGCGTCTGGTGACGAGGATGAGCCCGTGGTGGACGACGACATGGCTGCCATGCAGGCCATGATGGGTTTCGGAGGCTTCGGCACCACAAAGGGCAAGAAGGTGGCGGGCAACAACTCAGGAGCCGTCAGGAAGGAGAAGAAGACCGAGTACAGGCAGTACATGAACCGGCAGGGCGGATTCAACAGGCCTCTGAGCCCGTCCCGATGATGATTTGAAGGGGGAGAGGGCGACAAGGAGCATTTGGGGCATCAGCAGTAGTTGCTGCAATGAAGTCATGATATATACATATATCCACAAGAACGGAAAGACAAAGTCTAAAAGGGTGAAAATTCAAATTCAGACTAGACAGACAGGATAGGTTTTCTTTTGGCGTTTCATGGAGAATGGGAAGGGGGGGGGGGGAATATCAATACACACATGCAACCTATTTCGACAATGCTAACAAGAAGAGAACCACACACATAAAGGTAGAACAAAATGCGTTGGTATCAAAACCCATATTCCATTCAGGTAATAAAAATAAGAGTGTAACTTCCAGGTATAATGAATTGTCTCCTCCCGTACCTAAGCATAGCGTGGTTCAATCAAAACACCGTCCAGGACTCTTCCAATCCGCCCGCAGCCAATTCTAGTTATCAAGGAGATTTCCCTAACCGTTGAAAAAACGCTCGCCTCTTTATGCCCCTCCCCGCTTTATGTGCTGCTGATGTAGACATTACGTACGGTACGTGCGGTATGTACGGACGCTGCGCCCGCCCCCGTGGTGCCTGAAACCGTTGCTATGCATTTTCCCGACCAAAAACCGACAATACTTCTTTATTCCTATGCCTCGTCTTCGGCTGCCGCGCCGTTCGCCGACGCCGCCGTTGGTGATGTGACTTCATCCCCTACCGAGGCTGTGTCTGCCGTCTTTCCATCATCATCCTTGGCCTCGTCCTTGGTGTCGTCCGTGTGGCTGGTCGCCTTTTCTCTTCTCCTCCTGCGTAATCTCCTCTCCTCTTCCGCTGTCTGTCTTCTCGCCTTTCGCAGGCTCTCCCTCTTTTCGGGATCATTCTCGTCGGCGCCGTCACCTCCACGCATGCCTTGCAGCAGCGCCGCTGCTCGGTCCGCAACGTCGTCTCCGCCCTCTTTGGGCGACGTCACGCCGGGGCTGAGAGTTCCATCCTCCTCGATGGCGGGCTCCTTTGCTATTGTGTCCTCTATTTCCGGAATCTCGTTGGGCTCGTCGATCTTCTGGCCTGACGCGACGCGCACCTGGTGTCGGTCCTTGAGGCGCGCGCGCCGGCGTCGGTCTCTCTGGTCTCGAGCCTGCGGCGCAGCTGCACGCAGCTTCTCCAGGAGCGAGTCCATGGCGCCCGTGTTGGATGGGGATGTTGGGCCAGCCTCGGCCATGGCGTTGTTGATCTTCAGCTGCTGGTGCTTGCGCTTCATCGAGGCCTCGTTGCGCCTCCTCGTCTCCTCCACCTGCACGTTCTTCTCTCGCGACTTCTTCCACTCGCCCACAAACAGGGCCAGCTTGGCGAAGAAGTCCCTTCGAGCATTCTCATCGGCGGCGTCTTCGCCGTAGAAGACCATGATGTCCTTGTATGTCTTCATCATTTCATCCAAGTAGAGCTCCATCTGCTCCGCCTTTCTTCTCGCCTCCTTCATGCATCGTTGCACGATTTGGCTGACGCGATCCTGAGGGTGGAACTTCTTGGTATCGCTCAGTTTTCCAGAGTCGAGCGACATCTGGACATTCTTGATGTTGTCAATGTATCTCTTCGCATCCGCCTGGAGCTGCTCGATGTTGATCTTTTGCACCGTCATAACGCCAGCAATATCATCCGCAAAGTTCTCCCACTCAGGGTACTGGTTTCGAACAATTCTCTCCACGAGATCAGCCAGTGTCGATTGATTCTTGTCATCCTTGACCATGCCCAGTCTAGCCAGAGAGCTGAGCTTGAAGCCACGCGCCTGTTTGTTGGCGTCGTTCATGTAGTTACCGATATCCAAAATGAGACCAAGGACGTTCATGAGAGATACCGAGTCGCGAAGAGACTCTGACACAGCAACAACCTGGTGCATCTTGTCGCTGATTTCGTCATAGTCACCCTCGAACGTCCTGGTGAGAGACAAGGCTCGCATTCGGCTCTTCCAGTAATGGTGCAATTCAAACGCAGTGAAGAGATAAATCTGATCCTGGCGGGTGAGTTCGTTGGGATCTTGCTCTCGGTCCTGCTTTTCAGCCCCAGGTCCGGTCCAGTCCTTGCTGTAGGGGGCCATCTGCTTGGCAGTGTTGTCGGGAATGTTGCACATGTCATCCTTTTGCAAGAACTCCATAACTACAGGGTTATCCAGAACGTCTGTGTCACAGTGGATGATCATCTGCACAATCTTCTCAACGGAATGTTGAGAGAACTTGGCAAAAGCAATTTCTACTCGTCGTTAGCATCAACCACCGTCTCGTGACATGCATGTACTCACCGTAAGCCTTCCGCAGATCGGAAGAAATGATTTGCTTTTTGTCGTCCTTCTTGGAGCCACTTCCGATGCCAAGCTTCTTGATCTCCTTGGCCATGAACAGCTTCTCGACTTCGTCCAAGATACCCTTCCGGCTGAGTTCTTGGTACTTCTCCTCGCGTTCCTCGGCAGAGGGGGTGTGAGCCGCCCAGTGACTTGACTCGGGGCTGTCGACCTTGTCCCAATGCAGAGCCTTGAGCTTCTTCTTGGATCGCACCACCGATAGGCCAATACCAGGAGTGCCCGAGAACGCGGGCTGCTGAGGCAGGTAGTGGCCAGACCTTGCACCAGGCAGAGGCGGAGGTGGAGGTGGTGGCATGCCCTTGGCACCGGGCATTGGAGGCGGAGGCGGAGGCGGAGGTGGTGGGGGAGCGCCTGGCAAACCACCAGGGGGTGGGGGAGGAGGGGGAGGAGGGGGAGGTGCTCCAGGTAGTGATCCAGGCATAGGTGGCGGCGGGGGAGGCGGCGGAGGGGGGGGTGCTCCGGGTAATGATCCAGGCATAGGAGGTGGAGGGGGAGGAGGCGGCGGCGGCGGTGCTCCTCCACCGGACCCTGCGCTCACATCTGTCACCTGGATCTTGGGAGCTTCTCCATCCGCAGGGGGCGTGATGGGTGACTCGATGCTTGGGTGTGAGGGGCCGGTTGTCGTCTCGCCATCCTCGGAGTCGCTGGCGTCGTACCTCTTGACCTTGGATCCAATCTCGCCCAGCAAACCTGCTTGCTGCTTGGGGTCGATCATGGGCCGCTTCATCTCGACGATTCTAGGCTTCTCGTACACGATGCCATCCTCGCCTTCCATTTCCTCGTCATCGCCCTCGTCAATAATCTCACCATCCTCTCCGCGGCGCCTAATAGGCTTGCGGGGAATCTTGGTAGATCGGTGGATGCTGCCCAAAACACTGTTGGTGAAGTCTCGAGGTGGTGTTCCGCCGCCAGGGGGTGTAGACGGGATGTCTCCCTCCATTTCTTCTCGAAGAGCCCTCAGGCGATCCGAGGGGCCAACGTTGTCGCCCCACACACGGCCCTCCAGCTTGTACTGTGTCTTTTGTCGCTCAATCTGCATCTGCAGACGCTCCATGAGGCGCTCGCGATCCAGGATGCCCTGCATTTGCGAGGGATCTGGACTTGATCCGGGCTTGCTGCTTCCCTTGACAGCCTTAGAAGCTGCCACATCTTGGGCATCACGAAGCATCAGATACAGCTCTCGAGTCTCCAGCTCATTGCGCTGAGCCTCCTTGGCACGAAGGGTCTGGATATTTTCCACTTCTGCTTTTAGTCCATCAGCCTGTCGCTTCTGGGCTTCGATGAATCGAGCCTGCTCGTCAAGCTGCCTTTGGAGCTTAGCAACCAGCCCATCAGCTCCCAGCTCCAATCTGGCCCTCATCTCATCACGCTCGGCCATCGCGGCCTCAGCTATCTGCCGCGATTCCAGCGATTCATCCTGAGCCTGGCGGGCCTCCGAGTCTGTATGTAGCTTGTCAAGCAGACTCTGAACCGTAAAGTTGAGACTCTGCTTGAGGTCCATATTAGGTAGCCGGCGATCCATGGCAACATAGCTGAGCATGGAATCGACCAACTGGAACAACCGCAGCCGCTCCTCCCCGTCACTGGCGCGGATGAGCATGAGATGCTGCAGCGCCGAAACGAAGTAATCCTGCGTCTTGGTCCCCACCAATCTTTGCTGGATGGCATCGGCAATCTGCACAGGATCTGACAGATCCTTGACTTCTCCTTCCACATTGTCCTTGATGCTGCTGTTTTCTCTCTCGAGCATGTCCTCGTAGTCAATGGCCTCGTTGGTGCGGAAGCGCTCTATTTGCTTGTCGAGGAGCTCATATTGGAACCCCTCCATCTTGTGGAGGACGCGCTTGATGCCACATGCCGTGAACTGTGCCCTGATGTGAATTCGCAGCTGCAAGTCCTTCTCGGGCTGGTCAACAATCATGTTGATGAGGAAGAGGGTCGCGACGGCGTATTCCATGAGCAGGTTCTCCATTCCGATGCCACCAGTGCGAACCTCTTCGCTCGCGCCGACAAGACTTCCCATCTTTCCACGGCCATCCACCGTGACTTCCACCAGGCGCATCCAAGCATCGAATCGGCCATTCTCTCCGCTCGCAGTCTTGACCTCATCCAAAGCCTGGATGACCTTCAGGTGACCCTCGCCGTTTTCGCCCCAGGTGCACAGAAAAGTGAGGATTTCACTGACGAGCTTCCTGGTGGTGAGGCGGGGGGAGACAAGGGACGTGGCCAGGGCGACCATGACCTTTTGGTGAACGAGAGCATCGTCGGCACCAAACTTGTTGTTCATGAGAGCCTTGACACACTTAATGATATCATACTCGCGATCGAGATTCTTGTCACCCTGGTTGCTGCTGTTGGTCGGCGCGGCAGGGCCCTGAGCTATCTTGCGGTTGATCTTAAGCAGCAAGGTCATCAGGGCGACCTGGCCCTGGCACTCGACGAATCTCTTGACCCAGCCAATCTGCTGGGTTCTCAAGTTGACTTCCAGACTCCCCATGCCCTTCACGTCGAGCCTGTCCTCCATGATTCGTCGCACATACCATTCGGGGGTTCCTTCCTCGTCCGAGTAGGTCATGATATCGGGGGCGGCGTACTGGTTCGGGCGGACGCTCTGCCTGCGCTTCTGCTCGCCCTGCCACTCTGTGAGTCGGTCCTGGTACAGGAGGGTCCATTTCTTCTGCGAGGGGTAAGCCATCATCTGCCGCCGGGCCTGCTCGGGCAGGTTGTGCCAGCCTCGCTTCTGCATGAGCTGGAGGAACATCTGCTCGACCACGTTGTCGTCGTCCGGTTTGGGAAAGTAGAAGCCATCGTGGCCGTTGGCGCCGGGTCCTGGTCCAGGCTGCTTGGTCAAGCGGTGGCCTTGCTGGGAGTTGCCGTAGGGGCTCTGGCCTGAAGGAGCTGCTTGGGTTGAGAATGATGAGCGAGACGACCTATCACCAGCGTGTCCTTGGTTACCTGTGTAGATGCTGAGGTTGTCGGCAGAGCCTCTTCCGTTGGGCGTCGTGTAGGGATCGTATCGGCCGCTGCTTGCTGATCCGGAGGTTCGGGGCGGCGGGCCCCATTGCTGGTATTGGGCCTGGCGGCCTGTCGTGGCCATGGTGACGTTGCTGGAGCCGATCGATCGGCCGGGGGAGAGGGAGCCGCCAGTTTGTGCGGGCATGTCAAAGTTTGGGTACTGGTGGAAATCCATGCCCTTATTAAGGTGATGCGGGAGGGGTTCGCGGCGCACTGGCGTCTGCTCGCCCTTTTGAAGGTACTCGGCGGGGATCGGGGATCGGGAGCCTCCTGTAACGTTGTCGTAGGGGATTGAGGTGATGACTCCGGCCATCATGTTTATGCCGCCATCGGGGGAGCCTGAGCGCTCAATGGAAACGTTTGACGACTCTCTGTGGTGGCGCGAGGACCGGTAGCTGGAGGCATCGTCGGGAGGGTATCTGGATTCGTCGGTATAGCGCTTCTCCTTGTGCTTGCTGCGGGAGAATATAGAGCGGCCGCCAGAGGACTGCCTCGACTTGTCGGCCGACGACATGGCAAAGGCAGCGTCGGTGCGGTGCTGGCCGCAGCAGTGGTTTTGGATAGAATCGTATGCGAGGTTGCGGGCGGGTGTGGTGTTAGAGAGGAAGAGGAGCCGCAGAGGGCAGGAAGACGGTTAAGTGAAACGCGTGCGGTGGTCGATTTGCTGGCCCGGGGCCGCTCGCATGATGAGAGGCAGCAGGACGGATGGTCGGCCGGAACGCACAAGGAACGGACTAGATTGAGTTGACAGGAGGGGCCCAAAACGTCGGGCGGGCTTTTGGTTTAATCTTGAAACCTGGGTCGGGCGTGGGTGCGTGCGATGATGGAGCGAAGTTGGTTTCGCGCCGTGTGTTGGATGTGGAAGTGGGTGCGGATTCGGGAAGGGGGTGTGATGGTGGTGGCGGTGGTAGTGGTCTCTCTCCCGTGTTGCGGAGAGCCCACGCAAATAGATGTGGGTGAAGCAAGAGGAGGGACACAAAGGGTTAATGCGTCACGAATATACAGGGCGGTGACGGCAGCGGTTTGCTGTAACGCTATTGGAGCTCAGCAAGCACTGCGACGGCGGCAGCAGCAGCAGCGACAGCGACAGCAACGCACAATGGGAGAAGGAGTGGAAAGCGCCAGATGCCCGCCCGGGGGAAGAGTTGATGTGGTCGGGGTTCGGTCCTGGATTCGGACGGCGGTGGATGGTGAAGGGTCGAGTCGAACAAGACGGGAGCAAGGGTAAGGTAAGGCGAGACAAGGATCGGGGTTGATGGGGGGTTTCTCCATGGTGTCGCAAATTGTTCGAGCAGGTAACTGCCAACCGACGAGTGCTGCGCGGGATACCTACCTCGCTGCGGAGCGCAGTAGCAGCCAGCTAGAGCTGCTAGCCGCCGGGTGGCATGGCCACTGCAGACCCAGGCGCTGAGGGCCGGGGACGCTGTGGGCGCTGGAGGGGCCGTACAGTGCCATTCTACCTTTGAAGGGTGGGGTCTCTCCTTGGTGTCCGGAGGCCCTAGGGAAGGTGGCAGAGCGGCACAGTGGGACACCTCAGCGGCGGCTCTAATGAATTGCCCCCTTATCCAACCTCTGCCATCCATGCCATGCCATCATCCTATCTATCCTATCTCAATCCGGCTATTTCTTTTATTTTATTTTCTTATTTTCCAACCAGCTTGCCAGATTGAAGTACACATTCGGCCGAGACGATCAACAGATCCGGCCTGTCATCAATTTCATGCCGCTCCAGTGATGATCATCCAGCACTAAACTAAACAAGCTGCTGCTGGCTAACTACCAAGGTAGCTGGCCACTCACCCCCTCTCTCCGTTGTGAATCAACTTCCGGGGCGGAATCTGCGGTTTGGCATGAAGCAGTTTTTACGAGATGCGGAAAGGAGAATGAAAGAAAAAAGGGCGGAAAGCCAAATAGCCGTCGCCCCCTGAAGAACGGCTAAAAAGGGAAATCTCACCTCACACCTCCTCGGCTTCTGCAATCCAAGAAGAGAAGCGTGCGCGTGTGTGTGCTGTCTACGATTTCCTTGGGACAAGGGCGCAGCAAGCCAGCCGGTCGCCGCTGATCCCCCCCTCGGTCCCCCCCCTTCAGACGGTATCTGGTTTGTCCACGCTCCCTTTATCCATATTCGTTAGTTTGCCTCTTCAACTCGGGTGCTTGTCCACTCAGACGAGAGAGTCGACAAAAAGAGGACGACGGCGATTGCACTCGTGGCCAGACATGCTCAGATGGACCACAGGGATGAGCCGACCTACCTGCTTTGGGGAACGCCATGTCGGTATTGGCTGGCTGGGGGTTGCGCAGCGGGTGGAGTTGGAGAAGGGGACCAGGGGGGCGGCGACATTAGATTGAGCCCAATCACCACCTCGTACCTGATGGTGCAAGCGATGGCGCCCAATACCCCATTTTTGACCCAGTTCCGGCGCCCGTCCCCAAAGTGTCGACAGCCTACGGATACAGCTGGATGCTTCAACTACTACTTATTACTCCTCACTAACACGGTCCAGTGGCAATCATGGTTGCGATAATCGGGACTGCTTGGCAAACCTACCGTGCCCAAGCAGTGAGTTGCTGATTTCCGAACAAACTTCAACACTCGTTAGGGCTCTCTATCAAACTTCCCATCTTTTTTCTTCGCTACGCCATGCTTTTTCTGGTAATTCCACATTCTGGAGGCTCCGGCAGTGACCCCTGATACACCCATGTTTCTTCCTGATCAAACGGCTACGGCGCCAAAGGGGTATGAATAGTTGATGGAATGTTCGGGGGTTTTTGCCTCCCGAAAACCCAATCGAATTTTTTTTTTTTTTTACTTCTCCCTGTTTCTGCTTCCCCTTTATCGGCCCATCTTCCCCCCCTTCCTTCCCCCCCCCTCCAGGGACCAAGTTATCGGCTTCTCATCTCGGCCTTTTTATTTTCCTTTCTTCCATCGCCTTCCCCAGACATTCTAGCTGCCCGCTTACATGGGTCCAGCTTAGGGGCATCTGGATTGGCGGCCCTGCATCGAACAAGACGAGGGAAAATGCGCATGATGTTGCATCAATTTTTGCTACAAGGCGCTGGCAGTGACATTTACACGCCCTCGCAGCACATGCTAATAATCTGGGTGTGTTTTAGCTCCTCCACCCCCCCCCCCCCCCCCCCCGAGCATGCCTTGCAGACACATGGCAAATGCAAGCCGGGATACCTCTGCTGCCCGCTCGCCATGTCTCCTGCAAGCGTGCGTGGGCCTAATAATAACCGGGCAGACTCCGCAGTGACTATGTGGAGTACGTCAGTGGGCGACAGATTGTGTGTGTGTCCCTGAAGTCTGGTCCAGGAAACACGCACGACGACCGACGTGACACGCGCGGATATGCCAAGTTTCCCATGCATCCATCCATCATGACTCCCCAACAAGAAAAAACCAGGGCCCATCATGACCAAGGTTTAGCAAAACAATGTGCCGGTGGGAAAGGCTGAGCCTATCCTAATATCACTTGCGTGCCCATCACTATTTGGCTTGCATTGTCTTCCTGCGTCCGTCTCCTCGTGCTGTCCTGTGCTGTCCTGTCCCGTCGCCCGCGTGCCCCAGATCCGCCACGCCGTCCGTCTAGATTCCGCAATGTGGCTCGTGCAACGCCGACGCCAACGCCAACGCCAACGAGACCCGCCCACGTAATCCATCCCGCCCAGCTCCGGGGTGCGACGACATCTCGTCGCCCGCGCAGCAGCAGCAGCAGAGATTGGCTGCCTCTGCAACCAAAGAAACCATCCCAAGTTTTCTCGTTGCTCGCAGCGCAAAGGGGGGGCCAAACAAGGGCCGCCGCCCAATACCGCAGACGACCAAGACCGCGCTTCACTCCTCGTGCGTGCGTGCCGCTAATTCACTGCCTCTCGTTATCGCGCCCTTTTTCTTTTTTCCCAGCAGCAGCAGCAGCTCCCGCTCGGTTGGCCCGGGTCGCTCCATCCGCGCCGCCATCATGGGTGCCACCATCTCCGTCATCAAGGTCAGACCAAACCAAGCGTACTATGCGACGCTGTATTCCAGCTAACACCCGCGTCGCATTGGCAGACTCTGATAGTCCCCGCCGTCATCTCCTTGATCCTCTTCCTCCTCGTCACCTACGTCATCGTGCCCGGCTGGCGACGCTATCGCAACCGCTACAGCCAGTACCTGCCCCTCGATACCCTCTCGTCGGGCACCTCGACTCTGCGCCAGCGCATGATTTCCGGCCTTGCGTCCATGCAGCTCCCCGTCCGGTGGAGGCCGGGCGAGCCCATCGTCTTCGCCGGCAGGATCAGCTCCGACGCCGACCTCGACGACGACGAGGGGGAGGAGCTCAGCGACGTTGATGAGGAGACCTGGCGCGCAATGGAAAGGGACACCCAGACAGGTCCGCCAGACGAAGGCAGACGGTTAAGTAGAGAGTACGCCCCCCCAATCAGTCTGTGCAGCTCGCTACATGTCGATACTAACTGACCCATTTTACAGCCTGGAGGAAGGTTTCAGAGATGATAGTGATGACGAGACAAATCGCATTGTACAAAGCGCCAATTTTAGAAGATAGGACGGGAGCATTCGATATAGACCTTTCAAGGCAGTAATAATGAACATGCGTGCTTCTTTTCTTAATCCTGCCCGTTTTGTTGCCAGAATCAAGGGAGCTAGTATGCGAAACTCGCCAGAATCCTGCGTATAAGTAACAATTCAGCATCCAGCATCCATATAATAGTGAGACGTCATGTAAATAAGAAACAACACGCTCTAAACGGGCTCGGCTCATGACGTTGAAATTCGGAATCTGTGGGACGGTATACTTTGTTCAGCAAACGCTTCAGTATTATTATGCTCGCTCTTTTCTTCCATTCCTCATGTACAAATATCTCCATGACCATCGCTTTTCATCAAGAGAAATCGATTCCTCACACATTCTTGGTCAACCCAAACAAGGTGTAGAGCTTGTCGGTCTTTTTCCTAGCACCCATTCGCATCCACCTACGGGTCCTCGATTCAGGGGGCATAGAGTCCATGAACCTGATAAGCGTGCACTTGCGGAATTCCATGACCCGGTCGAGATGCCTTTTTCTAGTCCAGTCTAGATAAAATTCCTGGACCTTGACATGTCCCTCGTGGAACTTTCTTCTCCAGAATGAAGACTCTTTCACCTGCGCGCCACTTTTCTTTGCTCGTTCCAGCCGTTGCTCTTGACGCTGGACTGTTTTCATGACGTTCCCATCACGAACACGAAATGTTTCGCAAGCTTCGCATAGCATTGGAATCCTTCGCTTAGAAGTGCCAGTGAAGCGTTTGCCGTCAGCTGGAGGGGCGGGCATTGGCACAGCCGTGTGTCCGCATTCGTGGATGAGGGAAATGCAGTTGTTTCGAGGACATTGTCTCGCCTGTTTTTGCTCCTTCGGCCCAGTTATAAGAAATATGCACAAATGGCCAAACGCGTGGCCGCAGGGCAAATACGCCTTAAGTTCGTTTCTAACCCTATAATCCTGGCTGCAAAGATAGCACCGTTCGTTTTCATCAAACTACTCTCCATGTCAGCCTCATCCGCCAAGAAATCGTACCAAGAGGTAAAACTCGACCAAGTCAGCGACATACCTGAGAAGTAGGTCTGGAAGATGGATGGCCTTCTATCAACGGCCCTTCGGTGTCAGGCGTTTCTGCTTCTGGGGCACGGCGCTTGATTCGCTTGTTGGTGAAGGGGAATATCGTCTTCCCTCGCGTTTCCTCCATTGCACACTCGTCTAGGGCGGGAATGCTGCGTTTGGCAGTCGGTTGAACTGGGTGCCGGGTTTCTAGTAGGTTTAGTTCGCTCGAAACAATAAAAGAGCTTCGAGCAGACGATTGCGCTTCCGACTGGATCGCTGTAAGGCTAGGGCTATCCGACGATGCAAGAGAACCCTGGAAAGTCATGTTGATAGTGCTCTGTAGGTTGTGTAATATATGCCATAAATCTGTCACGCAAAACTGCAGCGTCAAGGATGCCCGTGAGCCAGTGATGGAAGTCGCTGGTTCATAAACCCATGAGCCATAGGTTTAGATACTGAGTGTTGGTGGGATAAATTTAGCAAGGTTAACATTTTGGTTGCGTGCGGTTAGAAATGAAATCTGCCCTTTAATTTGGTCGCCGGTTACACTTTCCGCGATGATGGGCGTCAGCAATAGGAAACTCAAGACGGTAAGAGAATGCATATCATAAGTTTAGGTGAAGATGCGGCTACACATAGGGTTAAAGCTTTATGTCCTATGCAGCCTCGGTGTTACTTTTTCCTAATTTTAGGATATTCCGCAAGTACGATGCCTCCATCACCGCTTATTGAGTGCAATCCAACCGAATGGCTATGACAAGCATACTCCTCCACCACGACAACTGTACAAATCAAATCCCAACCTAAGCAATAAAAAAAAGCTTTCAGGGATTCCATTTAACAAATTCCTATTATTTAAGCATTATTCTCATGTACAGCATAAGTGCGCAGAACCATGGTCGCTTTGTAACAATGCAGCGAACTGTCCGTCACTAGCTTTTGGGGTACAGTGAGCTGCCTGCCTCCACCTGGGAAACCCCACCAAAGCTTCTCCAACACCATCACAACGTCACCAGTTATTCTTCACTTTACGCGTCCCACCTTGGCGCGACTCGTTCAAAATGCGATTCCGCACCGAATTAAAGAATATCCGTACTTTTTCCAGTGAGCCGCGCCGCTCAAGGACTGCAATAGGCGACGACTGGGCTAACTATATCTCTCCCAGAGCTCACTGCGGCCCTCTCCTCCCTCGAGAAGATTGCCTGGTTGCGCCTCAGCGATGACACGGCTCGCTTCACCGTCATCCCGGACATTGGCTCCCAGGTGTGGGCGTACGTACATGTCTTACGAGCCTTCTAGAAACAGTCGTTTTCTGGCCCGAGCGAACCTTGAGCCGACTGGAAGCCTAGCTAACCCCATTGAACAGCTCACTCTCGATGGACTTCATCTTTGACAACTATCACATCCAGTCAGCAGAGGCTTCCAACACAATCAACCTCGAGCTGCCCCTCCAGCCTCTCCAGCGCGCCCTCAAATCCGCCCTCAACAGCATCTCTGCCTCTCTCCGGCTCACCAAGAAGGATGGGCTGCCCGTGCTCTCCATGACCATCACCACCAACACCACGCCGAACCCCACTAACGGTCCTGGCCCAGCAAAACCGTCCACGGCCACTGGCGACGACCCCTTTGACGATGACGAAATGTTCCAGCCTGAGCATCTCGAGACGACTCTTCGTCGCGAGCACGAAAAGATTATCACTCAGGACATTCCCGTTCGCGTCCTCCACCCGGAGACGGTTGAGACCATCATGCAGCCAAAAGTGCGCGAGCCGGATGTCCACATCCAACTGCCGCCGCTGCTCCAGCTCAAGGCCATTTCGGACCGCTTCACCAAGCTTGCACTTGCGTCCAACTCTGCCGCCGGCACCGCCTCCACAAAGTCTCCCAAGCTCGAGCTAAGCGCCAACATGCACGGCGGCCTGCGTCTGCGCATGGCCACGGAGACGACAGACATATCCAGCGTCTGGTCCAACCTCGAAAACCCGGAGCTGGATCCCGCCCAGCTTGACTGCCCCGTCGAAGAGCACCCGAGCGCCAAGTTTCGCGAGGACGGCCCGGACAGGTGGGCAACTGTCCGCGTCGACGGCAAGGATTGGAGCAGGGTCTTGAGTGTTGGTCGACTTGAGGGCAGGGTCATTGCATGCTTTGCCGACGACCACGCTCTGATTCTCTACGTATATGTTCCTCAGCACGATGATGCTTCTGCCGAAGACTCTGTCGTCACGGTACGGTTTCGCCCGCCATCCCCCCATCATCCATCATCCATCATCCAGCTAACATGGGAGACAGTATTATGTTCAATCGTACAGCTCATAGACTTATATCTCTATCAGCGAGTTGCTCCAAATGGCGTTCAGGTATCAACGAAAATAGAAGTAATCATGTTGGGTTTCAGGTGTTGGCACGATATGTCTTGTTTTTGTTTTTGTTTTCTGCTTCTCTTTTCCTATCTTCTTATATCCCACAAGCAGACAAATCGATACTTGTGCCAGTATACATTATCAGTGTCATGTCCAAAAAGTCTAGCTCTTAAAAAAAGTCAAGCAAAATTGTCATGAATAGTAAACAATGTCTAATTCTTTGGTTGGTCCAACTAGCAATTAAAATCAAGTATCCTCCCAAGCCAATGCATAACAATTGGCGAATTACTGCTGTCGCCGTCGGCGTATTCCTCCGGCACGACGTGACGCAAAATTACAGCTAAAGTCAATAGTCTATTATACAGAAAAAGTTGGTCCCAGACACAATCGCCCGCTCAATGAAACGCCAGACCAAAGGATTCATGCCGAGTTTCGTACAAACACACCACACGCTCTCATACGAGGCGAGTGCTTTACTTGGCCATTACGTCGACATAGCGGCCGCTCTTGCGAGGCTTCTTCTTGTCACCCGGCTTACGGGGTGCAGCAGCACCCAGGAGATCATCAATACTGCTCGCGTTGCTCATGCTCGTGGTAGGTCTGCTCGAGGGAGCGCTGGGAGAGCCTCCCATGCTGCCACTGGACACCGAGCGGATCATGGGTGGGGGGGCAGTCAAGCCAATGTTGCCCATGGAGACAGTCTTCTTAAGCTCTGGAATTCCAGGGCGTTTGAGGGGAGGCAGAGCCGAAGGAGGCGGTACACTGGTGCTCATAGGAGGAGGGGGGGTACCAGATGGGGGCGGTGGAGTGCCCGAGACTGAACGAGGCATACCCTTCGGTGGAGGCGGCGTGGCAGCCTTCGCAGGCGTGTTCTCGGCACCAGGCTTCTTGTTGACCCATCGTCCGAGATCAGGGTCATACACAAAGCTGCTGGCTTCTCCCAGCTTGGCCCGGACTGGCTTGCCGGGAGATGCATCACCGCCTGTTGGTGCCATTTCCGCCTTCTTACCGCCTCCGAACCATCCTCCGAATCCCCATCCCTTCTTAGCAGGCTGGGCAGCTGCGCGTTTTGCTACACATTCTGATTAGTCAAAGTTATTCCTCATCGCTCTGGGTGTGAACATACCGTCTTCCTCAGCTGCTTTGCGGAACATTTCATCATTCTCACGGTCCTTATCGGCTTTCGACTTTTCCTTCAGAGCAGGGATATCGTCATCATCATCATCCATAAAACTCTTCTTCTTGGGCTTAGGTGCATCATCCTCATCATCAGCAGCAGTGGTGTCCAAATCAGGCTCATACGACGGGGGCTCGTAACCGTATGGCTGAAAGGATGGGGGCTCATATCCACCGCCGCTCAAACCCTCAGCGGTGTCCTTGTTCTCGGCCTCAGGCTCGGGAGCGGCAGATGTCATAGAAGGCGGCTGGTATCCATAGCTGGGAGGTTGGTACCCTTGCTGCACGGAATCGCTGCTGGTGTCCTCGGTGGAAAACGCCGGCACGCTCGCGGATGCTTGCACGCCAAACGGCTGATATCCCTGCGTAATCTGAGCAGCAGGTGCCAGACCTGGTGCTCCGGCCATGCCATAGCTTGGCTGAGCAGCATCAGCCTCTGGCGCGGGAGCCACAGGAGCATAACTGGCGGGTGGTGCCGATGCAGAGTTAGCTCCAGGATACGCAGGCTCATAAGAGTTTCGAGTGAATTCATTCGAGCTGCGATCCATGGAGCTTCGTGGGGCTGGGGTGTATTGCGATGTAGGCTCGTAAGGGTTGGATGACGCCGCGGTACCCGGCGCATATCTTGATGCAGCAGCGGGTGCAGGGGCATGAGCACCAGCCATGGGGTAGCCAGGGGATTGTCCACCGTATGCTTCGAAGTTACTAACCGAAGGCGAGCGGCTCATGGTAGGAGTGGTGGCAATGCGGCCAAAGGGACCAGCCTCCGCCTCACCGCCAGCTCCATTGCCATTAGCCTCGTTCTCATCGCCAGCCACGAACTTATTAAATCGGTTCCACATGCTGTCAGAAACCTTGTTCATGCTAGGCTTAGAGATCCAAGAGTTGGTTTCTTCCTTGGGGGCCTGCTTGAGCCTGATCATGAAATCATCGACAGCAGACTCCAACATGTAGTTGTAATAAGGGGATCTCTTGGTCTGAGAGGTCATGGCAACTGCAATGGCGTCGCAGTATTGCAGAGCTTTGTCTCGGAAACCATACTCAGCAAGGGCCAAAGCATGCTGAAGCTTGTAGGCAGCCAGGTGAGGGCTTGCAGTAGCAGCTGCTCCGCCAGCAAGGGAGATACCATACTCGTAAACCTCGCTCAGCTGGAGGGACTCAATGTCCTTTCCAAATTGGTCAGACTGCTGGCGATGGTCGGATCCAACCAGCACAAAGTTAGCAGCAGGGTCGTCCAAGCCGCCAAAGACGGAGGCACTTCTACCGAAAATGAAGCAAATGTGCGCAGCTTCGGCTCGTCCATAGCTAGACAGGAGGCTTCCCAGGGCATTCAACCCGCGAATATCATCGGTACTGCGGTTGCTGAGGACCAAGCCAAGTGTCTCGCGCCATTTATCCAGTCCATCCAGACTGTCGTTAGTAGGTCCCGAGCCCACTCCAGTCGAAAGAAGCTGGAGGCCGGCGCGAGCATGAGAAGGCACGAGCTCATCGACGCAATCATCGTAGTTTCCGGACAAAATCTTGTACAGAGCAGCGATCGACTCGTTTTGATGGCCAGGGTAGTTGACCTCCTTTCGTACAAACTCTTGAGCAACTTGCTTGTAGAGATCGTCTGAAACAGTATGGGAGATCAACATGGCGTGACCCCACAGCCTTTTATCAACCAAGGCCCAAACAGCCTTTTCGCGATCGCCTCTCAACAAATGATGGCGAACTTGGTCCATTGTCGAGATATCGGCGCCGTCAGCCTGCATGGCAGTAACGGGGGTAGCCGAAGCACCTAGACCACCAACACCAGGGAAGAGAGCATCGTCATCCGCGGTAGGTGTGATGGTTCCGGGAGAAAGGATGTCCCGCACAGCTTTCTCTGCAGCGGGAGTGCCCTCGAGAACACCATCTTGCTCAATGAAGACACGGAGAATTTTCCACAGCAGTAAACGTTCAATAGCTCGCTTAGCCTCCAGAGAAAGCTGAGAGTGGAATGAAACTTCTGGGAGATCCTTTTCCAACGCTTCGATACCAGCAGAGAGCCAAGCAATTGTCTCCTTCTTCTTCGACTTGCCCTTCAGAGGGCCCGGGAACTTGCCCAGACGCTCTGGGAGGGGATCAACATCCTTGATGTTGCGAACCTTGACCTCACCAGGGGTGCGAACAATGGTCGGGACGCTTTGGTTCATGCCATATCGAGGAAGGCTGTTGGGAAAAGAAGTAACAATAGTGCCACCAACGCCCCAGGCAAAGACCGGGACACCCTTCCAGCGCTGAAGAGGGTCATTTTCCCGTCCATCAGTAGGAGCAACCATGTTCATTGTCAATGAGGCGCCTCGGGTTCGAGTGACTGGTGCATAAATGGATTGCGTTGATTTCGATTTTGTCAGGACTGGGGAAGCAGGCGAGTGAGCGGAAGAAGGTCGCTTGGTGGAGTCTGAAGACTTCTTGCTCTGCCTGTGGCCAAATGAGGCACTTGGTGACTGCGTTTGGGCACGTGGGGGTGGAACGAACCCGGCCTGAGCTGATGGGGGAGCATGTGGGAAATGAGGAACATAGCTTGGGCCTGATTGTTTAGGGGGCGAGAGCGTCAACTGGCCAGCATAGCTGGGAGGTGGTGGCGTCCGCCTAACTGCTGTTGGGGACCCCCTAGGGCTGAAGTGGGTAGGTGCGTGAGTTGCGCTCAGCGATCTGCTGTTAGGAGTAGACTGCTCGTCCTCCTCATCCACCTCACGGGTTGGGGGAAGAGAGGAAACACGGTTCAATCGTGGCTCATACGAAGAGCTCATTCTACGCTCAGCAAGCGTCTCCCCATTGTGATTTGTCTCAACGTGAGTCAGAGGGCTCGATGTTCTGGGCATGTGAGCCAAAACAGGTGGCGGGACAGCTGCTGCGGCGACGGGGCCGTAAGAGGCATGAGATTTCGTGGCGGGGGGGGCTGGTGAATATCGACTGTTGGCAGGCGCAGAAGGAACTGTGTGGTTTCCTGTGGCACCAGGGGCCGGGGAATATCTGGAAACGTTGGTCGATGGCGGCGGCATGTGATTGGCGGGGGTCGAAAGAGCAGCGTAGGGGCTGACACGCTCCGGGGCAACGAGACCTGCTGGCTGGGTAGCTGGAGACTGTGGCGGGTGTGCCTGAGCTGGTAGAGGAGGAGGCGGCATCTGGCCTGCGATGGGGGTGATTGGAGAGTGAGCACCGTACGCCATTGGCGGAGGTTGCTGCGCTGGAGATGGAGCGCGAATGCTCGTTCTCGAACTTGGGCGGGGCTTAGAAGCCATGGGGAGCTCCTCAAAGAAGCTGTCCTTGTGCGGTCCACCAGGAGTTGGGGGCTTCTGCTGAGGGGGCGGCCCCTGGTGTGCAGGTGGCCCTTGACCATGGCTCGAGCTAGGAGGAGAGAGTGTGCTTGAAGGAGGTCCCGGGCCGTACATGCTTGCACTTGCACTCCTGGGCGGCCCAGCCTGAGATGGAGGCGGAGTAGATCGTGGGAGTTGCTGCATGCTGGCTCGCTTCCGAGGTTTCACCACTGGAGTGACGAGATCTGAAGGCAGGTCATATGGTGATGAATATCCTCCCTTGGACATGTCGGCAAAGCTTTGGGTCCTTGGTACGTCAGGTCTAGCAGGTGGTGGGGCCGTACCATACTGTGGTGCTGATCCGTATGGCGTTGTCGTAGGTGCCGGAGCATTGTATCCTCCAGTTGGAGTCGTGGGAACATAGGATGAAGGTCCTTGGGGAGCATATGGGTTCTTGGCCGCAGCTTGGGTCGTCGTTACCACCGGGGCCGCAGCAGGTGCTGGAGCCTCATCTTCATCTTCAAGGAAACCCTCATCATCACTGCCAAAGAAGGCAGCTGGATCAACCTCCTTGTTCTCTGCTGAAGTGTCTTCGACCAGGAAATCAGCGTCCTCGTCATCTGCAAAGGCTTCCTCCCACTTTGAGGCTAGATCAGCCTTGGGTTCTCCCTCGCCAGCCTCGTTCTCATTTGTATCTTTCTTCTCCTCTTCCTCGTCTGATTCCTCAGCGATTGTCTCCTCCACCTTATCCTGGCGCGAGATGGTGATAGGGTCTGCCGAATCCATAACCTGCATGGTAGATTTACGCTGGAGTGGTTGAATTTGAGGTTCGTCCGACTGAGAATCCTGAGCCTGTCCGAAAAAGTCATCACCGTTATCATCGTCGTCAAATGAGGTTGCAGCGGCTCCTTGGGACTCGGCAGTTTCCTCAGGCTCAGGGTGAGAAATCAGAGGAACGCCTTCTTCATAACGCTCCTCGGAAGCCTGGGCATCCAGTCCCGGCAAATCACCGCCGATCGAGGTAGATCGCGCATGTGATCGTTTAGGTGCACTGAGCTCCGCGGGTGATTCCGAGGCTTGTCCTCGCTGATACTCCTGCTCCTCAGCGGTCGCGTCCCTTTCATCCTCCTCCATAACATCAAATGCCTGGTTAGAAGGTAGTGTGTGGTGCGAGTCGGAGGTTTGGTTCATGGGGGGCACAACCGGGAAAGAATTTGTTCGATCTGATGGAGACATGAATTTGAATGGATCCGTTTCTGTGCGAGAGATGTTCCATTCGCCCTCCTCATCGTCGTTGAAGTTGACTTCGTGGGACACTGTGCGGGCGAATGACAGGGACTTGGAGTGCTGAGAGGTCGAGGCATTTGGTTGGGACGACCCGCCCTCATCCGCTTCGTCCTGTGCGGAGTTCTCTGCGGATTGCTCGGTGGGGAGCTCCTGGGCAGGTGGTTGCTCCGAAGCAGGCTCGTCGGAAGCTAGCCAAGCATCTCCTTCATCATCTCCCTCTTGCGAGAACCAAGCATTAGCGGCATCCTCTTCTTTCGGAGCATCTGCATCGGCATGCGACTCTGTTTCCTGCGTCGTGGCCTCGGTGGATTGGGTTGGCGTAGCCTCGGGAGATGACGTCGATTGGCTCGCGTCGGCATGCGTGTCTGGCGTGGCAGCAGCGTCGGGGTTTTGAGGCATCGTGGCCGGGTGCCCTGGCGGGTTTGGCGCCTCGGCAGCCATCTCGAGCCCGTGTCGAGGGGGAAAGTGTCGTCTGTGAAGACAAGTCGCGTGCAAGCAGTACTACCTGGGGATGGCGTCAGTAGCTGGACGCGGGACCTAAGGGGCTGGCTGACGGGTACAAGCCGGGCTCGAGTCCTCACCTCAGGGGGGGGCACTGAGCTCAGAGCACCCGAGCAGCTTGCAGGGAAGGCGGCGTACCTATTATACGAGAAAATCGATTGCTGTGATATTACGAAAAGTCGCACTTCGCCATAGTCGAGTCGGGATTCGGAGGCGATTGTAGATGGATGGGATGGGAGAGGGAATCTGGAAACCTGGGTCCGAGCAAGGTATTGACCAGATCTCAACTTGGCATGTACCAAAAATTAGACGTTCCGAGCCAACTACCGTATTCGTACTACCTTGAGTACTTTGCTACGCCGGCCGGGACCGCTACGTCCGCCATGCGCCACAGGCGGCTCCACTACAGCAACAATCCGCCGTTCCGGTTATTAGCCGGCAAATCCCACGTCTGAATGCGGAACATCGAGCTCGGAGCTTAAACGTGGACTACCCTAGACCAATCATACGAAACCTTGGTCGAGAAAGGCAGATGCATCCAGGCACCGAATGCCAAAGGTCTAAGCATAATGCGGGACAGTGCTATTTTCGGTGCTTTTTTGCATTGCTAACCTTTTGTACCCCGCACAGATTGGAATCTTATTCTGATGTGCATTGTTCTTTGAGCCATTATTCCGACGATCATTGTCGAGTGACTCCTACCTTCTACCTCGGCTGGACTAAATATCGTATCATTTTGGGGGTGCATGTCCGGCTTGTTCGGAACCGGTCACGCGATGTTGATATTTCAAGACCAAATACTCTAGAGGGATTCAAACCATGTCCGTAGTCATTGTGCAATCCAGGACAAGCCATCTCTATCCCTTTGAGTGCTGCAAGACTGCATCAAGGTACCTCACTTCAAACATGCAAAAAACACAAAATTATAAAACCTAATATAAATTTAGGTAAATAAAATAACTCTAAATAATAATATTACTATCTGTCCTAAAATAAAATTATAAAACCCTAATAAGAGGGTTATAGCTGGCGACCTACTGTGCTCGGTACTTGAGTGCAGGCTTACGGCACTCAAAGAGATATGAAGCGTAATCTAATAATATTAAAAAGAATAACATCTCAAACGATGGAGTAGAGATAGCTAAAATGCGCAGGCTTATTTATATACAGGATTTTAGCCCAGCCGCAAACCCCGTTTTTGTGCCAAAAAAAGAATGAGTGCCCAACGTCTAACAACGTCTTGCACGAATTGAATTCTGGGTTTCTTTGTGAACCCATCCCCCTCATCCTTCCAACGCCTGTGCCTCGCACATCTTCCTGTATAATCCGCCCCGTGCAATGAGTTCTTGATGAGTTCCAGCCTCAGAAATCTTGCCGCCAAGGAAGACGCAGATCTTATCTGCGTCCTTGACCGTGCTGAGACGGTGAGCGACGGCGATTGTAATGCGGTCGCCTTCCTTGGATGCCTCGGCCAGGGCGCTCTGCACAATCTTTTCACTCTCAGTGTCCAGAGCACTCGTGGCCTCATCTAGGAGCAACACCCTGGGGTTTCTGATGAGCGCTCTGGCGATGGCGATGCGCTGGCGCTGACCACCCGATAGCTGCGCACCATTTGAGCCTGCTGGGGTGGCGAGACCGTCGGGCAGCGAGGATACAAAGTCCCAAGCGTTAGCGGCACGCAGAGCGGCCTCGATTTGGGCATCGGATACGGATGGCACGCCGTCGATGGAGGGGTCGTCAACGCCGAGAGCAATGTTCTCACGAATACTTCCTTGGAATAAAGTAGGCTCTTGTTGCACTAGTCCAATAACGGAACGGTAGAGACGCGGGTTGAGTGTGGGAAGCGGAGACGAATCGATGCTAATGGTACCACTTGTTGGATCATAAAAGCGTTCCAGCATTGCGATCATGGTTGATTTACCACATCCAGAAGCTCCGACTAGCGCAACGAATTGGCCAGGTTTAATCTATATGACACACGTTAGATTAATACAGTTAAACTTCAAAAGGTATATACGCACTTGTAAATCAACCCCGCGAAGAACCTGGGCGTGTGGTCGAAGAGGATACGAGAATCGAACACTATCGAGTTCAATTGGACCTCCCGACTTGGGCCCGTTTTGTCGGTTCTCGGGGGTTTCTTGGACTGTGGGCTGTAGACTGTTGAGCCAGAACATGTAGTTGGCGGCGTTGGCGCCCTTGGTGATACTGGTCGAAAACAGGAAAAACTGAGAGGCCGCCTGCCCGGAGAAGAAGACGCCCAAGAAAGCAACGTAGAAGTTATACATTGTAACGTCGCCGAAGGAAAGGAGTCGGCATCCATACCAGAAGCCCAGGGCCTGGAACCAATACTCAATAGCCTGAGTGAGGGCGAACCACACCATGATGCCCAAGACATCCTTCAACGAACCCGCAACGGCGTGGTCCAATTCGGAAACGTACTTTTCCAAAACAGACTCCTCGATGGCGAGAGACGAGACGGTCCTGATGGCGTTTACGGCTTCTGACGCGATGGCGGCGCTGGTGGAATATCGCTTGGAGGTCTTGCGGTCGAGCTTTGCATCGAATCGAATCTTGAGGTAACCCGAGGCAACAAGAGGCGGCAGGCCTCCGAAAACAACAACCAACCCAAGCTTCCAGCTGTGAACGATGGCAAGGATACTGCAGGATGACAAATTCAGGACGGCAATGAGGATGAGACCAATGTTATTGCCCATCAGCTCCAAAACACTCTGGGGATTCGAGTCGATGCGGCTGGCCAGCGCGCCGGTGTTGTTCTCGTTGCGATCAAAGAACTGGAGATCCTGGCGGAGCATGTCTCGAAGGCTCTGCTTTCGCAGCTTGTGGCTGAGATGCTGGGCGACCGTGTTGGTGAAGTAGCCGAGGATGAAGTAGATGACGAGACAGCCGCCGGCGAGGACGATGAACATGCAGGCAAAGAAGTTTCCGCGGCTTCTCATTCTGTCTTCGCTCAGCTGGAAGACGTTCATGACTCTGGAGAGCAGAATGGCCTGTCCTGGGAAAAGCGCGGCTGCTCCCACGCAACCGATCAAGACGAGAATGTATGCCGTGGTTAGCTCGGGGGTTTGGCGAACAAGGCGCGAAACGATGGTGACAAGTCCAACCTGCTGATGAGTGTCGTAGTTGTCCCGCTCTTTTTGCATGTCCAGGCGTTCCTGAACCCGGGTGTCGTATTTCGTCATGGTTTTGGTCACGTCCAAGTCCTCAACCTCGCTTGCAGCCTCCTCGACTTCCGTTTCGCTTGTAGAATCCGCCGAAGAGATGGTGATGTTCTGAACCTTTACGAGTTTGGCGTATGCTCCGTCGTCCTCAATGAGAGACTCGTGTGTTCCCTGTTCAATGATTCGTCCCTTGGACATGACGACAATGTTGTCGGCTTTTCGAATGGTGGCCAGTTTGTGGGCAATGACGATGGTGGTTCGACCTTTTGATGCCCTGTCAAGGGCCTGTTGAACGATGCCTTCGGCATGGGGATCAAGGGCGCTGGTAGCTTCGTCGAGAAGAAGGACCTTGGGGCGAGAGACGATAGATCGGGCGATAGCTACACGCTGTTTCTGGCCGCCTGACAGCAGCCCACCACGTTGGCCAATTTGAGTATCATAACCATCGGGAAGATCTTGGATGAAGTCGTGGGCAAATGCCATTTTGGCTGCTTCCTGGATCCGTTCTAGTTGCTCCTCCGCGGTCGCGTTTTCGAGGTCGGTTCCAATCAACCCATGCTTAATATTATCGAATACAGTACCCTCGAAGAGAACAGGTTCCTGGGTGGCTATTAGAATTTCGAGTTGGGATGGTTAGTTGGAATCGACATACCTGCTGGACGAGGCGGACATTTTTTCGGAGCCAGCTTAAATTCAAGTCGTTGATCGGTCTGCCATCCAACCTGATGGTTCCGGCCTTTAAGTTGTACCACCTTTCAATGAGTCCAACGATGGTACTTTTGCCTGAACCACTTTGACCCTGTACAAGGGTGAGTAAAACAGGGGTAAAAAGGGAGAGGGAGAGAGAACATACCACAAGGGCTGTGACCTTGCCAGCAGGAACTCGTAGAGAAAAGTCCTCAAGTACGGTAACTCCCGGTCGAGTGGGGTAAGCGAATGAGACGTTTTCCAACTCGACTTCGCCAACAATATCGGAGGGAGTTTCACCAGACTTGTCGAGAGGGTCAATGGATGATTTACGATCCATGAGCTGGAAGAGTTGAGCGGCAGACGAGATGGCGCGGCTAAAGTCAATCGAGTATGGGGCTAGAGTGGTTAAACTGAGGGCTGCAATAATGACAGACATTAAAACGCTAAATGAATACAGTTAGACAGAGTTGACTCTGAAACAGGCCGTGGTAGTGTCACTCACGTAAAAATATCGCCTACTTCGGCGATGTCTCCAGAAAGATACAATTTAATACCTTGCCAGAAGGCAAGTCCAAAGCCAAGATAGACAATTGTGTATTCGGCAGAGAACATGATACCGAGAAGTGGCGAAATCTGTCTGCCGACCTTATGAGCATCCTCAAGATACTTGTCAAACTTGTCAACAAGCCGTGAGCGCATCTCAAAGGCTTGCACAGTGCGTACACTGGCGAGGATGCCCTCAGCAAGTGAATTGGCTTGGCCATGGATTTCAAGGATTTTGGTCTCATGTCCGGCTTCGATTCCGGCAATGACTCCCATCACGAGGATGGTAGCCGGCGCGATGCACAGACAGATGAGAGTGAGCTTCCATTGGACAACAAAGGCGATGATGAAGGCCGTCACGAAAGTAGAGAGGCCCTGAAAGGTGAGGCCAAGCTTCTCAGAGAGGCCTCCCTGGACCAACCGACCATTTGAAGTAGCTTGGGTGGCGATGGAGCCTCCCGTACCAAAGTCGTAGTAAGCAACCTCCTGACGAAGGGCGGCACGAAGATAGGCATGGCGGATATTGCGCACGATGCGGTAGGCAGAGTAAGTCAAGAGGGTGTTGTAGGTGTAGCAGAGAACAAATCTTCCTATGCCGAGGTACACAAAGTAGAGCCTTGTTTCGTTGCGTGTCAATACAACAGTGATACGCCAACAGAAAAGGGGGAGGGAGGACTGACGCAAGATCGGATACCTCACTTCGGAACTTGGCTGGCGATGCCCTTCCGGAAGTGTAATCGTTGATGGTGGTGACAAACCGGCCGAAGATGAGGTTCTGGAGGGCATTTCCGGCACCCGATGCAATTGCGGCAAAAATAGCAACAGTTTGCATGGCATACTCGACAGAGCCACCATGCGACAGGATTCTCTGGAAAACTCCACTATTAGTAAATACCTCGTATCTTTTGATAGAAACATACAAAATAAACTCCCCAACCAGACCCTTGCTCAGGCTCATTCATGGCCGCATCAGGGGCAACTGCGCGGCCTTTTTCCTCAACGTCTGATTTGGCGCCCATGATGGCAAGATGGCTCCGCGCCCACAACTACTGCGCTAGAAGAGTGGCGTGAAGCCGGGCTCTAATCGGCTCCGAGTTCGCACCCGAATGTGATTAAGCTATTGGTTTATTTTAAGGCGAGTAAGGGGGGGCAGGGCAGGGCAAAAGGCTGGGATGGGAGGTTGAATAAGGCCTGGCAATAATATGAAGCATTAATATTTGCGGGAGGAGAGGAGCTCTTAAGGTTCTTTAAGAAGGGCTGAGATTGATTGAATGAATATACGCAACGGAACGGTCGATTTGTAATTTTCGGGTTGGGGGGTGCCAAGCTTGAGACTTGTCAAAGAAGGATGACACAGACAGGTTATTAGGCGGAACGAAGACTGAAGGAAGAAAAGAAGAAGGCGTCGAAACTCCGCCCGACGCGCGCGCGTTCCTTGGATCCCGGACAGATTGGCTTTCGATCTTGGCTAGAAGACAGGGTGTGGGGGGTTGAAAGTGGACAGAGCAGAGTCGATCACGTCTCGTCTGGATGCTACGACATGCGAGCTTGCGGTCTGGGGGAGGAGTTCAAGCGGCGGAAGGCGGCATGGGCCGGGGGTTACGATGACATGGCCATCATTGGCTGCTGGCCTGCGTTTCGCTTGTCCGCGGGACCGAGTTTTGACTATGTGTGTACATGCATCTGGGGATGGTCGGGAATAGGGTTGGTCCGCACACTGTCGGTCTGCCAAGCCCAGATGGAGGCTAGGCGAATCAAGAGGTCGGCAGCACATGCCTGGGCAGATGGACAATTAAAAACCAACGGGGCAGAGTTCACCGGCTCGCTCTCTCGACACGCTCGCATTGGAGGAGCGGGCAGCGGGCGTGATGTAGGCGTTGAGCCCCATCCACAACGGCCTCACACTCACACGCATGGGCCACGAACCTGAGCCCTGGCGGAATTAAAGACGGCGCGGCGGGGCTGCAACGGGTCATGGCTGCACGAAAGAGGCAAGATTGGGGCGACGCACGCATGGGCGGTGGGCCTGGCATGTCTGATCCCGGCACCGATCCCCAGACAAGTTACGAGGAGCGGCGTTTGATTCGCCGTGCCGGCCCCTGCACATGCCGGACAGCGCCATGGCGGTCGGTATAAAAATACTCGGGAAAAGCCTCCAAAATGCCCGGCGCCGGAGCCCGCGCGTCCCGTACTTAATGGCGGCTCATGCCCCTCTTGAGCAATTGCCTCCCACCGTCTTCTCTGCTCGCTCTGGCGTCGAGCCACACGTATCCTCTAAGAACTGCCACGAATGACCTCGGGCCCCGAACACACCTTTCCCCGACCTTTCTTTTTTCCCACGCTCCTCCGTCCCACCCAACGCCCCTGACGCAGCCCGCCGGATGTTGCACCTGGGTGCGTCCCGTCGCGTCGGTAATCTGGCATCTCTTACTGCATTAGGCAGTGTTATCCTGCTGTCGCCGCTGTCCGTCCTCGCCGTCGACAACACTTGAGCATTCCCTTCATTCCACCGCGTCCCTCGGGCCCGCGTGTCCGAGACTGACTGCCCGCCATGGCTTCTGACGAGGACATCCACGACGTCGACGAGAACTCGGATTCTCAGCACAACCAGCCCTCAACCACCATCCGTCGAGCTGTCAGTCCCATGTCCCGGCCTCCCGCGCCGCCTGGCGTCAATCTTCCCAGCTTACAGGTCTTCTAGTGTGATGCTTGCCGTACCCGCAAGGTGTGTAAACCGGTGTGATCCATGCCAAAGTCACCTTACCCTCGTCTTCGCCCAAGACAAAGTGACACATGTGGTTTGTCCAATAGAGCCGCATAAGCGCGGCTGCATACCGCTGCGACTTCTTCCTTCGCTTCGCTTCAGCCGCCCTGTCAGACAGATAGGCGCCGCACCGCATGACACCCCGGGCTAACGTGTTGCCATTGGATATAGATTCGTTGCGATAGAGACTCCCCCTGCTCTCATTGCGTCCAAGCCAAGATTCCCTGCACTCACGCCGATAGACGGCCCAAGGAAAAGCGAACCCGCATTCTGCTATCTGCCCAATAGTGAGTTTCCATTACTGATCGGACCTGCATATGAACTAGTCGACCGCTAGCTTGGATCGGCATATGCTGCCCTGTGTTTTGCTTTTGCAGAAATAAGGATGCTAATATCCTCTTCTCGCGCAGTGAGAAAAAGATTGATCTCATTGATCGCCGCCTCGAAGGCGTCACTAGGCTCCTTCAGGAAATGAGGACCAACATACCTTCTCCAGGTTCTCTATCACAAGAAAAGGATTCGCCAGCTGAAAAGGCATCGCAGCAGTCTGCATCCTCGGGATCCACCCCCTACGGCCATGTTGTCCAGCCAAACTCCGATAGTCCTGTCGTGGAAGGCGAATCGTCACTGACTGCCCACTCTGCGTTTGCAAACGAGTTTGTGCAGAATGCCGTTGGCTTAGGCTCCCTCCAGGGAGCGAGCCTGGAGCTGCGCGACACTATAGACTCACTCCATCACATCATTGATGCGTTGAAGCAACAGACGGTCTCGACTGAGATGACATATAGCATGGCCAACCATGTCCCTCGCCCTACGCTTCCGGGCATCAAGCTGCCGCCGATACAAAAGACCATCACTCTAATGCGTCGTGCTCGAAGTAAGTCGCTATTGTTTCTCTCCGTGAGCTATGCCTAATGCTTGGAATTAGTAAAAAAAATTGAGTTGGGGGCTTGGTTATTCGAGCTATCACCACTGGAAGACTTTTCCGAAATCTGTCTCAGCGTCTATTTCTCTGAAGACTATTCAGAGGCAGACTTCATCACCGCGAATGCTGGCATGTACTCTTTATTTTTGGAATCGGTCTACAACATGGTGACACCCGAGGAAAAGGAAGAACACATTTCTTATGCGAACATGTGCCGGACCAACCTCGAAACAGCTCTAACCACATTGCCCTTGCATCTCACCGCTACCCCTCAAATGATCAATGCCCTTATCCTTGCTGTGCGTACCTGCTACTCCATCAAAACCCGAAGCCCTCGATGACTAATAATTTCTAGGCTTACCACGCCATTGAGACTTCAAAACCCTCCCTTTGTTGGACCCTGACAGCCAAGGCCGCAGAAATGTGTCAAACCTTGGGTTATCACCGAGCATCTACCGGAAAGGATGATTTTCCAGAAGACAGAGAGCGCAAGCTATATCTTTTCTGGTCCGTCTACTTTTTGGACAAGAGCTTGTCGCTCCGGCTAGGGCGCTCTTCCAATATTCAAGATTGGGACATATCTGTAAACGTACCAACCACAGATCAACTCCACAAAGGAGGAGCCATGTCGGTATTTATCACACTGTGGATCAAGACTGCCAGGTGTCAGGGCAAAATCTACGAGAAGCTTTATAGTCCCGAGGGTGTCTCACAGCCGGATGATGTGAGAAAGGCCCATGTCGAAGCAATCGTCAAGGAGACAGAAGCAGTCAGAACTGAGGCAGAGAAAATTTCGGTAAGTGACTTGATAAACTGCACGTCGGTAAACCTGTGCTTATTTATGCTCCTCTTTTATTAGGTGGTTTTGATGAAGAATGCAATTGCAAAGATGGGAGATGAGCTAGTCAAGTTTATCTTGGTTACGGATGACGTCCTCCGCCTTTCCCTAGTCACACTAGCATATCGCGCGAGCCCACCCCCTCCTGGATCTCGCACGCCATTTGTTCCCGAGTGCATAGAGGCGGCACGAGCGACTCTACAGCGACATCAGGATTGTGTGGCTCTGATGCAAGGAACACACGCCATGTATTTTCACGCATATATTCATTGGTGAGTGCACAGATGAAAAACAGCCAACCGATTGCAGCTTGACAGTTTGCTCACATTGATGCAGGACCTTACTATTTGCTCCCTTTACACCTTATATTGTATTGTTCTGCCAAGTCATTGAAACACAAGATGAGAGAGACCTTGCCAGCCTCCACAACTTCATTACGACGACGGAATTTGCGACTTCAGTCTCGGAATCTGCAGCCAAAATGTACCGCCTGTTCCAGGTCCTTTACACGGTGGCACTTCGATATATAGAGTACCGTACCATGGCCCCACCCAAAGAACAAACGCAAGCAAATGCAGAGCTCAACACATACCTGACGGCCCTCGGGTTTCCTCCAGTGGGACCAGACCAGCGACAGACAGGAGATAATATGGGCCAGGGTCAATCAGGCTTTACGCAGGCCCTTCATGGTGCAAATGCGACAAGCGGTGTGAGCGACCAGAACCAGATGATGTGGATGGGCAACACAGCGCAGCTCGAGGATTGGTTCAACAGCAATCAGCAAATGCTTGAACTGCTAGAGGAGCCGAGCTTTACGTTCCCCTCACAGTGAGAGATGCAAGGCTACGATTGATGGGTTGTATGAACATACTTTTTTTTTTATCTAGAAAGCGGGTGGTTCGGTATCTGAGTGGCGCAGCCGGTATGCATTGCAGTGGGTAAAGAAGGGTTGATTGGGTTATAAAAGCGTCTTGGACGCTGGCATTTGTGTACAACCAACTGGAGTCTTTTCGTTTATAGATGGAGCAACATGAAACATGGCTTGTTATTGCTTTGCAGGTTGTCAGAAAGAAAATAAAAGAAGAAGTCAAATAAATGAGATGGGAGCGGTGCGGATTATTTGACACAAATCATCTTGCATGATCCCGACGTGCTCACGTCTCTTTTTGCTTTTTTATTTCGCTGCCTGCGACTTGAAAGGTACCAGGGTGGCCAAACGACGTAATTGTTAGGCTGCTTTGAGAGCTCCCCGCCACTAAACGTCCCTGAACGGTACCTGGCAGTACAGCCTGAGTGGACCCGGACCCTCCAGCCTTGCAATCAAATGGCACACAGCCGGGGTACCAGAAGGTACCTGGCACGTTTCGGCGTCTGCGGAAGCCAATGCAGCAAGGCCTCGCGTCACTGTCATCCCCTGACGGCGAAGCAGGACTAAGCTTGGCTGGCATTTCGATAGGCGGCAACTTGATACACCTAACTTATGATCTGTCCCTCTCCATTCATTCTTGCTTCCACCAAACCCAAAAGCAGCACATCTCGACTTTTGTCCACCGCCACCACGATACTCCGCCGTTTTTTATTTCTCTCTGTTCGCCGGTCGGACACTGCGCGCGCGTATCCTTTTTTTTTAGCTTTGCAGTCTGTGATGCGACACGGGCGCCGCCAAGGGAGACTGAGCAACGCCGATAACCAGCACCCTTGAGATTGCCATTTCCCACAACCTCCCACGACGATCCCACAACCCGGAAAATAGAGGCGCCACTCCGTATCCGTCGTCGAGCGCAGCATGTCTGAGCGAGACTCGTAATCCGTCTGCAGCAATCTCCAACCCCGTTCGACACGAATCCCTCGAAACTCGCATTGTTTGGTGATCGACACGGGATGCCTCCCTCACCGTCCTACCGGTCTGCCGAGCCGCCAGATTCCCCCACGCATGATTCCGACTCCGACCTCGACCTCGACCTCCAGGAGCTTGACCCCATCTCGACAGAACCCGCCCGCGGGCCCCGGCAGGAGCGCAATTCAGGCGAGCACAAGACGTCTCGGATAGCCCTGCGGAACCTGCGCATGGGTGGGCTGCGGCGCAACAAGCGTGGCCGCGGCTATGGCGATTTGGGCCAGGACCGTGACGATGAGCACACGCAGTCGCTTCTGGGCGGAGAGCCTGAAGGCTCCGGACCACGCTGGTCAGAGGGCAGCGGCTACGGCGACGACAACCGGCCATTGCTAGGGGAGCAGGCTGAGCAGCCGAGGCGGTCCTTTGGCTCGGATCGCAAGCCATCCCGTTTACGACTCCCCAGCTTCATGTCCGGTTCCAAGAAGCCAGAAGTGAACGAAGACGATGACCAGGAAGATGACGACCCCTCCTCCTCTCGACATGTAGCAGTGGGCTCCAGCCAGCCTGTGCGATTCCCCGACAACATCATTTCAAACGCCAAGTATACCGCCCTTACCTTCTTGCCGATCACGCTCTACAACGAATTCTCCTTCTTCTTCAACATGTACTTCCTCCTCGTGGCTCTATCGCAGGCGATACCCGCCCTCCGAATTGGTTACCTATTGACCTACATTGCCCCGCTGGCATTTGTTCTCTGCATCACAATGGGAAAAGAAGCTTTCGATGACATTGCTCGAAGGCGCAGAGATACAGAAGCCAATTCAGAAGAATATACAATTATTGAATTCCGGGACCCCGGATCCACCCCCCACCGACACAGAAGGAATATGAAATCGCAGACGCTGCGAAAAGGGCCAAAGGGAGCTAAGGATAGCCTCTCCGACATTGCAGAGGAGAATGATGATGAATCGGCTCCTCTTTCCTCTGTAGCCCAAGAGGTTAGCCGCAAGTCTAAGGATCTGAAAGTGGGCGACGTTCTCAAACTCAGCAAAGGGCAGCGCGTGCCAGCTGATGTAGTCATTTTGAAGTGCTACACGGAGGGCTCTGGCCCAGCGCACGAGACTGAGGCCCAGCCCAAGCCGGTCGAGGAAGAAACACTGCTGGCATTTGGAGACAACGAGGCGGATTCTTCCTCCAAGGGAAAACAGCCTGCGACTGAGGAACCCGAAGAGGAAGCCGATTCTGGAGCTTCTGGAGAGACATTCATCAGAACCGATCAACTCGATGGTGAAACGGATTGGAAGCTCCGACTTGCATCTCCCCTCACGCAAAATATCCCAACGGAAGAATTCGTTCGTCTCCGTGTGACGGGTGGAAAGCCAGATAAGAAAGTGAACGAGTTCTTGGGTACAATTGAGCTCATGCCTTCTCGACAGGATACCCTTGCGCATCATGCCTCTCTTCCCCAGAACACTGACGCCTCCAACTCTGCCGCGCTATCTATTGACAACACTGCATGGGCCAACACCGTCATTGCTTCGCAGGCCACTACTCTGGCTGTCATCATGTACACCGGGCCCCAGACACGATCAGCCCTCTCCACGGCTCCTTCGCGCTCAAAGACTGGACTTTTGGAGTACGAGATCAATTCTTTGACCAAGATCCTCTGCGCTTTGACCTTGGCAATTTCAGTCATTCTCGTCGCTCTTGAGGGCTTTGGCAACGTGGAAGGCAATATTTGGTATGTCAAGATTATGCGATTCTTGGTTCTCTTCTCTACCATTGTCCCCATTAGTCTGCGTGTAAACCTTGACATGGGTAAAAGCGCTTATTCGTGGTTCATTCAACGTGATCCCGGGATGCCGGGTGCTGTTGTTCGAACAAGCACAATCCCTGAGGATTTGGGACGCATCGAGTATTTGCTCAGCGACAAAACCGGTACCCTGACGCAAAACGAAATGGAAATGAAAAAGATCCACGTCGGCACTGTGTCATATGCCAACGAGGCCATGGATGAGGTTTCTTCCTATGTTCGCCAAGGATTCTACATCCAGGCTACAACAGACCCTGCTTCGCGGAACATGCTCATCACCCCGTCGTCGACTTACTCCAACACCACTGCCAATGTAGGCACAACCCGAACCAGAAGAGAGATTGGAACTCGAGTCCGCGATGTGGTTTTGGCCTTGGCACTCTGCCACAATGTGACGCCAACGGTGGATGTCGAGGACGGAAAGGAGGTGACTTCCTACCAGGCTTCATCTCCTGACGAGATTGCTATTGTCAAGTGGACTGAATCTGTTGGACTTCGACTCATTCACCGCGACCGCAGGAGCATGGTTTTGGAGTCTACCGATAGTGGACGACCAGTTGTTCGAGTCAGAATTCTTGACGTTTTCCCCTTTACTTCTGAAGGCAAGCGCATGGGCATCATTGTTCACTTCCATGAACAGTTCAACGTCAAGAACCCTGACCTGTCCAACGGAGGCGAAATTTGGTTTTTCCAGAAGGGTGCCGATACTGTCATGAGCTCCATTGTCGCCGCCAATGATTGGTTAGACGAAGAAACCGCAAACATGGCTCGTGAAGGCTTGCGTACTCTGGTTGTGGGCCGAAAGAAGCTGTCTTACCAGCAGTACCAGGAATTCTCCGCCAACTACCAGGAGGCGTCATTGTCAATTGCAGGACGCGATGCTGGCATGCAGCGTGTTGTCTCGCACTATCTCGAAAATGACCTCGAACTCATTGGTGTCACTGGTGTTGAGGATAAGCTGCAGAAAGACGTCAAGCCATCTCTGGAACTGCTTCGCAACGCTGGTATTAAAATTTGGATGTTGACTGGTGACAAGGTGGAGACTGCCCGGTGTGTTGCCGTGAGTTCCAAGCTCGTGGCACGAGGCCAGTACATTTACACCGTGTCCAAGCTGAAGAAGAAGGACAATGCCCAGGACCATCTCGATTTTCTTCGCAGCAAGACGGATGCTTGCCTGCTCATTGATGGTGAAAGCTTGGCACTCTTCCTGACGCATTTCCGCAAAGAATTCATTTCGGTTGCTGTGACACTTCCCACTGTTGTCGCTTGCCGTTGCTCTCCAAACCAAAAGGCCGAAGTGGCTAAGCTCATCCGTGAGTACACAAAGAAGCGGGTCTGCTGTATCGGTGATGGTGGCAACGATGTGTCAATGATTCAGGCTGCTGATGTCGGTGTGGGAATTGTCGGCAAGGAAGGTCGCCAGGCCAGTCTGGCAGCCGACTTTTCCATTGAACAATTCTGCCATCTGGTCAAGCTTCTTGTATGGCACGGCCGAAACAGTTATAAGCGCAGCGCGAAACTGGCTCAGTTTGTCATTCACCGTGGTCTCATTATTGCTGTCTGCCAGACCATGTACAGTATCGCCATCAAGTTTGAGCCCGAAGGCTTGTACAAGGTTGGTTTGCTCACTCACTTCATTGTGAACCCTGATTCAGATTGCTGACAATACATTGCAGGACTGGCTTCTTGTTGGTTACGCCACTGTGTATACTGCCGCCCCTGTGCTATCGCTTGTGCTGGATAAGGATGTTGATGAGAACCTTGCCAACCTGTATCCCGAGCTGTACAAGGAACTCACATCTGGCCGATCCCTCTCGTATCGCACATTCTTTGTTTGGGTTTTTGTTTCCATCTACCAGGGCGGCATGATCCAGGGCCTGTCGCAAATCCTCACCGAGGTTGACGGCCCCAAGATGGTCACGGTCAGTTACACGGTTTTAGTTCTTAACGAACTGCTCATGGTTGCCATCGAGATTACGACTTGGCATCCCATCATGATAATCAGCATCGTGGGAACCTTTTTGATGTTTATTGGCTCCATCCCCTTCCTTGGCCGCTACTTTGACCTGGCTTTCATCATTACTTGGTAAGTTTGCAGCAGCACACGCATGTCCGTCCCATGAACTGTTGACTAACTTTTTTCTTCTCAGGGGCTTTCTCTGGCGTGTCCTAGCCATTGGGGCTGTTTCTCTCATCCCGACATACGCCGGGAAAGTGATTAGGAGAACAATGAAGCCTCCGTCTTACAGGAAGGTCCAGAGCACATAGAGAAATAATTGTCGCGAGGACAAGGCGTTATTATTTTGGCGTTGGATTACAAACGTGCATTGGCCGGTGTATGGGATTTCAATATTGTCTACCTGTAGATTTTACACTTTATTTTTTTTTTTTGTTCCTTGATGAAAAAAGAAATCTATCGCTTCCATGTCATGATTCTTCCGTCTCCTAAAATACATTCACTGGTGGTACAGGTGGAGAGACAAGACAAGCTCCTACATCTTCAGCACAAGCCATTCCTGAGCCAGCCGGGGCTCCTGGCGCTGAAGCTGCCCGATGACGCCGCCGACAGGGCCCTGCGTCTGGTGTCCACCGTACCAGATCTTCTGGCCAGCGTAGCGCTCGATGAAGCCGTCTGGGCCGGAAACGATGAAGAGGTTGCTTCCGGGCTGCTGCTCACTAATCTCGGATGCGGGACAGATGCACCCGGGGGCGGTTCCCTCGGGGGCAGCAAATTCAGTGGCTCCAATGTGCATGCTTTGGTCGTGGAGTCTGCACCCTACAGCGGCAGAAGGCATGGTGGTGGGAGCCAGCGACGACGACGAGGTTTTGGAACTGGCGGCGAGTGCGGTTCTAATATGCTGGTCCTGGAATCGAGTGCCCTCCTCGTCAACGGCGACCTGGACCCTTAACCGGTCGCCATACGCAGCTTTGAGCTGGTTGAGGTGCCTGGAAACCGGGCTAGGATCCTGGATGACAGGACCCAGCTCTGCGGGCTGCTGCTTCTCTTGCCAGAACTTCCACGACGACGGTGCAGCCGGTGCAGCCGAGGCAGCCTGTATCTCTTCACGCCTTCTCACGGCCCAGAGCAGGTCGACGGTGGCGGCGGGGTCGGCCTCCAAGACAGCCTTTGCGGCCTGGATGCCGGGGACGACGCCGGTGCCGCCGGCGAGAAAGACGAGGCGGGACCGGGCGCCGAGCCGGTCGGCGAGCTCGAAGCCGGCGTGCGGGCCCCGCAGGTGGACGTCCTGGCCAACCTGGCGACGGGCGAGGTAGTGCGACATTTCGCCGTCGCCCACGGTGCGGATGTAGAAGCGCAGCGCGCCGTCGGCCGGGTCCTCGCCCTGCAGCGGCGGCAGCGGCGTGTAGTGCCGCGCGATCTGCACCTCGGGCTGCTTGAACTCGACGGACCAGAGCGGGAAGCGCCAGCGGGCGGGCGCCGCGGCCGAAGAAGAAGAAGAAGAGTTGCTGGGATGTAGGTATGGGTGAGATGGGTTGGGCGTGTGCGGGACCACGGTGATGACAAACGACGACGCCGAAATGGCCTCCCGCGCCGTCACCGTGTACGGCACGAAGAAGCGCTGGTTGAGAGTGTCAGGCCGCGACGGCGCCGCCGTGTAGTAGTATCCTGCGCCGCCGACGGCCAGGACAACGCCCATCAAGACGATGGAGGGCGAGATACGGGCTTGCAGCGGCTTTGAGAAGTCTGGTCGGCCCGAGTCTTGACGACATGGTGCTGAGGATGGAAGCCGAGCTTGAGGCCGTGTACTTGTCATCAAACATCGATGGGGCCTGTATGAAACTAGGCTTCTTCTGCTTTGTTGACTGGCCTGAAAGGCCAATCTTCCCATCGTCAAAGGTCTCTTTGCTGAAGTCATGATGGTAGGAGTAAGGAGGTTCCAAGTGAAAAAGAAAAAAAAAAGAGAGAAACCAAGAAAATTCGGGCTAGTTTATAAGGACAATTTCATTTCAAAATGAATAAATAGGAATTCTAATACATCAACCAAAGAAAAACAAGAAAGTAAATAGTTATTGGCTGCCCAGTCCAGGTTCTGGAGTAAATTCGCCTTCCTACCCTGTGGTCTGCGGTTCATGACTTGGGATCGAAAATGTAGATAAAAACAGACAGCCGTCACGTGACCACACATGATGGAGATCTCTGGAGTGACCACCTCTTCAAGTTGTATAAGCTAGGAAAAGAGAAATTGAGCTGTAGATTGGAGTTGAATTTTTGATATTCTATTCTACAAAACCGCTTACCAGGCTTGTGCTGTATGGGAGTTGTCATCAGTCTACTACCAAGGTATATACATACATTCATCATCATGTACCATGTGTGGGTATTATCCTGTACTTGCTGGCTTCCACCTCTATATCCACAGCATCTTCCTATTCGAGTCGATTCCTCCTCGGAACATGTCGGCCACAACATTTCCCTTTAGGACGGTTTCCTTGATGATTCCCTGCACGTGCTTTGGTTCAACCCGCCCGTACCAGATGCCATGGCCTGCCAGCGGATGCTCCTTGTCGCCCATCTTGAGCCCTGGCGGTAGATATATAATGACGTTTCCGGCAAACTTGTGGCCGCCGATGTGACTAATCATTCCTACTCGCGCCGTCGTCTTTTGCTGCGAGCCGTCGCCGCTGCTTTCACCCCCCTCGATCTGCGACGCATCCTCGAGGGCAACTTGGACCGGGCCTTGAAGCACTTCAAAGCCCTCGTCGCTCAGCCTGTCCTCGAATTCGTCCTTCAACACGGGTGCGATGATGCCGCACCTCGCATCTCGACCACCGTGCCCGCATATTAGCACCAGCACATCGCGGACCTCCTGCACGCCTGGAAGAAGACCCTGATAGGCTTCCTTTCGGGTCAGGCGATCCCGGTGAATCGGGGAGAGCCCGTCGTGAGCCGAGTGCAGCTTCTCCGGGAGCAGGAAGCCCTTGGCCAGTGCCTGAACGCTGTCAAAGGATACGCGGGGGAGGAAGGGGACGTATTTGAAGCTCGGGACTAGGTAGGCAGATGTGGACTGCACCTCAGGGCGCGGGGGGATGGAGCTGGGGAAGGATGCATTCAAGACGGAGATGTTGTGGAATGGCTTTGCATCATGTTAGTGATTTTTGTGTTCTTTTTTTTTGGTTTGTTTTGGGAACATCTCCAACAAGCCACAAGGGGGGGAAGCAAGACAACTCACATCGCTATACGTGCCACCCCTGCCAAACAGCTCCTTCAGATCGGCTGCCAGATTATCACCGCTGTTCTCCTCCTCTATGCGGGATGGCCAGTCGCGGTTGCCCGTACACACGAGCACCTGCTCGGCATAGCCGGCGATGCCGCCCTTCATGGGACCCTCGCGATCCAGCGGCAGGTCGTCTGGGATGGCGGGCATGGGCGCGCACCCGCACGTGGGCTCGGGACATGTCGCCACCGTGTTGAAAGGTGGCGGGGGCGGCGGGCGAGCTGCCCTGGAGGCAAAGCCGGCGAAGGCGCTGCTGCGGGCAGGCAAGGCGATGCGCGAGGCGTTGGCGGCGAGGCATTGGCGGCCCAGGCCCAGGCCCAGTCTCAGCCGCGGGTGCATCATGGGCGGCGGCAGTAGTGTGCGGGTTTTGAGAATCGCAGTCACAGTCACAATCGCAGTCGCAGTCGCAGTCGCAGTTGCAGTCGCTGCCGCATTGTGTGGCTTGGCCAATTGCGCTTCCCAAGGCCCGATCCGAGATGGACGTGGTCGGCCATTTGGCAGCGGCGGGCAATTCCACAATTCTACTCCGGTGTTTTCGTCATTGGCGTAGCATCTGCCAGTAGTGCCATCTGCCTCGCCCCCACTTTCCGCATGCGCGCACATTTGTGCATACATATTTACTCCTCCGTCCCCACACACATCGGCAAGCAATGCGACGTCACAGAATCAGCACAACCACATTGGTCAATTTGTTGGATGTGTAGATATAACGCTGGTCCTGAGCTGATATGTAACCCAATGCTAAATCTATAATGTCAATGCTATGCAAGGAAACAGATTGGCCGGTGACAGACAATCTCGAGCTAAGGTATTCCAAAAATAATAATGATAATCTTGTCCATCTTCACCCAACTCCACCCCGGCCACCTCCCAATCATCAATCTATGCCCGATTTCTCCATAATCCCGAATCCACCACACTGCTGCCAGCACCTTACAGCCCGGCTCCCTTCTTGTCGCAATAGCCAGGAAGTTCTGGCTCCGAGTTCGCCCAGCTCATGACGGTCAAGCTGGTTGTATACGCCATGGCCACGAGACCAAAGACGCAGAGCAGGATGTCGGACCATTTCCAGAACTTGGAGCGCGCAATGGCCTTGTAATGCAGCATGGGCTGTGAAACCGTTGTTAGTAAAAGTCGGCACGGCTTTCGACCAAAGAAAAATAAAACGTACCGGATAGATGTAAACTAGAGGAATGCAAGCAAAGTTGCCTACAAGCGCCACAAACTTGTCCAGGTTGTCTGCGCCACCCCAGGCGATGGCGGCGCACAGCATCACCACAAAGAATCGGAACACATTCTTCTGCCATTTGATTCGGGGGTTGTACTTGCCACTGCGAGTGAACAGTTCTGTCTCGGCGATACGGATAGCAGGGAAGATCTGCAGAGGCGTCGAGAGGAGAATGGCGCACGAGTAAAGGAACTGAACGCCGTTGACCATTTTGTTGTCCTGGGGAAGGTTAAGCAGAACCACAGTCTCAGTCTTGGATCCGTAAGCGGCATACGAGATGGCGCCCATGACGGTAAAGAGAACCGTGATGATGATCATGACAATGAGCAAGACCTTGGGGAACTTCTGGGGGTGCCTCATAGACTCCTGAACGGGAATGATGAGGCCAATTCCTTCAAAGGTAAAGATGGCAGTACCAATGAAAAGAGTCCAGTCCTTTTGGTTGAACATGATAATATCCGCCAGACCGTTGGCGTTCAAGGTCAAGACGTCATAGTAGAAGAGATATGCCAGACCGACCATGATAAAGGCATCCGCAATCAGCGCCGTGAATCCAAGCTTCTCAATGTCGCGCAGTAGGGAGAAGGGCAAGAAGATGACCATCTGCATCAGGATAAGCCATGGAATGCTGATGGATGTCTTGCAATCAGATACAGCGTTGATAAAGGCCTGCAGATTCTTGGAGGTGAAGACAATGTAGGCAGCGACAAAACCGATTTGACTGAGAACAATCGAGGCGAGGATGATGTTGCGCATGTATCTTCCATACAGAGCGCCTCCCAGGTCACCAAACGAACCACCGACCCGAATCTGAGTTGTGACGAGCAGGACAAAGCAGTAATAGCTCAGGGCAGCGACTCCAAGAAGAACCAAGTTGCTGAAAAGCATACCGCCATTGAGATATGCACGGGGCAGGAACAGGACGCCAGTACCAACAAAGGACTTGAGAAGCAAGAGAGCCGCATTCATAGGGCTGTTCTTGCCACTGCCGCCACGGACCTTTCTCTTGCGTCGTCGTCTTGATGGGGTTAGCAGCGCGCTGTCCTCCATAGGCTCGCGTTCATCGTCAGAGTAGCCTTCGTCACCGGACGAAAAGTATTCGTTCGGGCCGAGATCTTCGTCATCTTCCTCCAGCTCTTCACCAGCAAAGTGGCCGTAGATAGACAGAAACTCGATGAAGCTTGAAGTAAACAGCACCTGCTGACCGGCACTGGGCGAAGAGAGTCCGTCTTCGTAATGGCCACCCTGGCCGTTGGGACTAACGGCAGAGCGGCGGATGTGGTTGCGCCGGAATCCGCCGGGCACCTTGATCGAGTTGATGTCCAGCATATCGTCATCAGGTTCGGGTCGGCCCAGATCGAAACTCTTGCTGCGCTGAACTCTCGTCCTCGCCTCAGCCTGCTCGGTCCACTTGTAGATACCTCGGTGAACATCACCTCCCTGAAGCTGCAGACTTGAGAACTCGTCATTTCCCTGAGCGCTGCTGTCGGCTGGCTTCTTGCCCTTGCTGTTGCCAATCATAGACGACTCCTCCGATGCCGTGTTGTCGTCGCTGGGCTGGACCAGATGGCGCTTCACGATCTCTGGATCCTCGAACGGAGCATTGGCATCGGGGTCAAGACGCGTGCGGGAGTTGAATGAGCCATAGTTGGTCGGGGGGCCTGAACCTCGCTGCGCGCCAAGGCCGGGGGACTGAGATCGAATCGGAGGGGTGCCGTGGCGAGGAGGCGATTGACCAAGGGAGTGGGAGAGGGCAGCGGCGAGGGCTGACACGCCAGGGCCTTGAGCGTTGTTGTTGCTTCCTGGCAGGGGAAGAAGGTCATCGAGAGGCTCCTTAGCACTCGACCTTGGGGCAGGAGAGCCGCCTCGAGCTGGGGGCGTGCCAAACTGGGAAGCTGGGATGGGCGAGGCGAGGCGTGCGGTGAGGTCGGCTCGGGGAACCGAGGCGGAATAAGATCGAGGCTGACCGCTGGGAGCTGGAGAAGACGACCTGGTGATTTCGTCGGGGATGTTTCTCGACGGGGACGTCATGATGGGCGCTGTTGACTTCGTGTCCGCCTTATCGCATCGCACCGCGGCGAGAAAGGCTGGGAGGCCGTGCGGCGTGACGAGAGCTACCGAGATGGAAGCCCAGGGCCAGATAAGGTGAATGCGGAATGAAGAAGCGATGGAAAGAAACTAATATACCAGAAGGGATGGGCCAGGATGCAAGTCTGAGACGGAATCAGACGTGGGAAGGATGGAGGCCCAGATGACGGAGCCAATTGAGCTGTGTGTGGGAGGAAGCTCGTGGTTGGAGGAGTGGAGGACTTTTCGGGGCGTTGGAGACTCAGATAAAGGGCCTTCTGGGTGGGATGCAGCCCAATGATGGGAGGGCGGCCGGGGGACGGAGCACCTCAAGCGCAAAGGTACCAGCCCGCTAAGCTGTGGTGATGGGGTACGCCATGCGCCACCGCTCCAGTCCCCAGTGCCCCTAGCACAGGGCAGCAGGCGGCAACCTGGGTCTGGTGACTAACGCAGCCAGTGCCCTCTGGGCGAGAGGGCGAGAGGCGCAACCCTCCCTCCCCACAGGAAGCCACAGCGAGCCACAGTCAGCTCCAGCGTGCTTGGTGCACAAGGATCTGGGTTCAGGCATCGGTGCCTGCTAGCTCCGGGGTACTAATGTGAAGCGTCTAATGACCAAAGCGCGCTGCCTGTCAAGTGTGCCTGGCGTCACCGCTGGAAAGCCGCTGTGCAGATTGCATCCGCGTCTGTTGCTGCTTTGAGGAGGCTGTAAACGACGGCTCAAACCCCAAACCTCCCCTTTACACACGCACACACACACACACAAACAAGATTTCGTCGTAAGCTCTGATGGAGGGCTCTGCCCGATGATCCACCACAAACTATGATCGAGGCCCGCGGGACGAGCCCCCACCGTATCATAACGCCCAATCCACGTCGACCTGCGATCCACATATACAAGCAACAGCGGGCCATGGCGTTGTTGAGCCGAGCCGCTTGTGGGGAGTTTGAGCCGTCCTGCGTTGACCGTCAGTTAACAGCAGAATTGCCAATGAGCTCGAGACGGCCACAGACTTTGATGGAAACGGCACTATGGCACGGAACACCAGGCTGTTGTCAGCCCAGACCGCATGCTTATAACGCACCGCTTCTTGGTGCGAACACGGCATTGACCAAGCCCTCGGTCCGGCACGACTTTTCTGTCCACTGTTACTCTTGCTTGGGGGCCTTGGAGGCTTAGGACTGTGATACGTGCACCATTTGGCGCGTTGCTGACCGTTGGCTTGCTCAATTAAATATACGACGGAGCATCTCCGAGCTTGAAGCGTCCGTCTTTCGGCCGTTGGCGTCGCTCGGGCATCTGGCTCCGCGTTCACGGGGGCATTTTTGTGACCGGGGTGGTCGAGGCGAGTATGTCACACAGAAGGAAGGCCGATACCACAATCTATTAAGTGTCTGCGCAGAGCAGAGCAATTCGTGGGGGCTCGCTATCTCGGGCCCGTCCCACTAAGTTTCGATGTGTCTCATTCCTTGGAGCACCCCTTACCACGATGGAAGCCGGCTATGTACGGAATTCTGGAGCAACCCTTCTTGTTGGTAACTTTTAGGCGAGGCCGTCACGGCGACTGTGCCTCTCGCACTATGAGACACGCGCCATCTCCTGCGCATGTGCGATGGAAAGGGTGGGCAATCTTGTTGCAGCCGTGTCGCGAAGAAAAGAACACAAGCACGAAACAATAATCGCAAAAGAACGAAGCTATCCTGCGTGGCCAAGATAGCAGCCGACAAAGGCCAACCATGGGCGTTGATGCGTCTCACTCCGCGCCAAGCAGCGCCAGGGTCTACGTCATTAAGCAGCTTGATCCCAGTGATCCCCGGCGCGTGGGAGAGCGCTGATGACCTAGCGTGGTAGAGCCGGCGTGAGCTTGCTGAGCCCGCCTGACTTGGCACTTTGGATTGGTCCCGGGTTCTTCACGGCGCTCTCGGCGGCATGTGCTTCTGCGTTCCCGCCCCTCCGCCCCGCTCCGCCTTATACAATGTACATGACTTCTGACGAGAAGGCGTGACAGGTCGGGTCAAGATGGACGGGATTTGCATCGTATTGATCTCATACGTGCGCAAGAGGGCATCGCCAGCTGCACGTCCCATAGGCATCGCGGGGTTGGGGCGATATGGGCCCGGTTGTCTCATGGCAGCGGGTTGGCCGTGGCCTCGAATCCTAGCGGGAGTGGACCCCTACAGCAATGGAAACCTACTCCGTGATGGTGTACGGGGGATGCCTCGCCCGGCACCGTGGTTGGCAGCTGGCAGAACACACCTCGCACCTGCGATGCACCTAGCTTTGTGACCCGGTCGCAGAGCGAAGATCGCTTCTTCTAGCAATCGTGATGGGTCCTGTCTAACGCTGTTCATATTCCTGCCTGTCGCTCATTATGACTGCGCCAAAGGCGCTCGTCCGTTTTATGTGCCGCTTTGCTGTTCCGAAAGGGCGGCTCGGCTGCTTAGTCTCCCGCGCTACTGTGGGCGCATGGCAAATTCACTTGCTTCCCTTCTCTTGCTTCTCAGCTCCTCCTTTTTTTCTTCCGACTGCAATTTATCGTCTGCGAAGAATGCTTTTGTCCTCTCACTTTTGCTACCTGTGACGACTTGTCCCGCCGGCCGGCGATTCTTTCGCACCATCACGATGCCTCAGCACCTCAACGACAAGCTCGAGAATGGCCGACAACGAGTGGCCGAGGGCGGCCACAGTGCTGCCCTCGAGCATGCGAACGAAGAAACTCCTCTCATGATGAACGAGCCTCGCCACCGAAACAAGCTTGGCACACTCTCCGGCGTTTACATTCCTGTTTTTCTCAACATTATGAGTATCCTGATGTTCCTGCGATTCGGGGTGATCCTGGGACAGGTCGGCTTCTTGGGCATACTCGGTAAGGACACCCTTGATCCTATCTAGCAACGATAAGATAGAGCTAACGCCTGGCCGCCGCCAGGGTTGCTTGTCGTCGCGTACAGCATTGATTTTTTAACAACTCTGTCGCTGTCCGCCATTGCTTCTAACGGAGAAGTGAAGGGAGGTGGTGCTTACTACCTAATCTCCCGCTCCCTTGGACCCGAGTTTGGTGGATCCATCGGTATACTCTTCTTCCTCGCCCAGGTGCTCAACGCTGCTTTGAACATTGTTGGTCTCATTGACTGCATCCGATTGCATCTGGGGCCAGCCTTTCCTTCTGGATACTGGACTGGTTATGGCTTGGAGACAATTGCCCTTCTGCTGTGCACCGGACTTTGCTTCCTGGGCTCCGCTACTTTTTCCAAGGCGTCCAATGGCTTGGTCATCGTGCTGACACTGGCAATATTGAGCATCCCGGTGTCTGCCATCTTCAAGAAGCCCTTTCGTGATGATGTCCTCGGCGTCGAGTTTACCGGTCCCAGCTTGAACACCCTCGCAGAAAACTTCCTTCCTCCCAGCTCAAGCCCAAACTTCCAGGGCCTCGCGACCTTCCGTGATTTGTTTGGAATTCTCTTCCCGTAGGTTGAATGCCCGTTCTATCACGAGCTGAATGCCATACTGACCGCACCTCAGTGCAACATCGGGTGTCTTCGCCGGAGCCTCGATGTCTGGAGATTTGAAGGACCCAAGCAGGGCGATCCCAAGCGGAACATTATGGGCAATGCTGACCACTTTCATTGCCTACTTTGTCGTAATAGTATCTCTCGCTGCGACCACGACCCACGAATCATTTCTGGCGAACCCGAATGTAATTTCTGTCATCAACTTGTCAGAACCCATTATCCTGGCTGGGGAATGTGCTGTCACTTTTTTCTCTGCTCTTATGGGTCTCATTGGCGCCGCAAAACTTTTCCAGGCCTTTGCGAGGGATAGGCTCCTTCCTGGCCTTTCGATATTTGGAAGGGGTACCATTCATGGGGATGAACCATTCGTCGCACTGCTCTTGACGTACGCTATAGCCCAGGTAGCTCTTCTCGCAGATCTCAACCAGATTGCCACTTTTATCTCCATGGGTTATCAGGTAAGGCAGCCCACCATGCGGTATCCAATGATTTGACCCGGGCCAGAACTTCTGCCCCTGGGTTCATATTCTAACGCTCCTCTCCTAGATGACCTTTTTCGTCATGAATCTTGCATGCTTCCTCCTGAAAGTCGGATCGGCTCCTAATTTCCGTCCAAGTTTCAAATTCTTTACCTGGAAATCAGCATGTCTCGCTGGTCTTCTTTCAGCTGCCGCCATGTTTTTCATCGATGAGACATATGCTGCGATCGCTGTCTCGTTATTGGTCTTGCTCTTTTTACTGATCCATTACCTGAGTCCACCCAAGCGCTGGGGCGATGTATCTCAGAACCTCATTTACCACCAGGTTAGGAAGTATTTGCTGCGGCTTAGACCGGAGCATATCAAGTTTTGGCGCCCGCACATTATCCTCCTCGTCAACAACCCGCGAAGTCAAACCAGATTGATCCAGTTCTGCAACTCGCTGAAGAAAGGATCACTGTACATTCTGGGCCACGTCATTGTAACATCTGACTTTGATACTGGAGTCCACGAAGCCAGGCTGCAGCAACATGCATGGACGCGATACATTTCCGAGTTTTCTAAGATCAAAGCTTTTGTGCAGCTAACCATGTCCCCGACAATCAACTGGGGCATCCGGAATCTGATATTATCTTCGGGATTGGGAGGAATGCGCCCTAACATTGCTATTCTCGGATTTTACAACATGAATGAGCTTCGAGAATCTGACTCAAATGTGAGAGTGCCTGATATTCCCATGTCTCCCACAGAACAGATGCGCAAGCCGCATAGGAACGGCGGCAAGGCGCCGCGACGACGGGGCGACGCCTCTGCCAGTTTGTTGGAAGATTTCCTCCCGACTGACATCATCCGAACGGAGGGAATGATGTCACCTACACAGTATCTGACTGCCCTGGAAGATTTGGCGCTCAAGTGTAAACTCAATGTTGCCGTGGGATGTGGCTTTGATAAGCTAGAAACCCCCCACGAGGGCGGCTACACGAAGAAGTACATAGACTTGTGGCCAATCCAGATGTCCGCAGAGGTTTTGGCCGACGGAAAAAACCTACTGACGACAAATTTTGACACTTGTAAGTCTATCTTGACACCGCATCTTGGACACTAAGCTCACCGAGATAGATACCCTCATCCTGCAGCTGGGCCACATTTTGCACAGTGTTCATGACTGGAGAGATGCGTATACGCTTAGGGTCATGGTATTCGTTGAATACGAAAATGAAGTCCCCGAAGAATGCGCGCGAGTCATGGCACTGCTGGAAAAGCTTCGGATTGACGCCGAGGTCAAGGTTTTCTGCCTGGCCTCGGGCCAACTCAACACCTACGAACTCATCATACACGGCGTCAGTTATGACATAGACTGGGAAATTGTTGTAAACGAGACACTAAAAGATGAGGAGTGGTGGGACGATCTTCAATTATACCGAGGACAACTCGACAGCATGACCTCGGACCAAGAAGCAAGTCGCCTGGCACACATCTTTGATTACACATCTGGCAGACCAGGTGTTTACAACCCCCATGAAGGGAACTTCGATCGTCGCCGACCTAGCATCGTAGACGCGCTTGAAATACCACGAAGACCCCCGATTGGTGTACTATCGAGGATGGGAGTAAACATGGGTATTCATACCCATCATCTCCACGACAATGCCCTCGGACATTCTATCACGGAGGACGACTACGAAGCAGACGAGTATTCTTCGTCAGACTCTGACGAAGAGATGGCAATTGGCACAATGGAACCGATTTACGAAGATGAGATCAGCTTGGCTGATCCTTTGCAACGGCCACTACTGCCCTCAACCGCCAGTAGTTACAGGAATCACGAGAACGGAGCGCAGGCTGAGGGAGGCTTTTGGGCACGCTATGGCCGAAGGCGAAAGTTTAAGGTCCCACACATGGCTATTTCCTCATACGGATCAATGGCGGCGTCGGGAAGCCAGCCAGGGACGCCATCTCAATTAAACACAGATTCGCGTTTCATCCCGGGAGTCACGAGTTCGGATGCCGGAAATGTAGGCAGCAGTCAGCTGCAGGCTTTTCCTTCGCCAGCATCATTTGACACCCGAGAGCCCGTGCCGAGGCCCAGTCGTTCGCGCCCAATTAGCCCATCAAGAGAAGAGACAATACGTCCGAGGCGTGAGGGCACGGCGACGCCAGCCCGCCCAAACCTGTCCCGCCAATCATCGGCGGTACGGTTTTCCAGCAGACCATTGCCAGAGACAAAAATTACATCGGAAGCCGAGGGATCCAAAATAGGGTTCGCACCGGCGGACACCCCATTGGAAACACCAAAACATGAACAGCCGGCATTCTCACGACATTCATCCCTTGGCAAGTTCTCAAGTCGGCCGACCCCAGAGACCAAGGTCGTGACCGATGAAGAAGGCCGGACTATTTCGTTCGCTGAGCAACCTGTATACGCATCGCAATCGGCAGGCCAGTCCAGGCACCATTCAAGACAGAGCTCACAGGCTACGAGTTTTGGCCAGAATGATTCCCGGTTACAGATGTCTGAATTGGCTGAGGGCCATACATCTGAACCCGGGCTGGAAAATTATGAACCCGTAGAGACTCCGTATTCTGCTCAAGGAGTAGAGCTTTCCTTCAATGAACTACCCAGCAGGGCCCAGCACTTGATCCTGAACGAGTTGATGCGGCAGCATTCCCAAGACACCGCAGTGCTCTTGACCACGCTGCCAATACCATCAGAAGGAACGAGCCGCGACGAAGCAGCCACCGTCCGGTATTTGTCTGACGTGGAGGTTTTTTGTAATGACATGCCACCGACGTTGTTGGTTTTGAGCAACAGCATGACAGTCACGGTTAGCATTTAGACAAAGGATGGGTTGGAGCTTGGAACAATCCAGTGGGCGGAGGACCGAAACCAAGAATAATAACGGGCGAATGCGGGATAACATATCCGGAATTGAACTTTGGCACTTGGATACACATAGCATGGTGGCACTTGGACAGATGGGCCTAGACTAAAATGGAGCATTCCCAGCAGCTGGGCTCGCAGGACCCCGACCGAATGCCAACGCGGTGATAGTTGCCGCGCAAAGGCGATCCGCACACGTCTGAAAGTGAATTAGATTGGGACGAACCGATCTGCGTCAAGTGGTGAGCTCATCAGGCGCGGCGGCTTATTCCAGACGAACCACCGCGCACGTCTGACACATAGCAATGCGGCCACGAGACCGGACGTCAACCCCGAAAGCATTTGTCTCAGCCGCCGCCCACATCACCATGTCTTTGTCCCATTGTCTCACACATGGCATACGCCGCAGCTCATTGACGATAGTTCCGCCGCCCCAATCATACGTCCCCCACATGATTCCCGGATGTGCACCGCTCGGTGCACCCGAGCCGCAACGGGGAACAGCGCTGCTTTAGGTTGGAGTGGCGCTGAACCTTGCTTTTCGATAGACTTCACCCTGTGAAATATGTAAGACGGACGGATCTCGTTCTCTGGGACAATCAGCCTGATCAGACGCGCTTGCTTCGTCTCAGGGCACGCACACTCATTTGACCCTATTCCCGAGTTGCCAGCTACGAAGATGAAGCACAACAAGATTCCTGTGCCGGCAGGCCGCCGGTCCGAGTCCAAGTCGAGGCCGAGCGTCAGCATCGACGAGAGGATGAACGAAACACCACCGCCACCCGATGACATAATTGAACAGATGGTCAGGAGACCATCGCAAATACCACGGAAACAATCCTTTACCTCGCATCTCCCAAGGCGGAAAGAGTCCGACTCGCTAGCATCAAGAATTCACACTCCTTCACTCCTCAAGCGATCCAAGGTTGACGACAAGGTCAGCTGGAAAGACCGTATTATGGGCAAGCGTGGCTCAGAGTCCAGGAGCAAAAGCAAGGACCGGAGAGCACTGCCCGTCGACATGGCAGAGAGAGACAAGAGGCTCATCCCAGATGATGTACCTCCACCTGGGGCCCATACACTAGGTGATCGCGGCCCTGGCTCTCCTCCACCCAAGGGTATAAGCTATGGCCTCCCCAGACCTAGCTTGGACTCTAGCAGGCCTGCTGCAGGAAATTCTGGATCCGGTAATGCAGGCACTGGCAAAGCTGGCATCAAAAAGTCTGGCGCCAGTACTCCCGCTGCTGTACCTGCAAGTTCAGGTGTTCTCAGGCCTGATATACCCAGTCCTGTTGAGGAGAAGCCTCGGACTTTGACTGTGCGGAATCCGTCCATTCCTGAGGTGCCGCCGGTGCAGGAGGCTGCCCCGGATCATGGCAAAGCAGAAGAGAGGGCAGAACAGAAACCACAGGCGCAGTTAGAAGCGAAACCAACAGAAAAGGCAACGGAAAAGACAACGGAAAAACCATCTGAAAAACCAACGGAGAAGCCGATAGAAAAGCCGGTGGAAAGATCGACAGAAAAGCCAAAGCAGCAGCCAGAGAAGAGACCGAAAGAGAAGCAACCAGAGAAAAAGCCGAAAGAGAAGCAACCAGAGAAAAAGCCGAAAGAGCAACAACCAGAAAAGAAACCGAAAGAGCAGCCTGATGAGAAGCAAAAAGAGACACCAGAACAGAAAAGAAGTGAAGTTGCCACAGATGAAATCAGAAAAAAAGTGATAGAAGGGAAGGACGAGAAACCTTCAGAGCTGGGCGGCGCCAGTGATAGGTTTGGAGGGAATGAGAACGCCGTTGCTCCCGCAAAGCAGGAAGCATCAAAGCCGGCATCTCCGGTTCAAGAAGACAACCATCCTAAAGACGAGGAAGACGAAATAGAAGAGAAAGACCCTTGGCATCTTGAAGGCAGGCTGTCATCAAACGGGTCCATGTCCAACAAACAAGAGACGCCTCAAGTCTCCCCGACCCCTTCATCAGGACCTCCAGGATCCGTGGCGGAGATCAAAGTGAGTAGAATGAGCGACAGCAGCACTGGCTCGGTGGCATCTTCATTGCAGTCATTCCTCGGGGAAGACGCGGAGTTGCATCTGGGCGACGATGACAGCGACAAGGAAGATGACCAGCATATCCACGCCGAGGATTGCGAAGGGGGTTCGTGCGACTGCCTTGAAAATAGAAACAACCACACTTCATGGAACTGGGCGATCCCTCCGACACCCCCAATCGCCTTGCAGCCAGCGCCACCTCCAAGACCATCCATTGTCCTGTCTCAACCGCCCTCACGCAATGGGTCGCTGGGATCACAGCAGCCAGGAGGCGCAGCCCCTCACAAAGTGGCTACTGCTTTGAAGGCAAACGCGGTCAGTATGCGACGCCCATCGCGGCCGGACAATCCATGGAGCTGGAAGCTTCCTGCCCCCGACCCCAGCGCGCCCAAAATCAACACGGTTATAGTCCGACGCCCCTCGCGACTGGACCACAACACCAATTCGTTTGGAGTATGGAGAACAAGCGGGTTATCACCAACTTCGTCCAAGACCAACACGGTCATCCTTCAACGACCGGCAATACCCGAAAACCAGATGTGGGAGCCATCGCCGTCCCCGATGACAACTACATTCCCGAGAACGGGTCCGCTGGGCCATGATTCCCTTACACTGAATGAACTTTCGCGGCCGAGTGACTCGCCAAACTCGAATGACTACCCCAAGCCGGATTCCCCGCGTTCAAGTGCATCGCAAAAGAGCAACGGATCCCCCGCGGCAAACGTATCACGCACGTCCAACGATTTGCAGAGGCCAGCCGGGTCTCCGGCATCCAGCGAGTACCATGTGCAGAACGACTCATCGAGATCCAGCGAGTACCATGTGCAAAACGACTCATCGAGATCCAGCGAATACCATGTACAGAATGAGTCACCCAGATCCAGCGAGTATCACCGATCGAATGCATCTCCAGTATCGGATGACTATGGAAGGTCTAACCAGTCATCGAGAATGAGTGAATTCTCAAACCTGCACGAATTCTCGAGATTCGAAGAGTCTCCAGTATCCAACCATCTCGTAGGATCAAACCAATGTGATTCTCCCACTCTTAGCGATCCCCCGAGGTTTAGCGCCTCTTCAGCGACAGGAGAATTACCGAGACCGATTGTGATGCAAAGACCGAATCACCAGCCGCCGAAGCCGTATCAGCCGCCGAAACTGAACCAACCCCCGCCTCGGCCGGCACCACCATCACCTCTCCAACAGGATGTGCTGGAAATGATGGGCAAACAGCAGATGGTGCGAAGGCCATCTCGTCCGGAAGATGCCCTCAACTCCCATCCGGTTCACGTCCGCCAAGACAGCGCTATTGACCTGTGTAGGCTGTGTCATTCAGGTGTTGCAGAGTCTTGGGGAGTGTGTCAAAAATGCGAAGAGATGACGCCAGCTGCTCTTCGGCCGTTCTCCGGTGGCCTAACGGAAAAGAAGGGTAGAGATAGTAAGCAGTTCCGGCCGCCGCCAATTGATATTGCGCGGTCCAGGAAGATGTCGACCACCTCTTTCACCTCTTCTATCGCTTCCGACCTCACCACGCCCACCACTGGTTCAAGCATTGCAGGCGACATGCCTCACCGTCTTCGACCCAGTCTTGCAGAGAACATCATTGACGAAGCCGCACTACTTGAGGCAGTGTCGCCGCCAATCTCGCCAAATTGCCACGCCATCCACTTGGACGATCCGGTTCCAAGCGACTTTGAGGACGCAGGAAACCACTTCGACATGTCCCCAGAAGAAAGAGACCGCTTTGAAGAAATTCCCCGAGAAACCGTGGACCCCTTTTCAACAACCCCTGAACCAACCAGCCGATTTGATCTCTCTCCCAAAGTGGGCGACGATTACGATGTCGCTCCAGACGACAATAGCCACTACGACGTCACTCCCCCGAATGACGAAGAGCGCCTCGAACCCTCCCCAGAGGCCAAGGACAGCCTGCAGGTCCCTTCGGCGGGCGGATCCCAGTTTGAAATATCCTCAACACCCGGATCTCGAATATCGACTCTGCCGGCGCTGCCCACGCCAGATGTGCTTGCGCGGTACCGGCTGGATGCCGACAGGTCCGACCGCGGCTCTCGCGACAAGGGCGACTCCAGGGACGACCCCAAGGATGATGATGTGTACGAGGACGACTGGGCCGACTACTACTTTGACGCCGAAAACTTCGAGGCGGCTATGAACAGGCCGCGGACCAAGTCTGCGCAGACGCGCGAGGCAGCCCAGGGCTACATGGCGCGCGAGCTGAGCTTGGACGAGTACGATGGGTTTTGGGAGAACCCCGTGTCTCCTGGCCCTGGCTGGATCTGAAATGGAATGGTTTGTCTGTTTGTTTATTTGCTTTGTTTGCTTTGTTCGACTTGATATACCTGGCGTTTAGCGGAAGGGGTATGCTGTGAGATGTTGCTGACCAAAAATCATTATGCCGCGTCTAAAATTGGTAGTAGTGTCTGTCTGTCCTGTCTGTCTTATGTATAACACTGTAATACACGCAATATAGCACTGCCTTCTCACTCAAGCGCTCTATGCTATTCAAGTCTCTCGAAAACAACCTCATCTTTTCGCCTCATCGTGGTATCCTCTGCAACAAATCCATGCGTTCAATCTCTCTATGCGTCTAACACCCCTCTCGCCCCCCAACTGTCTATAAAAAAAAGAAAGATTTCGTGCATCCATCATGTCTATATCTAGAGTATTCTCTTGACACTCAGGCCGCTGGCGTCGCCGCCTTCCAGCTCCAAGAAGCCACCGGCCTCGAGCTTCTTCTTCCACTTGTTGCTCTCGTAGCGCGAGAGAATCATGGTCATGCGCAGCGTGGCGTCGTCGCTGGACTCGTGCTCCTGCAAGGTTTGGGCCACGGGGGTAAAAGTCCAGCGGCCAAAAGCCCAGTTGAGAATGTACCGCCCGCTCGGGTTGGCGTCGGGCTTGGGCACATCTGGGTCCGAGTTGGCCGGGGCCGAGGACAGCGTCAGAACGGCCTTGATGCGGTAGGCCTCGTCCTTGGGGGCGGCGCGGAGGAAGCCCAGGAGCTTCTCGGTGGAGACGCGGGCGTCGGGCTTGTCGCTCTTGATCTCAATCGAGAGAACCTCGACCTCGCCCTGGTGGCCGTGAGAGTGGCCGTCGCCGTTGCTTGCGTGCTTGCCATCGTGGCTGTGGTTATGGTTGTGGCTTTCGCCGTTGGCGGTGGCCCCGCCGTCGTTGACTTCGGCCTCGGTCAGCTCCTGGGCCAAGCCGCCATCGACGCCGAACACCAGGTCCATCGAGACCCATCCCTTCTGGCTCTTGACCTTGGCCACGTCGACCTCGAGGTCGCCGACCCTGTCCACGCACTCCTCGTAGCGGTCCTCGCCCGCGCTCTCCCACTTGTTGAAAACAATCAGGTCCGTGTACCGGGCCTGGATGCGGGCCGTGTAGCTCGTGTCCTCGTAGCCCTCCCAGTTCTCCACGTCGATGACGCTGACGACGCCGTCGAGGAGGTACTTTCCGGACTCGCGCGCCAGGCGGTTGACCTCGAGGGCGAGCGTGGCCGGGAACGCAGAGCCGCTCGTCTCGATGACGATGCGGTCGGGCGACACCGTCTTCTCGAGCTCCTCCAGCGCGGGGCCCAGCTGGCCGACGAGGTTGCAGCAGATGCAGCCGTTGAGGAGCTCCTGGACGCCCGAGATGGCCGAGTTGGACGCCAGCTGCGAGTCGATGGCCAGGTCGCCAAACTCGTTCTTGAGCAGGGCGAGCTTGTAGGCCGGGTTCTGCTCGCGAAGCTGCGGGATCAGGTTGAGGATCAGCGTCGTCTTCCCGGAGCCAAGGAAGCCCGTGATGATGGTGATTGGAATGGGCGCCATCCTGCGTGTGTGTGTCACTGGCAACCTGCTGCAGATGCTACCGTTACTTTACTTCTTCTTTCTTTTGATGTCAAATCTTGTCCCGGCGCCAACAAAAATACCTCTGGTGGTATGTTGTCTCACACCTACTGACAAAGTACTCTCTCAGCCCACCACCAAAAACACCCGATAAGCACCGATAGCGTCCTTATCGGCTCTTATCGCTCAAACACCCCGCCGTCTGCGCCTTGACGTCACCTTGGGTTTGACATTGAGATCGAGATCAGTACCATCGAGAGTCAATTGCGTAGGCCGAGAATTGGGGCGTGGTAGCTAGGTTAAATATTGGTTCCCCTGGTTTGTGGATTGTATTCATATTTCGACTTCATACTCAAAAGGTCCATCTCCTGTCTTTCCCCTCTCGAAATCACATAGGCATTGAGAACAAAAAAAACATGGCAGCGACAGAAAACTTTACTGCGCCCTCACAGCCAGAGTCCTTCAAGGAACAACTAGATCGGGCCGCCGACGAAACCCGCACGGGGTCGAACAAACCAAATCCAGTGGTCGAAAAGAGTGAGACCGATTTACGGCGCATCGAATTTTACATTCAATAGCACTTCGCAAGCGCTAACATGAAAGCAGTCACAGAGTACGTCCCAGCTGCAGCCAAAGTCTTGGGTGTGCAGAGCCATCCCCAGGAGCCAAACAAGCCCGAGATTCCAGGCCCGCCCGAACGCCCGCGCCACGATGACAAGATTGAGGAGTTTATGAGAGACCAACACCGGAGCAATGGAAAAGATGGCATCATCGATGGCGACGACAAGTGAAGCTAGGCAGAGATGTCTGACCTTGGGTGCGCATGAGGCGGAACACTTTACAGCCTTTGGCGGAATAGACCTACATAGGAAAAGAATTCCAGATTGGCTTTCCCGCTTATTTAGCGATGCCTATGGCGTGCATGCAGTCAACCTCGCCGAAAACACGTGCCGCATCGTAGCTAGTCGCCCCAAAGCGAATCGCGACGAACAGGAGAAACATGGGATGAACGCGGAATGAACGGAGGGCATGCGACAGTTTGGCCATGCAACAACACATCAACACGTGCCGCGCAAGCAATCTACGTCAAAGCCGGAGCCGGTCACAGCCCTCTCGGACTTCAAATCAATATTTAGGTGATGAAATTTCCCCCCTTCTTGGCGTTGACAGTCCACTGATAATGGCCGTTGCAAGCAACGACCGAGTGACGGAAAACTTCCTATATCCAAGGGTTTTACTCTTCTAAGCGTTTCCCGCTAGGGGAAAGGCAACACAACACCGTGGGAGTGCTCCGAAGAGCTGGGTGAGGGTCGTGGCGGCTTAGATGCTTTTTGATAAAGAAGAAAGGAAAAAAGAAGTCTGAAATTTGGGCGAACATTGCGCGTTAATAAAGACAAAATCAGTTCCACGCTAGTCTGGTTTGGGATATACATTAGTCAGCGTCTGAACTCCCAACCACCCGGCCAAGTGGGTACCGGTGGGTTTTTGGTGAAGCTCGTCATGGCAACCAGATAGTTCATTACACATTTTTGCAAATTCTTCGCAGCCATCGTGGAGCATTTTGATATCACATTACATAAGAGCGAGAATAATATCAGACTAATTCATTGGGTATCAATGGAAAGCTACTCCAAACCCATCCAAGCGGAACTCGATGGATCTGAGGAACCCACAGAAAGTTGATCAAGACTCCAAGTTCCATCCACTCATCTCGAGGCCATTACCAGAGTCAATTGCATCCAGCCAGTCGGTGCTCAATTGAAGAATCGCGTCGTCGCCCCACTGGGCGTCGTACATGTCTTGCAGCTCCGTAAAACAGTCTTTCAGTGCGCTCTCGACGGCTAACGAGGGCCCACTGCTGGGCATTCCCTGCCGACCGCCTTCAGCCTCATTTCCTCGAAGTCCGCCATGAAGAGTTTGATGCTGCTCTGGAGCGGCGAGGTTCGGCGGCAAACCCATACCAGCCTCTTGAATGTGAGATTGGGGGACCGAGCGCGTGTGGTATCGGCGTGAAAGATTGTTCGAATCACCAACCACTTCCATGGGCTGTGCCGTGGACGCTGCTACCACGTCTGTCAGCACAGCATCGCTCAAGCGATCAAACACTTCGTGGCAATTCTTTTGCGCGTTGCATCGTTCGGATACTGCCACCAGCACGTTGGAGCACGCCCGGCAGCTGTTGACAATGTCCACAATCAGCGGCTCTTCGGTCAACTGAAACAGCTGTGTTCCGTGGCCTTGGAGACAGAGCCGCTTGTCTCGGAAATGGCGACTTAATACGTAGACATACGACAATCCGGCCATAAAGACCGAGTGCATCGTGAACCAAGAAAAGTTAATCTTTCGCGACCGAAGCAGGTATGCATAGAGCGTGATGGATTGCTTGGCCGCAGAGAAGACGTGCTGAAGACCTAGGCCATCATCGCTTGCAGACACAGTTGATGGCGACGGGCGATAGAGTAGAAGAACCCCATTGTTGTAGAGCAGCTCATACCAGGCCTTGGATCGAAAGCTCGATCGCGCCTCGACGAGCGGCGTCAAGAGGTCCACCTCTGGGAGGTTTAGCTGATCGGTGTCGGCACGCCAAGACCTTAGCTCCTCCGCGAGTTTGTCCCGGGTTTGGTGGATGTCCGACCCTGGTCGAAGTGCGGCTCGGTTGGAACGATGCAGCGAGGTCAAACAACGACCGCATATGTTGCGATAACGCACCAGGTGAACAAATAGAGCGGTCCGATAGCTCGGTGGAATCCTAGGCGAACCTTGGTCGCCACATATACTACCCACAGACGAGTTTGTAGCCTCGTCCAAGTCTTCGGTTGGAAGTTCGACATCAATATCTTCGAGGCAGATGGCCAATGGTCGTCCCAGTGTTATAGAGACGACCATTTACTCAATTAGCCGCCACTCAGCTTACAAGACACAAGAGAAAGAATCCCAATGCAAATTACATACCTGTCAAGAGCAAAAACACTCCAGAAACATCGACGACGTACTTCGTTTTCTTCAAACCTAGGAGATAAATACGAAATCTCGGGTTGTGGACCGGAAGATTTGGTAAGTCGATACATTGCCTCCCGGTGCAGGCCAAGTTCGAAACAAATACGTGCTGCGATTCCAACAATATGCCATAGACCTAGTTGTCTCGTTAGCTTGTGAGCAGTATCAGGGGATTTGTTTCCTCACTCCCAGATGTAGCTTTAGTAGAACTAGTCAAGCGAAATTGGCACATCAGCAACAACGCTTGCAGGGCTCTTAAACCACCATCACTCAGAACCGTATTCAGATGAATCATTGATCTCTGATAATGTGTTTCTGCGTCAGGCAAAACCATCCAATCAAACTTGTACGCCTGTGATGTTGCTACAGCTAATACCATATTAAACATGAAGGCTTCAAATGGGTGCGTCCGCAAGAAGGATCCATCGCTGTAAACGCGATCAACAGTGGCCCGCACCGCTCGGGGATGCAAAAACGGATATGACAGGTGGTCGTGGGCTAGGTACGCTTCGACGAGGCTCCTGGAGAGCTGCTCAGGCGGTAGCGCTTCATCTCCAATGCTCCATCGCGGGCCGCCGAGACCTGCATTAGCCGCGACGGCAGACGGGACAGCTTCAATGGGCCGCTCTGCTGTGATTGACACCCCGGCTGTCATCAGGCTTGCAAGCAGGATGCCACTTGCCGATCCCAGATACTGCTGCTCGCTGCCGGCGCGAGTGGACAGGAAAGAAATCTCATTGGCGACATCGTCGGCCGTGGTGCCGGCGCCGGCGTGGCCAGTGTCATCAACCAGGCCTGCCGCGGCGTCGAGGTCCGGGTTGAGCGCTAGGTCGGCCGTGGCGCCGCCCGAAGCAACGATGCAGAGCCTCTTGTTGACTGCCTCGAGGCGCTTGTTGGCAGCCTCGAGGCCGTTGATGCGGCGCTCAAGACGCTCAACAAAACTCCGGCGGTAGACGGGCTCCTTGTTCCGCTCCGAGTAGACGCACTCCAGCCTCTTCCTCTGGCAGGGGAGACAAGCCGGACGCCTCTTGTCACACTTTGTCTTGCGGCGGTGGCACCGGTCGCACGCCTGGCCCTGGGACTGGGACTGGGCCGCGTCCGGAGTCGAACTCATTGGTTGACAGCAGCTATCGGCGTGCAAGATGCAGCATCTCGGTGGTCGGCGGCCGACGCGATTGCGCGAAGGTGAGGGCAGGCCGGACTCTTATGGGTCTCCACGCCCAACCACGTTCGCCCCCAGCAGCCATTTCTCCTCAGACGAACGCTGAAGAGGGGCAAGGATCGACAGGCATCGGTCACAAGACGCCGACGTCGGCTGCGCAGAGCCGATTGATCTCTTTCCACCAAGCATTTGTGCTTGTGCTCCTATGGCCCTCCACAAAATACCCCATGGGGAAAACAAGGGTCACAGCGTCGTATCGAAACCGCGGTCAAGCGGGGGGGAAGACAGCACCTATATGACAGAGGATTGGACCAGAGCTCTGAAGACATCCTCCTTGTCTTCTTGGCAACTGCAGTTCGCCTGTTCCATTGAGCCTCAGCTTGACAATGCCAAGCAAGCCGGTTGCCGGGGACTACAGCACCTCCGTTCAAATGAACGAGGATGCCGAGGTCAACAAGGAGGTGCGAGAAACATGCTTCGGTCAATTAACTGCTGTCCCGGCATCTAACGCTACGCTGCAGCACGCGTCCAGTCAACGGACGACGACAATTGACCCGGTTCAGCAGAAAAGCCTGGTCCGCAGGTTCGACCGCAGAATCATCCCGCTTGCTGCCGGCATCTATCTGCTATGTTACCTAGATCGCTCCAACATTGGCAACGCCAAGGTTTTGAACGCGTCGACCAATGATGATCTTCTTTCCGACACGGGCATGACGTCCTTTCAATACACCATCTCGCTCATGGTGTTTTTGATCGCCTATGCCATTTTCGAAGTGCCCTCCAACTACTTTCTCAAGAAGATGAAGCCAAGCCGCTGGATTGCCTTTCTCATGTTCTCGTGGGGAACCATCACCATGGGTTTGGCAGCTACGCACAGCTATGCGGGTGTTACGGTTGCGCGGTTCCTCCTGGGTGTTTTCGAGGCTGGTAAGTGCGCTCTCTTTCTCAAATCTGGATTGCCCCAGTTGACACGGAGAAAAAGGACTGTTTCCTGGGCTGGTCTACTACCTGACATTCTGGTACCGCCCCGAGGAGAGATCGGTTCGAGTTGCTGCCATTCTTGCGTCTGCAACTTTGGCCGGCGCGTTTGGCGGTGCCATTGCCTATGGCGTCGGGCACATGAACCAAACCCATGGCTTGTCAGCCTGGAGATGGCTCTTTATTCTCGAAGGCCTGCCCTCGGTGCTTTCAGCAGTTTTGGTCTGGTTCTTCCTCCCTGACTACCCAGAAACCACGCACTGGTTGTCTCCGGAGGAAAAAGACCTCGCTGCTTTTCGCCTCGCTGAGCAAGGTTCTCACGGAAGCAGCAAATCTCTGAGCTGGGAGGACGCCAAAGCAACGCTTCTTGAATGGAGGCTGTGGTGCCATTATTTTGTAAGTCCTTCGCTTCCCGGTGTGGTCGGAACAAAGTTTCGTGTTCACAGGGCTGATGCTTGGCAACGCAGATCTATTTTGGAATCTCGGCACCCTTTTCCAGTCTATCCCTGTTTACGCCGTCTATCACTGCAGGTCTTGGCGTAGGTTGTCATTTCATGTGAGAATGCCACACATACTTATTGACTGCTCTAGTTTGAAAACCTTCAAGCACAGCTCATGACGGTGCCACCGTATGCAGCTGCATATGTTGTTACGTTGTTGGTTTCCTGGTCGGCAGATCGCTGCAATGCGTGAGTTTTAGCTTCGATGTTCGATTCGTTTCATCATTTGCTTACAACCCAACTAGGCGTGCCCTCCACTCTGCAGTCTTCTCCAGTATTGGAGCTGCTGGTTTCATTGCTTCCGCAACGCTTCCTCCAGATGCCTATTCCGTAAGTACTCGCGTGGAACTTGCATTGCTTTGCATATGGGGCTAACTTGGCATACAGCATCGATATGGGTGTCTCATTGTCGCAGCATGCGGCTCTTTCGCGTGCATTCCCCCGCTTCTCGGATGGCTGTCGTCGAACCTGCAAAACACAGCTGCCATCGGGTTGGCCATTGCGCTCAACATTTCCATGGGAGCACCCGGTCAAATTGTAGGCGTGTGGATTTACAAGTCAGATGAGTCGAAAAAGGGTTTTCCGACGGGTCACTGGACCAATGCCGGCCTGTTGCTCTTTGTGGCCGTCGGCTGCGTGGCGATGCACTTTTACTATGTCTGGAGAAACAAGCGTGCCACCGGTTTAGGCGAAACTCGCTTCAAGTATTAATTGGCTTATGCAAGGCTTATTTTTTACTTTGAACATGTTCTCAAATCACAGGTGGATTGTTGCATGGAACACTGAATTTTCAGATGGAGAAAAGAAGATGAAGGGTTTGCCTCATCTTCAACTAGTTGATTTAGGAAAACTCTCGCCCTTGACATAAATTTACACTCCCAAGCCATGTTGGAGATCAAATCAGCAATCTTTCTAGTTAATGTGAGACTGAGTCTAAATGCTTGCATGTCAGCAGCTTGAGTTGACCCTCGCCATCATATCTTTCCTCTTTCAAGGAATCGAACAGGAACAGGCACGACTCTGCTTCTTAAATACTCTCCAATCCCCTTGCCCAGCCCATCAATCCTACTTGAGCTAGCGATGCCGCCTCCCAAAAAGTCGAGGACTCGGAAATGCACAGCCAGGATGTTTGGAAACTCGCACCGCTCCACTCTCGATTCGTGGCCGCGCTCGTTCTTCTTCCAGTCGTCTCCAAAGAGGCCCTTGATAGTCGGTATCGTCAGGAAGGACTGCAGCCAGGGGTACTCGTCCTCGTGCCGTACAAAGAAGCCGACGTTGGAGTTGTCTGCCTTGTCTCCCGATCGAGCGTGGACGATGCTGCCCAGCGGAGCAAGCTCGGTGGGACCAAATGCCGTCAGGGGCTGGAGGTTGGAGGTTTCGTATGATCGCTGCAGGACGGGGTAGTCGCTCGTCTGGGCTGCGGGCTCAATCTCGATCACGCTCCCGTCCGAGAGCTCCACCCTGTGGTGTAGCTTGTCCAAGTCAATTCGCGCGGGGAATATCTCCATGAATGGTTTGGGGTCCATGGTTCGAAAGTCAAGGTTCATGTGATAGCCTGCCTGTGTATTAGTGGGTGTAGAGAGACACTCCTCTTCAGCGGGTTTACTCACCGGGATAGCTCTGCATTCTCAGCGCATAAATTGGAATCTTAAAGTGTGCTGCGTCAATATCCTCTTTTCTTCTTGCCTGAGCAAATATTCTCAATGATACTGTGCCGGCTTGCTGGCTATTCGGGTTCAGTACTGTCGAACCGTACAGTTCAACAGACCACTTGCAGAACTTGTGGTTCCTAAAAGAGTAGTCAAGCTGTTGGCGAACCATCTGAGCCTTTTCTTGAATATCTAGGCCGTTGATGTAGAAAGTTGCCTCGGCCTGGTAGCCTCCCGGTGCTGCAATCATGGCCTTTGTAGAGGGAGGTGGTGGAGAGCCGGATACGCCAGAAACATGGACTATCCGGACCTTCCTGAACAATGCGAATGCCGCTCAAGTCAGCTACAACATCAGAATTTAGATATCTCTCGCCCTGGATCTCATAGAGAAGCTGTGCAATCGTGTTAAACTGGGTGACATGTCCGGCGTGGCCATCTTTCTTCGTGATGACGCAGGTTCCATCATTGGCGATTTCAGCGATTGGAAATCCCAAGTCCACCAGGTCGGTTAGAAATGCTTTGAATCCTGAAAAATTGGCGCCCGTCACATAGGGCCCACACTCGATCAGATCTAGAACCAGGTCAGCGTGTAGCGTGTGGCAGGGGGGACTGCAACTCATCGCGTACGTCCTGCAACTAAGGCACCAGCCAATTGATGGAACGAATCACGAGGCCAGCCATGCCACCATGCTGCAGCACCAATGACCGGGGAAGCGTCAGTCACGCGGCCGCAGATGACGATCTGGGCGTTGCTGCGGAGAGCCTCGACGATACCCCACGCTCCCATATACGCAACTCCACAGTGCGGCTCAAGCTCCCATTCCTCCAATTTCCAATCAGGATGATCGAGATGGAGGAAATCCAGCTCTTGTTTCCTGGAGGGATCCGACACAATGTCGGAGATGTCGTCGCCGAGAACGGATGCCATGACGACCTGGGAATAGCCCCGGGCCCGGCACAGCTCCTGGACCTTCTTGGTGAGGGCCGGGGTGTTTAGTGCGCCGGCGTTGGTAACCACTCGAATCTTATTCTGGACAATCAGGTCCAGAGACTCGTCTAGCTGCATCAGGAACCCGGGCTCGTAGCCCAGAGACGGGTCTTGCTGCTTGGTAATTGCGTTCCAGGCAATGTTCATCTCGGACAGCCAGTCGCCAACAATGACATCGACGCTGTCATCGCTGGCCATGCGCTTCATGGCCGTCGGGCTGTCGCCCGTGGCTCCCGACACGTTGGCAATTCGAATTGCTCGTTTTGACGTCATTGGTGCAAGTGTGACTCTTTTTTTTCAATTCCCAGGTAGAGCAAGTTGTTGGATTCGCCAGTCGGTTAAATCCAACTCTCTTAATGTTGCTCGTATATCCTAGTCTCTGCTGCAGCGGCACTTTGAAGCGGCATTAACACATCTATTTCGGCTGGCGGCGCCGAGTTCCCGCTCATCGGCCCCGCATCACCGACGCGAATACCCTGGTCGATTCCATCTCATCAACCTTTGAATTGCTGAACAGTTTTTGTGTAAAAGCAATAACATGTTGAGAACTTGTAGATGGATTCCTCATCATCATTTTGATTGCGGGATCAAGGCTGCCAATGCTAACTCATCATCTACGAAAATACCATGACCACAATTATGGGTCGCATCAAAGGAATAAACTCATCACAAGCTCTAAAAAAAGAAGAATAACAGTTTATAAAACATGGCTATATCATTGATTTACGTCTAATATTTGAGTATTCCAGAATCTCAACAATTATTTCGCATTTAAACTAGATACGTTGTCAGCAAGTGCTGATGTAATCGCTGTTTTGTACTTACGCTTCTTACAAGTCCATCCATCTGTAAGGAGGAGCGGACCAAGATAAGACTCGGGAACTAGAGAGTTGATTAGATTTTGCTAGTAGTTTCAAAGTGCTGTTGGGACATGAACCTACCAAGGAGTCCTTCTTGGAAACTGCCGCAGAGATAACCCCACTTAGGGTCATCGTCACAGTTGGTAAACTGCGAGGTGCCTCTCGTCTCACTCGGCGTGTTTCGGTAATTCCATTCACAATAGCCGTGGCTCGCCTGGTCTGGTGTTAGTAATTCGACACTTCAAATCGGAAAATCACATACCAAACAGGTAAATTCTAGGGTAGTGGAATCGAAAGTGGGTTCTTTGCCTGCGCAATCCTCAACCTTGAAAATCTGATCCAGCGTCGCCCATCCGTTGTCATGGATTGCAAACGTGAGATCAATGTGAGTGTTTCTCGGATCATTGGGGTTATGCAGAGCGTAGGTGTTGCCAGCGGCTTCATCATACCACCACTGATTGCAGTTTCCTCCGGGGCTGAAAGCTTCGCACGAAATTTCGCCAGTTTCCTTGGCAAAATCGAGCACCTTTACGCCTGTGCTTCTTGAAGAGACAAAGCCGTTGGCTTTGAGCGCCGTCGAAAGCACGAATAGCTGCAGCTGCCGGTACAGCTCGCTGGACTGAATCGTAAGCGCAGTGGTGACCCTCTGAGAAAATCCGCCCTCCTTGCAAGCAGCTAGGAAAATGCTGTGGTTTCCCTGGATCTCTTGCACTGTGGTTAAAAGATTTCCTTGGTAATCTTCAACCAGGCCCGCCAAGTTAGCACCTATGTCTCCCAGTTGGAGGAAGCGATCATTTGCCGTTTGGGTCACGCCCAAGGTTTGGCCCAGTTTGCCTGACAGGTCAAACGCAGCACCCAAACCGGCTCGGATAAATCCCACAAGCTTTCCATTATCCCCAGGCACGAAGCCTGTAAACATGGAAACAACATTGAGAGTAGAGCCAAGCACCTTCATGAGAGTGCTGGTTGCGGCCGGCGATTCGACTTCGGGCGCGACCTTGGCTACGATGGCGTCGATGGTCTGGCCGGCGAGGGAAGCACCGTTGCTAAGGGCTTGGGAGTACTGGTTGAAGAACTGGTAGATGGTGTAGATATTCCATAGCGCCTGTTCAGTCAGGGTTAGTAAATGAACATGGACACGGGGAGGGGAGCCCTACGTAGAATTGCTGGTTGGAGTAGTATTTTTCTGGGCTGTTGGTTTGAAATGGCGAGCAGGTGTCACTTGTTATTAAGTTACAAGTAAGACCAGTATAGCCCTATTTAGTGATAAGCCCGTGTATTCATATGCCCACGAAAATTGCAGATACCTACATTGAATTGCAAGAAGCACTGGGCAAAGCCTAGTTGGTCGCAGTTGGCTTCGGTGCCATTCGCAGCCACCCATTCGGTAATGTACTTATCCATCTCAACTATAACACATTATTAGTTTCGACCCCCGTGGAGCGTCCTTTTGGGAGACAGACGAGCAGCCCAGCACTCTGCCTTCAGTCCAGTTGATGCATTTGGTGCACAGTCAATGCTTTGGTTAAGAGGCAGAGCAGCAGCCGGTGCAACCCAGCATACTGCAGAAAACAAACCAAACCAAACATTGTAAGTCTTCATTTTTACAGATAGGATGAGAAGCTGAAGATTCGTAGACTGCCTTGGTGGGTGGATGGTTGGTCAAGTCAACTCCAACGTAAATTGGGATCCAGGCACCGCGTTTATATACACTCCTAATGAATTACCAAGGCCCACAAGTTTCCTTGTATTCAAAAAGCACATTGAAGAAGTCTAGATTGAGCAATCGGTTAATTGAAGGGGTACATCATGGCAGACGATGTGCCCATTTGAGCCTCGTCGATGCCCTGCGCCCCAATTCTTGTCACCCGGGAAGAGCACGGCCATGTTTAAAGTCAAATAAATGGAGATTAATCCTTCAATGCGACATAAAATCTGTGATATACTTGATTTGTACGGGTGAAACGCTCGTATTCTCAGCGGAAAAATTATGCCTGAGACGGCGATGCCGCCAAGTCTTGGCTGATGCGACCGCATTGGGAAACTCGATATGCCATTCAACCCTACAGGGACTAGTCTTCTTTGGTACCCCCCCCCCCCCCAATTCGAAAGCTGGAAGAAGATGTTGGTTGAAAGATTGATCACCCTCAATGTGATTGGCATCATGCGATCGGCTGCGCATGAATTTGATCTCAATTTGGTCAACTCCGGCTTGGCCAGCGATTTGCGATCAGTTCAGATCCTATATGGAAAATAAAATACAGCACTCAAATGCCTTTTACGAGGTCACTTGCTCGTTTTAATGATTGTAGGGCTGAACCTTATTGGAAGCCGTGCGCTAAACTTTCATCAGGAATCGATCTGAATTCGATTTTCGGTTAATAGTGCGAGGATATTTTGGGTCATTTTCCCGGGAGGGTAAAGGGTGAAGCGTCAAACATAAGCGATTGCCAAGGGTTTGAGGCCCTGGTAAAAATAAAACGAGACAGGGGCGGAGAAGAAGGCCAGGCTTATCTCCATTCGACTATGATATCACACAGCCTCAAAAGTTCTGTGGAACTTTTGGGGGGAATGAGATTTAAATTTAAGAAGCGACGATTTCTATTCTCTATTAACCAGTGATACTAAACGGGTGCCCGTCGATAAGGGTAGTGGATGCCATACTCGAGCTCGATCTGTGGAGACTCCGCAGTGTGTCTGCACATATTCAAAGTACCTAAGCATAGAACCAATCATTCCATGATAAAGGACCAGGGAGGCATTGACTTATTTTTATGCAGCCTCCTTGACCTCTTGTAAACTATTTTTCCAGCCAATCTTAGAATCATTGAAAGGATGGATGAAGATGTGCTTACCTGCGGGTATGAATTATAGGCTAAGTGTTTTTGACCTTAGTTGCTGTATTGATATCGGAATTTCCAGATAATCATCCAGCATAAAAAACAACATTCATCGTGTAAAAAATGAGGCGAGTGTTGTACAGAGAAACTCGGAGAATATCGTGTCTTGGTGGTTACAGACTTGCCAAAGGTTGGTTTCGTCTTCTCGACCAGTAAAGAACCGAGCGTTTGTGGCAGAAACTCTATCGAAAGCCATACATGAATTTGTATATTCTAATCACCAAATCAAGAGTTGCATAATAACGGAAGAAACCTATTCGCTTTCTCGGGAAAATGCCTCAAGATATGAAGGTAGCTGGTGCGAATTGGTCAATCGTTAGACGAGTTAGTGTGTTCTACACTACGGGTACCAACCAAAGTTAAAAGATGGAACCCCTTCAATATAGTCACTCAAAGTATTTAAACGACTTTATCCATTTGTAATCCCGCTCAGTTGAAAATGCAGTGTTCCAGTGGGCTCCACACCTGGGTCTTAAATGGGCCACGAGATGGGTCATGACACAAAGCTAGCGCACGTTGTGTTGATTAATAATTCATAAATCTTTGAATCCACTTCTACCTTTTATCTGTTCAGCCTGCTGTCTCCGATATTTGTTTATTAGCACAATGACCCAACAATCAGTCGTCATTGCCGGCTCCGGCAACATTGCACAGTACCTCACTGAGGAATTCCTACGCGATGGAACCTATGCTGTTGCCATCATTTCTCGCACTGATCGCGAATTCTTCCACAAACCCGGTGTCACTTTCCATGTCTTGAAGGAATACTCAAAAGATGAGATCTTGCCTGTCCTTGACAGCTCCAATTCTGTCGCGGTTATCTCAACTGTGACGGGTGATGACCCGGTTCAATACACAGCGTCTCATGTTGCCATCCTCGACGCTTGCCGTGAATCAAAGACCTGCAAGGGCATGATTCCCAGCGAGTTCTTGGGAAATCTTCGAGATTTCCCAGAATATCCTCGCCCCAGCTACACCACCAACAACCCATTTCGCGAAATCCTTCGGAAACAATCCGATGTCAAGTGGACGCTAATCAGCCAGGGCTGGTTGGCCGATTATTTCGTCCAAGTTACCGATGGATCCAAAAGCTATGTACGCCCATTCCCAGAGGGCTGGCCCATCAGTCTAGATCGAAAAAGCGCTCGTGTCATCGGCACTGGGAATGAGGCTGTAGCATGGACTTCCGCTCGCGACATGGCCAAGGCAGTAGTCAAGCTGATCCCCCACCAAGAGTGGCCGAACCACTCTTTTATTTTCGGAGAAATCGGGACTTGGAATCAGGCTATTGAAAAGGTTGAGAAATCGATTGGACAAAAGCTCGAGGTACGATGCCACCCCCAACTGGACTTCGGGCAGACACTGACGAACCAAACAGCGCACGTATCAGACCAAGGAAAACATTGACGCGGACATTTCTCAAACAGAAGATTTGGATAAGCAGTTTACGGCCACCATTGATGAGTGGTCGTTGCTGGGCGCCAGTGCGGTGCCGCGTGAGGAGGCTCTTGAACTACGTGAGAAGTACTTCAAGGACGTCCACTTCCGAACGATTGACCAACTCTTGGAGGACTCCAAAGCGGTTCAAATTATTTAAACTGTCACCCCATATATAGGGGATTACATGATTTTTTGCCTTCTTTCAGGTCAACCCGCGTGCATTTGCGATAGCAGGTGAATCTTGTTTACGATTTGTACCTTAAGAGCAACCTCAGCATTGCTAGCCATAACACAACATTGAAGAATTTACGCCATTTTTGGCTTGATAGTATCATGCCAACACCATTCTCTATAATTCCCAGGTTTTGATGGAGGCGGTAGAATCCACTTTGTTTACATTGAAAATGGTAGCTAGCATTAAAAAAGCAACTGGATGAACTTGACTAGAGAAGACTGAACATAGAGTGTAACTAAGTCGTAATGTTTTCTCTTTTCTAGTTTGTCTCTAATTCTTATTAGCCTAAATGCCTATGTTTATTGGTGCTACACTTCTGTGAGCGTTGGGTGTTAGACCGCCATCATTCACAACGACGTTATGAAACAGATGACTCGATTGCTTCCCACCAACCCATAAAAATGTATAAATTTTATGAGAATAAGAGTAAAAGGCACACCCGAATTGCGCATGTGTAACATAGCGATTAGCTGCGCCCCATACTTCAACCCTGTGATCAAATGGACGACATCAGGAGCTCTAGGGTAGGACTATTCAGATTGACATTGCCATTCCCATCTGTTTTTTATTGGAAATAATTGCAAGGGAGGCAAACGCTGACGATTTCATCAATAACCCTTGCTCCATCGTAATAGGTTTGATCAAGGGGTACGTTGTCATGGGGTTGTTCTTGGCTAGACGCCACTATGCAACCGCCATGACGATCTGTTCTCTGGTTCTCGTACTAAAAGGCATAGGATTGGTCAATAATGGTAGTTTAGCAATTTGCTGATCGCAGAATTACAGTTGCTTAGGCTTTCGGTCGTGTTTGGCATATAAGTGCTCTGGTCTCGGTCTCGGTCTCGCTTCGAACAGATGAGTGGATTGAGTCCCCCAGCTGGATAGCACAACTGAATATTTCCGTTTTGAATGAAACAATGCTTTTGAGAAAGATTTTCTCAGCCCAAAAAATGTCAATAGAAATGTTTTACTCATCATTAAGCTTTAAGTATGGTGATTAGATTAAGCCATTGCAGATATAACTTGATCGAAGATGGACGCATGGATCATGACAGATGGAGATCAGACGGTTAATTTTGAGTTATTATTACTATTACACTTTTGCAGAAATATGGGATAAGACTTGAAAATAAGAATAATTAGTTTCTCACATGTATGAGTCCATGTGCCGATATGGAGTCAAAGGTTCGCATGGTATGGTAATTCTAGGTTTAGAAAAACATCTCAACTGCAGGGCTGCGACCTGCATCATGACTACTGGGTATAGAAGCAGTGACGTAGGTCAATGGGAGCGGGGGCTTTCACTGAAGGCCCAGTTTTTGAAAAAAGATTGTCGACTCATGTTGCACAAACCATGGGGGCTACGTTACGGTGCCATCGAGCTGGAGGATGCTTAACGCCAGCTGACATGGTTGCTTACGCTCAGCGAGCGAGCGAGGGCTAGGCACATGCAAGAGTGATGAAAGATGGTCTGATATTGCAAGACCTCAGGATTGGCCCGTTAGATATTCTCCGGGCGGGTGTGACAGAACCCAACGCTAGGCGGCGGTCAAGCTGGACGGGAGGAGCGGGCGACTCGACAGGGTTTGGCCATGGTTGCCGGCAATGCACGATTGATCAAGTTCATCAAGAGCAAGCCCCAGCCCTAGACCTCATTTGAACTCTGTTCGTGAAGAAGAGGAAGCTGGGATGGGCTCAAGCTTTTTTTGGCCCAGCAGAATACCACATAGTACAGCGGCCTTGGACGCAAAAGAGCCCGGCGCTTGGGGGAGTCATGAGGGGGGCGTGATCCGGAAGTACCGGATCAAGAACTGGGGGTGTGTGCGTCCTGGCCTCCCGGTACGGCGTTTCCTTGCACCTTTTTTTTCTTTGTCATTGGGAGCTGAGTTTGCCAGTGCGAATCATTGTTGCTGCTCGAACATGAGAATGCGCGGGGCTGACCTGTTGCGCTGTCGAGGGTAGCTGTGCTCCTTCATAATCTGGGGGAGCTTGGGTGAGCACTTACATGGAGAGAAACCCCCCTCCTCTGGCTCAGATAGGTTTGAACACACGCGACACCGCCCACGGACAGAGACACCGTTTTACGGACACACGACGGGATTTCCACCACCCTCAGCGCTAGCGCACGCCCTCGTGAATGGGGAGGGTGTGCAGGGCGGGCGGCGATCTTGGCCGGGAGTGGGAAGGGCCAGAAGTGACGTAGCTGGGGGGCGGGACTTGAGTACGCGCGTGAGAGGCACGGAACAATGAATTTGCTAGATCACAACTCTGGTTAAAGAAACCAACGAGGGTGATGAGCAGCGCAAGCCAAGCCACTGGATCATAGGCACCGAGCTAAGAATGACGAGACAAGAAAGAAAAAAAAAAAGCAACTGTGTGTGCGACCTGAGACAGTGACGGGCATGGTGCATAACTGCATCGTCACCAACCCCGGTAGCGATCCTTTGCTCTGCCACATTCTGATTCATCTAATCAGCTGATAAGCTTATGTGGCCGAATAGAAGGTATACGTGCGCTTGCATCAATCAAGTTACGAAATACGGGGAGAGTTACGCGGGTAGATGAATTTAGACCGCAGAAAGCAATGGAAGAAAAAAAAAACAGCAGTGTAAGAGACATCGCTTTTTTAGTGTTGCACTTCTCTCTGCGTTTTCGCCCCCTCCCCCCTCCTCATATCCTTTGCCTCTTTGGGATTGCGCTGGTAGGGCTAGGTTGCCGCCGTCACTGGCTGCCAATGACCCATCTAGTCCAAGATGGAGTGGTCAAGTCGGTAATTGCTGGTACACGTTTCGGAGAATACGTAGCGGGCAATGTTTGTAAGCGCGATGTCCAGGATGCGGTCGCCTTTTTTTTGCCGTTGGTCAATGCTGCCAAGGTTTCATTTTTTCATCGGCGGATGAGCAATGGCGCGAGAGGGGGGGTGGCCGGGGGTGGTCCTCTTTCACGGTACATCGGAGTCTCACCAGGCTCCGAGCAGCGAATGGGAACCGGAGAATGGTTGCTGAGAGTCTGAAATTCCAGGTTACCTACAGTAACCTCTCAAAAGTCTACGACAGCGCCCCACACACACCACCACCATATTTATAACCACCCAACTTCAACAATACATTATAAGGCCAAATAATATCTAATTCATAAAATAATTATATTATTAAAGAGCCCTAATTCTGGCATTTAATATTTTATATATTAACCCCTAGCGCAAATACATGCTCATAATTGATTAGGGAGTGACTCTATTATATGCCGAATCTGTGCTTAGGGGATTACTTGCTATATAATCTTAATATACTATTTAAATTCTGCCCTATTAGTCTTATTATTTTTAAGGTCTCTTATATAAGGGAATAGGGTCTTTATTTTCTATTTTAGGAGTGCCTAAATATTCTTAATAGGGCTTAAATTAGGCAAATTTAATAGCTATTTCAATAGCTTAATCCTATGGCAAAGTAACTACTTTATTATATCCTTAGAAGTATAAATCCTTATATTATCCTACTAAAACTACCTAGTACTATTATAATAAGGCAAAAGATTATCTCAAAGTGCTAGTTAATAGCTCTATAAAGTATATCTATTTCTCTTACTTATTAGATCTTTGGTCATAGAAATAAGTAATATATAACCTTTTTTCTAGATTTCTTTCTAATATATATATATAATTAATAGTTTAATATAATCTCCCTTGTTCATAAGCTCCTTATTATACTTTTTATAAATATAGTAAAATACCTATATATTAGGATTGCTAGAGTTATTCTAGACTAATATTTTATTAGAATTTATTATTTAGACTATTATTAGCAGAATATATACTATATTTTTAAATATACATATATCTATTAATTCTTAGACATCCTTAAGCCACGCAGACAAGAAATATCGCCTAATAGCTACTATTTTCTTGTCCAACCTTAGTCTTTTTATTAATCTCTATTTACATTTAAAATATTAACTAATAACCCAATAGATCATTAATATAGAAATAGGGCTATTAATATTACTAATAAGTATATTCTATATTATCTATCGATCTTTATATGCCATATATATAATATATTGCTTTTCTGCTTTTGATAATACTTAGGGATGTCCTATTCTTTTCTTATTCTTAATTGTACCCTTATTTAGAAAGTGGTTCTTGATTTGGATAATGGTTAAATGTAACGTACTAAATATATATACAATAGCGGTTGGACTTATGCCGGCCTATAATATACCTAGCATTGCACCTTTGGCCTCGAGACTAAATTCTTGGCCGCGTCTACAATTTCCCGATATTTTGGTACCAAAATCACGATTATCGGACAACATTATGAAAAGTTGTGAAGGTTGCAAGTTAAAGGGGTGGTTGGGCTTGTGTCGTGGTGGAGACGCGGTCGCGTCGCGCCGTCGTAGACTTTTGAGTGGATACTGTAACAGCCTTACTCCGGCAGCTTCGGGATGAGCGTCGTTGGGCATGAGTTCTCCCTGGACTTGCGGGCTTGGCTCCAGCCCCGTGGCTCCGCTGACCCTGGTAACGTCTTTTTTGCTTTTGGCGGTGGTTGTCCAAGTGGTGTTGAAACGGCTTTGCCCTGTCAGCAGAAGGAGAGGGAAGACGAACAAAGAAAAAAGAGGGTCGGAGGCATCGGATGTGGCTTGTGCTCTTTTCATACGATCCATGGTGGGCGACGACCGAGCGCTGGAAAAGAAACGACGTTCAAAGTCCGGACCACGGTATCCGCGGAATAGGAGGGATCGGATGTCTAATTAATATATTAGATCGGAGGCAGCAGTGGTTCGGTGATGGGAAGAGCAAAAGGTAAAATCTGCCCTGGCAGGCACCATGATGCTGCGCTTGGATATGGTTGTAAGGAGATCATGTGGGATCATGGCAGAGTGACAGCCATGGGATAACAACACCATCATCATCAGGTCTGCCACTTGGCCGAACCCCTGGCCGGGAGGTGGGCGATATGGTTTAAAAAAAACACAGCAGCAGCAGCCCATGATGATTATTTGCAAGTATACACGTACGCTCTTCGCTGTCCGCGGGCTCGTCGCCGCAATATCCAAACACACGCGTCGCCCTGTCCGGTCATCTCCTCTTGTGGGTGCGCATGATAATCACACTGTCGCAATCCCTTGGACTTGCGCGCGCGTGCAAGTATGCCCGTTACGTTACGACAGTTCATTGTGGCTCCCCCGCCATGGCTTGCAGCACCCGCAGCCCAGCATCTGAGTCGCTAGTGAAGCCGTGATTCCGAGTTGGCCGTCTTGGCTCTCGAATCAACACACACGCCCCTCATCCCGCATCATCCATAGCTGGTTACATGGCAGACGACACCTCGGCCCCCTCCCCCCAGTCGCCCGCCGAGCCTCGCGGTGGTGATAGCGAACAGCGCCGAAGCTCGCCGCTTGCGTCGTCGAAAGAGACCAGCCCGGCCCCCGGGCGCGCACCTGGCCTCACTGAACCCTGTCCGCCTAGAAGCACGGGAGCTTCTCCCCCCACTCATTGGCGCCCATGGCATGTGGGCAATCCCGATTCCCATCCACGGGCCTGGCTCAATACGTGGATGCAATGTTGGCTAGTGTCACCATCATGCTCCCAGAGTGCCGCCAGGGCGGGCCCCCCTGTCAGCTCTCTGGTTGGCCAAAACAACCCTGCCTGCCTCTTTGCAAGTACCGCACAAGGTCCGGTGTCGTGTGTCGTGTGTGTGTGAATACTTCGTCTCGGGCCCGTTGTGGGTGGCATTCCCAGGTTCCGCCCTCCGCCCAGCTCCCAGTCCCCAGTCCCAGGCAAAGGAGCCCCAAGACAGGTCTCAGGCCAGGCGTCTTGCAAGGCACAGTCACGAGCAGTCGCAGTGTAGCTTACCAGGTAGCCAATGCCATTATTCGCTGGGTTCCCCTTCTCTTATTCACACCCGGAGCGTCTAATCCGTCTTATACTCCCCCTCCACTACACCCGGCCCGCCGCCATCTCCATGACCCATCTGTATCTACTTCCTCCGCATACTAAATAAATAAATCATAAAATCTCCCTTGCCCTGATTGCTCTCTTTTTTTGTGTGTTCCCCCTTCCTCTCTTCTTATTTGTCAAGGAGATATAATATCACACCTTGCCTGCTCAGGCTCTCTCACCTAGGCACACCTCCCTCATACCTTCCTTCCCACCTCCCGGTCCTTCCGCCTCCTACTTCGAATCCTTTTTTTCTTTTCTCCTCTCCCTTGGGAAATTGGCTCGCCCCTCACTCAACCGCGAAGCAGACGATTACCTCAAAATAGTTAACAATGGGATTGGGCGCCATTCTCGAGCCCCTTGTCGTGGTGACACTCCTCTTTGGAGGCGCCTACTTCAACCGCAACAAGGACTACAACATATCGACTGGCAGGTCGGGCTTGGCTGGCGTCAGCAAGCGATCCGATGACTATGGCCGCAAGCTCTCCAGCGACAGCCTCATGAGCGGCTCGAGATCCAGCTCACCCGCCTTCGCCAACGAGGAACCCACTCTGCGCCGCCGCAAGCTCAACATCTTTGGCTACAAGCGCATCGTCCAGACTCCCAACACTCTAGTCTTCAAGGATCGCTTCCTAAGTCGCGTGCTCCAAAAGTTCCCATTTCTGGTTGAGGCGTGGTACTGGGCTCAGATTTACTGGGTATGTTTCACCCTTGTCATGACACACAAACAAACTTGGCGCAACTTCGCCCACGAAGATCTGCTACTGATCACTTTTGCTCCATATAGGTTTACCAAGTCGGTCGCGCCATCACTGCGCTGACCCTGGTTGAGGGCACCGTCAATGTTGCTCGCAGACATGCACTCCAGCTCATTCACATTGAGCAGAGCCTGCACATTTTCTGGGAGCTGGATGTCCAAAAGTGGTTCCTCGCTCGACCTACTCTCCTCCACTGGATCAACCGCACCTATTCGTTCATCCACATCCCCGGCACCATCCTGTTCCTCGTCATGCTCTTCTACCTCACCACCACCCGCAAGCGCCGTGTTCTCGCTGGCCGCATCCAGTCCGACAATATTTCCGCTGGCCCCGCCTTGTATGAGGCCCGACGACGAACCATGGCCACATGTAACCTAATTGCCTTTATTGTCTTCACTCTCTGGCCCTGCATGCCTCCTCGCCTGCTGAGCGACCCCAACTACGACGGCCCCGATGCTGCTGAAGCCAAGAGCTTTGGCTTCGTCGACACCGTTCACAGCGCCACTGGAGAGAGCAGTGTTTGGACTACTAACAAGTTCTGTAACCAATATGGTGAGTACAGGCTAAGAAAAAATGTATCATCAATCATCTGTCACGGGAAACTAACCAAAATTTCTCTTTAGCTGCCATGCCTTCGCTTCACTTTGGCTACTCTCTCCTCGTTGGTCTCACGATTGCCACCCTCCCTATTACCGGCCTCCGCCCCAACTCATGGAAGCGCATCGCCATTGTCGTCTGTGGCATGTGTTATCCTGCTCTGATCCTGACCGCTATTGTTGCCACTGCCAACCACTTCATCCTCGACGCTGTTGCCGGTGCCATTGTCTGCGGTCTTGCCTGGAACGGAAATGGCATCCTCCTTAACCTATGCATCTTTGAGGACTACTTCCTCTGGTTCTGCCGCATCCACAAGCCCGTCAACTTCACTGACCCCGAAACTGCTGTTGAGACCGAGTTCCAGACTGGATTCCTCGGCGAGGATGTCTAAACGACGAGCATCGAAAATGAGCCACGTACCGTACGAAGCACATGTTTTTTTTTTGACACACCTCCCCTAATATTCCCCATTGCTCGGGGGGAGAGTGATTTGTTTTCGTTGTTTTTTTTTCTCTCGCTTTGCGATTTAAGCCGTTGATGGACGAACATTTGCCCCCAAACTAGATGGACGCATAATTATTGTGTCTTGGAAGGTCTCATTCTGCACAATTGTGGCTTGGATGACGAGTGGCGCAGGCAAGGGTTATAGTATTCTCTTCCAGAAAGGAAGTTACATTCAATGGGTAATAGACACGCATGGGCAACGGGCGAGGGCCTCTTGTACAAAATACCTACTCTATGGAATATACTAGGTAGCTGCTTTAAGCAATATTAATACTTTCCAATCATCCAGACGAATTTTCTTTCATCAAGTCAACCCTGTGCCAATTTCATCGCGTTTACGTTGAATTTAACAATGTCAGGAAGACAGCCATTCCAAACTGGCCCAGCCTGCTCAACATGAAAAACCGCTGAGCTGTTAACAACTGAAAATAATTGTACAGAAGATAACCAGATGGTAGAGAGCCAGATCAGGCTGATATATGTAAGACGGATCCAAATCCGGATGCGGTTGCCTTCTTCTATTCGTTTTATCTTCCTGGCCATGATGCTTTCTGCCACATAGCCTATATGCTATGCGCATGAACCTTCAAATACGAACCTGCGAATCGTGATGCGTATCGGCAGGAGCAAGGTTCTTTCTTGGCATGGCTAACCCTTTGCGACATAACTGGTCATACCGAGTACGTGGAGCCTACGTAGCCATGAGCCCGCCGTGCAAGGTGTACGTCAGTTGTGTGGTACGGCTATGCTCGTGGCGGCGAGGCCTCGCGTGGAGTGACGACGCTGGAAGCCACATTTATGGTTCCATCTAGGGGGCCTTTTATAATGGAGACAGGGATCTACGTACCTAGGCGATTGGAGCCGCTGTACCCAGCCGAGTTGGGGACAAGGCCTAACCACCCCCACCCGTGGTATCATGAGCTCCCGTAAGTAGGTGGATGGATGCGGAATTTAAAAACCTATTGAAACTAACCATAAATATAAACATTGCGGTTTTTTTTTTTGAAATAAAAAAAATGGCGATTGAAATCGATGCTGTGAGTTGGGTTGATTTGCCCATCAAGTTTTTTTCTAGTCATGGGTCACCTACCCAAGCTCCCGTGCAGAAAAGCTAGCAGTGGCGGCGGCTTTGTGGCGGGGCAAATGTTCGTCATCCATCCAGACAGCTTCCAGGCTGCCACTCACATGGCACATTGCTCGACACCACCAGACTCACAGCGCAACACAAAATACTTGCTCCAGCCCGCGGCGTGACCTGGTTTTCGGGCTTACTTGTATACCTTCACCCTCTCCTTCCCCTCTTCATCAGCCAAATCAATCAACTCCAGCGCATTTGTCGCCGCTGCCCGGGGACTTCGCCAAGCAGCCATGCCTTCGGATTCGGGTCCTGGGGATGGTGCCCCGCCGCCACGCTCTGCATCGCCGTCGAACAGCTTTTATGCCCTCAGCGACGATGAGGAGGGCGGTTACAATACCATCACACACACTGAGACGGGACGCGGAGTGAAGCTCCTGTATTCCAAGAGCAAGGTGAGTTTTCAGTCCTCTCTGTTGCATGCATCGCCCTCCAGCGCACTGTCCCTTCCCCTACGTCATTTCCAACATGATCAGATCGGTTGACGCTAGATATCCAGGTCTACATCCACCCAACGCCCTCGGCCAAGGACAACATTGTCGGATACATTGCGCTGCTGCAACAACGTGGCCGTCGCCTTACGTCGGCCTCCGAAGATGAATCGTCGATAGCCTCTTCCGACCTGCTCCTCGCCTGGATTCCCGAGTCGTCCCTCGGCGACTCAGCCAGCATATACGTCAAAGTCGACCTCTGCGATGGCGAGGCCCCTCCGAAGCAGTCGTACCTGGTCCCTCCTCCCCCGACCGTGACCACAAATGTCAGCTCGGTTGGCGGTTATGCCTTTGCCATCCCCGTCAGCGCCATCTACTCGCTGTTTGTGCGGCCTCCGAGCCTGGGTTGGTGGTATGGGTCCGTCATCATTAACTCGCGCGCCGGGGATAGTTTCCCTGCCCTCTTCTTTCACGACAATGAGTGTCAGAGCACCATCTTACAGAAGAAGAAGCTTACCCGTGATACTTTTGATCCCTTTGGTGAGGGTGGCCAGATGTTCTGGGGTGGAGACGAAGTCATTCGCTGGTTGCGCCGATATATCAAGGTTGAGCGGTCCGGAGCGGAGCCCAACATCTACCTGATCGAACCAACCAAGGAGGATAGCGAGGCATTCGGCCATAAACTTACTTCGAGTGCCTCCCAGATTGGTCGCCAAGACAGCTCCAAGGGTGTCAATACTAGTGCAGCTGCTGCAGGACCAAGCCGCCCCGACGCCCAGATGGACCCCTTTGTCAAGTTTGTCAAGGAGACTGGCTGGAACATCATGGAAAAATTTAGCAAGGTTACCACATTTACTCGAAGAGCAGCTCAGGATATTGTCGACAACCCCAACATTCCTCCTCAGGTTAGAAGGCTACTCAGGAACCCCGAGGTGCAGACTCTCCAGGATGAGTTTGACAGCGCCCGCATCTATCTGGCCCGGTGGGCCATGGGCATCCAGGAACAGAGCGAACGGGATCGACGACAGAGATTCTGGTCGGCCAATGATGTCATGGAACTTGAAGACACAGATGTTGGCGAGTTCGAGCTTCTCGAGGGTACTAATGCCCTGTCTCTGGAAGAGCGCCGAAAGACGTTGACAATGACGGAGTGGAACACCTTCTTCGACCCCGTCACAGGCCGCCTTTCCGTCACCGTGGACGAGGTCAAGGAGCGCGTTTTCCATGGTGGATTAGACCCCGAAGATGGAGTCCGCAAGGAAGCCTGGTTATACTTGCTTGGCGTGTACGACTGGTACAGTACCCTGGATGAGAGAAAGGCACAGATTGCCTCTCTTCGAGACTCGTACTACAAGCTCAAGCTGTCTTGGTGGGAGAGACTCGAGGGAGATGGCGGAGAGGGTGAGACGGGCGAGTGGTGGCGGGAACAAAAGAACCGCATCGAAAAGGACGTCCACCGAACTGACCGCAACGTCCCCATCTTTATGGGCGAGGATATTCCTCACCCCGACCCCAACTCGCCTTTCGCCGAAGTGGGCACCAATGTTCATCTCGAGCAGATGAAGGAGATGCTCCTCACTTATAATGAGTACAACAAAGATCTTGGCTATGTCCAGGGCATGTCGGATCTTCTGGCGCCCATCTACGCCGTCATTCAAGATGATGCCATTGCCTTCTGGGGCTTCCAAAAGTTCATGGAGCGCATGGAGCGCAACTTTTTGCGTGACCAGTCAGGAATGCGCAACCAGCTGCTCACCCTCGACCAGCTCGTTCAATTCATGGACCCAGACCTGTGGAGCCACCTCGAGAGCGCCGACAGCACCAACTTTTTCTTCTTCTTCCGCATGATTCTCGTCTGGTACAAGCGCGAGTTCGCCTGGATGGATGTCCTGCGGCTGTGGGAAGGTCTATGGACCGATTATCTGAGCTCCAACTTCCATGTGTTTATTGCTCTGGCCATTTTGGAGAAGCATCGGGATGTTATTATGGAGCATCTGAAACAATTTGATGAGGTGCTCAAGTATAGTAAGTCAAACCAAGTCTTGGAGCCCCACTTGGGTTTCTACATCATGTCTTAAAAATAATGATACTGACCACTCATGCAGTCAATGAGCTCTCCAACACTATCGAACTCGAGCAGACTCTTATTCGAGCCGAGGCCCTCTTCAAGCGTTATCAGAGGCTCGTCGATGCCGTAGACAAGAAGGGCAACTTTCCTGCTCCTAGCGTTCACCAGAAGAAGCCATCTACATCCTCGATTGCCAGCAGTTCCTCTCACAAGAAGACAGCCAGTAAAGGCAAGAACGCGGCTCCTGAATCTCCACCAAAGCCCAAGGTCATTACACCAGAGCTCCGCAAGTTACTGAGCAGGGAGGTTGAGGTTCTCCCCCGACAGACGGTGGCACAAAATGGCGATGGGATGCCTTCCAAATGAAAGGCGCATTTGAACACGAGGTGATTTGAGTGTTTGTCCACGGATGCATTTTTTTCTACTGGTGTGTTGTTGTATTTGTTTATCCACGCCGGCGTTGGTATGGCCTTTCAAGTCTTTTCTGGAGCATGGAGTTGTTGGTAGCTTTTTTTAAACATCAAAGATACATATGATAGGGGGCTATTGGATTCTTGGTTCAACATTGAATTGCATGTCTTCTCATATATTACAAGACGTACGCACTTGCATGCACAATGAATATACAAATGCCATGACACATTTTGCCCTTTTTTACAGATTAGGTAAAAATTTGTTGTTTGTATTACTTTGCTGGGTATAACGCCATTCTAAGATGCCCAATCCGGCTCATATCGAACTGGGCGCATATATAAAAAAACGCTGTAGGAAGAGGGGTGGTGGTGTGCAAAATAGACAACAACATGGCTCCCTTGTTCCAACAGGTTTCCAAAATTCCTCCGCCTTTTCCCGTTGCTTGCTTGCTTGCTTGCTTTGGGCCTGGGTAATTCACAACCTGTCTCGCTCCCCGCTCATCTGTATCCTCTGGGGTTGCTCGGTAGTCCTTGTCTCCTGCCACCGCCACCGCCACTACCACCGACATTGTCGTACATGCCACCAGGGGCAAATCGGTCCTCGTAGTTTGCTCCTCCTCCTCCTCCTCCGCCACCGCCGCCGCCAGCAGCCGGAGCCGGGGGCGCAAAGGGTCCCTGGTTAGAAGAGCCTTGGCCTTGTGGGCTCGTCGTGCGTGCTCCGCCACCCCAGAGACGTTGTCGCAGGAGGGCCTGCGCAGATGTGGCACCTCCCGAGCTGCCACCACCTCCTCCTCCAGGCGGCACGCTCGCGGCATCAGCTCGACCCGCGGCGGTGTTGTAGCTTCCGGCTCGCTGGCCGGGGACGGGCCTGCGCTGGATATCGCCGCCGGGCTGGAGAGATGCGGGGGTCCTGCCGGCCCTGAGGCTCTGGGGCGCGGCGGGAGCCGAGGCCGGGCCGTTGTCCCAGAGGCTGCTGAGCCCGCCGGCCTGCTGGGGGGCCGCACCGCCGGCGCCGGCGCCGTACCGCTGGCCGACGTTGTTGTTGACCAGGAGGGCCTGGGGCGGCGGCTGCGAGGCGGCCTTGGGGTCCGGGGGAAGCCAGCTCGGCAGAGGGCGGCCCTTTTCAGAGTAGTAGCCGCGGAGGACGCGGCAGACGTGGGTGTCGTCGTCGGTGTCGCCGTCGGCCTCGCCCGACAGCAGCGTCGACTTGAGCGACGAGATCTGCGACGACGTCTTGCTGACGAGGTTGGAGTACCACGACATGGCTGCGGTGTGTGCGCGTGCGTGTGCGTGGGTTGGGGGTGATGCTCGAAAAAGGGAATCGAACCCCCCTTCCGTCGGAACCCGTTATGTTGTTGCGAATTCGATTGGGGCGTAGCAAGGGCGGGGGATTGGAGTCGTTGGGGGATTTTCTGCTGGTGGTTGTTGAAGGAGAGAGGTGAGGTGGTCTCTCTCTTTAGCGAAGCGAGGACCCGCGGTCAGTGAGTGAGGGGTGGTGTGTGTGTGGCGTGAAACACCAAGCGCCGGGCGAAACTTGGATTGGGTTTTGCCCCCTCAATGGAAAGGAAGGAGGAGAAAAAATGTAGACAAGATGGGATGGGAATAAATCCAATCTTGGGGTTCAAAATACGTGCGTCTTGATATCGTGGCTTTGGCTGACGGCCGTGGCAGAGGACGAGGTTGGAGAAAAGAGAGGGGGCAAAAGAGGCTCATGGGAGGCGTCGGTGACGTTGGTGGGAAGTGGGCTGGTTTCACAGCTGCCTGGGCTAAAATGGCAGGGAGGCAGCATTATGGGAGCACATAACTACATGGTGGGGTTGCATAGTGTAGGAATGAATGCCATGGTGCAGGGTAAGCCGCCTGGACTTGGTCTTGTGAATGGCGCCTTGCACGTCTTACATAGGACTTGTGTTCTGGTGAATAGGACTTGAGGCTCTGTTCAAGCCACTTTCTTGCTCACTACCACATCATCACACCACCACGACATAGACTCATCATCAAGCTCAAGCGAACCGCATCCAATTATCAGCACTCATTTTTTATTTGGTATCCATTACAACGCCAAAGTTGCCAAATTGACAACTCGAGCTTGGTCTCGACGAGCTATCGCTAACAGGGCCAAGCAACATGATTTTCTCGCGAGGTGCTCGATTCTCCCCCTTGGTCTTAAACATCGACCCAACTTTTTTAGTGCAGCAATGCAAGCGCATACAGTCCATGCGGTAAGAAGCAGCAAAACTCCCAACGCCGTTGTTGTCGCCATGTAGACAGACTCCCACGCCTTTCTTACCAAGCTAGGTCGTTGGTAAGTGTAAGCTTCTCCTTCTCCTGTCGGGGCCTCTTGTTCTTCATCTTGATAACACGTCCGCGCTTTCGCTTGGCGCCCGACTTTTCCGTCTCGGACTCTTCGCTGTCGTCCTCGTCATCCTCCTCGTCGTCATCCTCCTGCTCCTCCTCATCGTCGCTGCCCAACCAGTCGGCAAGGTCGCCAAGCTCCTCCTCGCTCTCGTCGAGGTCGGAGACGTACTCGACCTGCTTCTCAAGGTCATCATCCTCTTCCTCGTCGCTGTCCCATGCCTCCTCGCCGTCCTCGGTGATGCCCTTGTCCATGTCCTTGTCCCGCTTGCCATCGCCATCGCGCTCCATGGCGTTGAGAACCCTCTTCCAGATATCCTCGCTGACGTTGAGGGGCTGGTCGCCGTAGGCACCCTGCCTCAGTCGCTCCACCAGCTCACGCTCAATGGTGCGCTCCAGCTTGGCGGCGGCCTCGGCCTTGCGCTCTCGGGCCTTCTCACGATGCTTGATCTTGGGCGCCATCTTGGGTACAAGCTTCTCTCCCAAGCGCTCTTCCTCGGCAGCAATGCGGCGCATGCGAATTTGGACTTGGGTGAGGCGGGTGAGACGTTGCTTGCACTTGTGGATCAGAAACTTGGGCCAGTAGATGAGGCGCTCGTCAATCTGCTCGAGGGCCTTGTTGTAGTTGTTGGAAAGCTTGATGCGCTCCCACATCTTGGAGGGCAAGTGGGCGCGCTCAATCGTCTTCATGTAGAGGTAGATGGTCTGCTTGGTCGGGTGCTGACGGATTGTCGCATAGCGCGAGTTGGCAAGAGGACATGATTGACGATTGCAGAAACCGGTAACGTTGTGCTCGTTGCGACAGAAGTTTTGCTTCTTTTCCGTTCTGATGGAGGGGAACCATGTTAGCACTTGGAGCGAATTATGGAAGCAACAAAGTCTCTTCTCTATCCATCGGATAGAGAGACAACAGAACGTACTTTAGCTTGAAGGAGCAAAACTGCTGGTTGATGATCTGCCAGATAATCTCGTCGGACGCCATGTTGGGCAGATTTTTATGGCGGCTTTGCGGGAGAACAAAAAAAGAAACCCTGCCTCTCCCACTCTTGGAATTGTTCAGCCAGACAAATCGCCCAGCTTTAATATCCCCTTGTCAAGTAAAAGACAAGTGTAGATGTAGAGAGGAAAGAAGCAAAAGATGGCAGCGGGGCCCTTATTTTTTTCTTCCCTCTGCCTCTCTCTGCTCTCTGCTGCTTTTTTTTTTCTGGGTCCTCGCGGAACGGCGCTTGGACCACCCAACCCAACCACTCCTAGTCCTTGCTGACCAGAGGCTAGCCTGACCGCCTGCCCAGTCGGCGCTGGCGTTGCCGGAGCACCGGAGGCTGCATTTATCCGGCATGCTGCACGACAGCCTGGAACTCCCCATGACATGACGGGCCGGGGAAGGGGGAGCCTCAGGAGGTACGTACCCATTAGTGGACGAGGCGTGATAGCATCACCACAGCCTCAGCCGCGCATCCATCTGCCACGACCAAAACAGCGAAGCCGCACATCCTCCAGCTCGAGCTGCGCGACCACGTCCATCCGCAACCACCACCATCGCATCGAATTGCTCTGCCGCCGCGTCTCTCCTCCCCCGAAACAAAAACAACATCCGCTTCCCCCCCGGGGGCCCCGTCTCACGACCAGCAAATAGCACGCAGGAAAGGTCCGCCCTCGCTCGACGTCACACGCACGCATCAAGGCCATCCAAGAAATTGCCCATCATGCCTACCGCCGGCCTCAAGACCATCATCGCCCTCTCCTTTGTCCTCGCCGTCGGCTTCCTCCTCGTCATCCTCTCGTGCGCCCTGTGGAAGGTCTACTACCCGCTCCTCGTCGTCGCCACCTATGTTGTCGCTCCCATCCCCAACTGGATCTGCGGCCACTGCGCCAACCCCGATGACTTTGTCGAGAGCTCCGGCGCCGCCGTCCTGGATCTAGGCCGCTTCTTCACCGGATTCTTCGTTGTCATGGGAATGGGTACGTCTTTGTCTTTGTCTTTGCGATTCTCGCTCCCTCGCCCTCGTCTGCGCATTGGCGTCAACAGAAACACACATGTCACCCCCAGCTGCTGCCTGGCCGTGCGCCATGTCCTTGTTTCTTCTGTCTGTATGAACCTATCTTGCTAACAATATTGCCTTGCCAGCTCTTCCCATTGTGCTCGCCCACTCCGGCCTCATCGAGATCCAGGCCATGATCATGTCCATTATCGGCGGCCTGCTCATTTACAGCACCATCATCAGCTTCAGCATGTTCTTCCACGAGGAGCAGGAGTTTTAAACGTGCGCTGCACTGATTCAGCCAAGCGCGCGCGTGTGCGCTCACGCGGACACTCTTGGCTTCCCAAAGCCCACAATCACAATCACTTGCGGCGGCATTTTTTAGACAGGCCAAACTCTGCTGTTTCAAGATGGGACGAGAGAGGGGGGAAAGATATTGTTGGCACAGAGGCATCAACTGCATCGCCCGTCTGTGCAACTCATGTACAATCCATTCGGGAGGAGAGTAGTCAAACTTGGGCATTCAGCGGGTCATGTTTAATACGTGCTTTGTGCACCTGGGGCTCAGTTTTTCTTTTTGGAGAATGAGAGGCTGAAATTGCCCCCAGCAACACGCAATCGGGATAGTTTATTGGTTGTTTTCTTCAATGTCATGACAGTTTCCATAAAATCCAACCAGGCTCTACCAAAACGTGTTTCTAACAAAGCTCAATTGACTTGCGTACGTGTGTGTGTGTGTGTGTCTTTTCATCCATCTAATGCTGTTGAATCCCAAAAAAAAACTCCGACGATGTGTACGTTGAGGTATCATGTCCAATGCCAATCCAATCCATGCCCTTTAACCGACCAACCAACCGCCCAAATCAAAAAAATAAAAATTGTCCATCCCATCTCATCCCGTTATTTCGTCATAAACACACACTCTCCTTATGCCGCGTCCCGAAACACGCCCATGGGACCCGCGAGCTTTGTAAACATCTCGTCCCGCTCGCCCTCGGGCGTGCTCAGAATGGTCACAGCACCTCCGGCCCCGATGCGCCACACCTCGTGCGGCTCCGTCTCGCCCGAGGCGGCGACGGAGGCGGCCTCTTGCTCCTCCTCTTCGTCGTCCCAGCGGAACATGGTTCGGATCGTCACGCTCCAGTCCCCCGCGCCCGTCACGTCCATGTACCCCACGACGCCGGAGTACAGGCTCCGCTCCTGGCGGCGCTCAATCACCTGCAGGATCTCGCAGCTGCGCTTCTTGGGCGCCCCCGTCATGCTTCCAGGCGGGAGCGCCGCGGCCAAGGCGTCCAGCCCGGTGTGCCGAGGAGGCTGTGTGTTGCTGCTACCCCGTGCTCCGATGCTCTTTGCTCCGCCGTGGTAGCCCGGGAGCTGTCCGTTGACAACCGTAATCATCTGGAAGACAGTGGCGTACTCCTCCACCTTCATCAAGTCGGGCACGGTCACCTGTCCCACGCCGCAGACGCCATGCAGGTCGTGGCGAACCAGGTCCACAATCATCAGGTTCTCGGCCTCCTCCTTGGGGATATGGAGAATCTTCTCGGCTTGGCTCAGCGTGGAAACGGCCTCGGACTTGCGGACTGTCCCCTTCATGGGTCTCATCGAGCACAATCCGTTCACGTCGTGCTTGAGGAACCGCTCAGGCGAGCTGCTTAACATAGTTGCACCGCCGAGGCGGATAAAAGACCCGAATGGAGCAGGCTGGCGCTTTCGCAGCGTCTGGTAGATTGACCAAGGGCTGGGTTGGTGAGTTGAACCGTTGGCAGGGTGGGCTCCGTTTGCGTTAGCAGAGTGCTGCGGCTGGCGAGGCCTCGTCATTGTCGTTTGCGAAGTGAGGCATAGCTCGTAGGATTCTCCTGCGGCAATAAAGTCCTGGCAAGCTTGCACCTGTTCTTCGTAAATATCAGGGCGTGGTGTCCGGATCCTCTTTTGGTATCCGTGGCCGCCCTCGTTCAGGGGCAACGCTTTCTGGCCATTCCCATGGCCGTTGGCATGCCCGTTGACTCCGTTGCGACCAGAATGTAACCAAGCGTGAGATGTCAAAATCTTTTCCGTGATCGCGTCCAGCCACTCGTCGTCCGAGCCCTGAAGCTTCAGGTTCTGAATATAGGCAACGCCGGCTTTGTGATCCAGCACGATGCTCTTGGACACCCACGCCAAGCACACGTCTGGTCGACTGTGGCCTCGGTCCTCGGAGACCATTTTTGCGTCTAGCCCATGGAGGCCCATTTCATAAGTGATGAATCCCATAAACCCGCCCTTGAAGCACGAGTCTGTGTCGGCGCTGCCGGGGGGGTGGCTCCGGCTCTGCCAAAAGTCCGAAAGGACCTCCCAAGTGTTGCAGCCCTCCAGCCAGATGGTCTCGACCTGGTCCGCTGCGCCATTGGCGCCGGGGACACGAACCGTGACAAAGTCGTCCGAAACGTGAAACTCAAACTTCAAGGCAGCCCCCACGTCCAGGGCCACGATGCTGTTCAGGGCGAGGGCATCCCCATTCTTGGAACTGGACGAGTCGAGTATGATGGCCTCGCCATTGGCCAAACCCAGCGTTTCCACAATCTCGGGGACTCCAACCCCGTATGGCAGTGGGATCGTGCGATGCGTATACTCGCAGCCACGGCCAATGTCCTTCAACCCGCCTCTTGCCCACCACTCCTCTCCTTCCCCTCGAGCCCTCGCCCGCGACTTGTGCGCTGCCACAGCCTCCAGGTGATTCGGCGGCGACAGAGTCTGGATGTGCAGCAGCGAAGCACCCTCGGTGCTGCGTCCGTGAGCTTCGTTCCACCTCAAGGCCTCGCGGAACCAGTTCTCGAGCACGGCGTGGGCTGCAGGCTCGGTGCAGACAGACTCCGGGTGGTACTGCAAGCCCCAGAAAGGCTTGGTGACATGGCGCACGCCCATGAGGATGCGCTCGCCTCGGCCATCGCTGCGGGTTTCGGTTGCCCACGCCAGCGGCTGCAGCTGGGGTGCCTTTGCCGTGGGAGCCCAGCGGGCGACTCGCCGCCAGTCGTCGTAGAGGATGCTGGGGTCGTCATCCTGGCCGACGTCGGCGCAGAGGCTGTGGTACAGGGTGGCCTTGAAGTCGGGGACGCCGTAGAAGATGTCGCCGGGCACGTGGTCCCGGTGCTCAATGTGCCTCACCATGCCGTGGAGGCCCCGGTGCAGGCGGCGGATGGCTCCTCCGTGGGCGGCCACCAGGCTCTGGAAGCCGAGGCAGATGCCCAGGGCGGGAACCTGGAGGTGCGGGGGAAGATGCCACAGCAGCCGGAAGGCGCCGACGTCGTCCGGGTTGAGGGGCGACCCGGGGCCGGGGCCGCACACGACGGCGTCGAACTGGGCGAGGTTATCGACAAACTCGGCCTCGGTCCACCGCCCGCCGCCGCCGTGGCCGTGGCTCCCCGCAGGCCCGTCGAGCGTCGAGAGGTCGATCCGGATGACAAAGACGTCGGCGCCCAGCGTGGTCCTGAGCAGCGACACAATGTTGTTGGTGAAGGAGTCGTAGGCGTCAATGAAGAGGATTCTCTTCGGGTGCGCCGCCGAGGCCGATGCTGCAGATGCGGGCTGATGGGCCGCCGCAGCAGGCGCCTCGCCCTCGACCATCCTGGACCCGACCGCCATTTCTTCTTCTCTCCTCCCCTGGGGACAAGATCCGGTTACGCAAGAAGAAGGAGGAGAAGAAAAAAAGCAATCAGCCGATGTTGGAGCAGGGGAGAAGAAAAAAGGACGAGACCCGGGGCGAGTTCAAAAAACATTCGCCATTTTTTGCCGCGAAAACCCGCCACTGACTCGCAAACGCATAGTCCACCACGCCCAGATACGCCGCCCCTCCATGGCACATGTATCTCCCGCTCGTTTCAGGCACCCAAGCGGCGGCTGCTCTAACACTCGGCCGATTGTCATGGCTATCAAACCGTTAAAACTCTAATGTCTGCTTGCTCTGTCTCGGCGACGTGGTACATGTAGTCATGTACATGACCAGGCGGAATACGTCCGTCTGAGTCAAATTGCGCCTAGCGGCATGCAAAATGGCTGCCACTCAAAATCCTCACTCTTGATTGACCTATGAGAAACCAGGCCGTTTGGGCTGGTCCGTGCAACAGGCCCAATCTGGGCCTCAGATACGTCTGCGAGAGGCAATTGCGAATTGTGGAATGCGGCGTTTATTAGCCGCATGGCCCGCGCCTGTGCGAATCGAGACAATTCCTGGTCCCATCTCAACCTGCACCCAATGCTTGATTTTTGCTGTATTGATTTTCTTGCTTCGCTTCACCATCGCATTGCATCAGCCAAGCGCTATAAAGGGTGTCTCTACTCTTGCGAACCAGGAAAATCCAACGTAAAAACACCACAACCCTGCCACCATCACCATCATTGTCCCGACAGAAATCCTTTCAGTCCATTTTCCTGGGCCGAAACTGAAGAAATGGCCCTTCGGTTATGCTGATGATGCGATGAGAAACCTGGAACTCCTCGGGATTTTCTCTTCCTTCTCGTGCCGCCCCCTCGCGCAAAGTTCCAGCCCCGATGTTGCTTATGGGCCCGGGGGCAGCGCGCATGTCATACTTCCATAGCAAGATGGCGAGGGTCAGCTGTAGCTCCGCGTAGGCCAATTGTCTGCCGATGCAAGACCTTGAGCCGTGAGAAAAGGGGTTAAAGGCAGTCTTTGTCATCTCGCTGACTTGTTCGGAGCCATCAACCCATCGTTCCGGAATGAACTGGTGTGGATTTGGAAAATACTCGGTGTTGTGCTGGATGCTGTAAATACCGGTAGCAACGGTGTATCCCTCAGGGATGAACTCGCCATCAATTACTGCTCCTCCCGGCCCGGCCTCTCGCAGCGGGCATGTCGCAATGGGAGGAGACATGCGCATGCTCTCGTCGATACAGGCACGGAGATATGTACAGTCATTTAATCGTTGGCCGAGTCGAATTTCATCCATTGACTGGAATGCATCCCTCACTTCTGACACCAGTCGGTCATACACCCGCTGATTTTGGCTGACGTAGAACAAAGCCGCTGCCATGGCTGTCTTTGTAGTATCAAACCCTGGCGCAATGTTAGATTTCTCGAGACATGTTGCTTTCAAGCTAAATGAAAAATGAAAAAATACTGCTTCTCTTCTGCTCACCTGCTATTACTAGAACCCCGAGCTCCGATGCAATTTCCTGGGGTGTAAAAGATGTCCCGCTCTCAGCGTCTTTTGCGCGGGCGAGCGATGCGCAAACGTTGCCATTCTGGTTTGATTCTTGGTGCTCTTTTACTATGGAATGGACCCAGGTCCAAAAGCTTTTCGTGGCCTTGACGGATTTTTTAAAGAGCTTCTTGTCCAACCTCCCGATTGTGAGCTCTGGGAGGAGGATGAGGACCGAATTTCTAACAAAGAGGTCTGCAACGTAGTGGACAATGTGTCGAGCGCTGGCGTTTTCTAGCAGATTGCAGTTGATTCCAAATAGAAAATCCGTCATCATGTCGAAGATCATGTACGCACACCAGTCCGACATGCACAGGGCGCCGCCCCAGCCATCGCTAAGATCTTCGTACGTCTGCGAGGGATAGATGCGATCGCAGAATGACAGAATGTGGGTCCTCATGTTTGCTTCAAACCTCTTGACCGCAGAGTCTGTAAATGAGCTTCCAATCAGCCGCCGGCGTCTTGCGTGGTCCTTTTTGTTGTAGGCGGTGAGGATGTTGGCGGTTTGTGGGCTCAGAGACGAAGTCTTGCTGCTTTTCCAGATATTGCGGCCTGTCCCATAAATATCTGCTCACCTTGTCAGTATCGCTAGAAATTCTTCATGCGGTCAATAGGAGTGTACCTTTGAGACCCGAAGCTGTGTTGAAGAGGACTAGGTTTGGGCCGTACCTCACGATTGGGCCTGCCATTTGTTCAGTGTTATCATGATGCCCAAGGCTCCTGCATGCTCTTGCATTGAAAAAAGGAGACAAAAGATGGAATCGACTATCCATGGGGGATAGTACATGTACTGCAAGGCTCTTACCGTATTTCTCATGGCAACGCCAGACATCCAAGTGGAAATCACCCGTCCAACTAAAGTATGTTGCTCGCAACATGGTCAACTTGGCCAACGGTGGGCCAGGATATTTGGCTAAAGGGTGAAAGTAGAATTGGTATATGCCATACAAAAGAATCTAGCGGACAGTTATCAGACCTTGGCTGCCCAGGGGCACTGGATGGATGGGCTTCTCACCAATGTTGATGTTATCCCAAGCCACATTACCAAGTGAGCAGCCCAAATTGGGGAAAACATGGCAGAAAAGAGGTTTCCGTTCTGTAATGATGCCACTTAATCCACAATGGCAAACAAGTTTTGGACATGGTTCATAATTCTTCCAGTGCAAAAGAGAAGGAAAACGGATCTCTTATATGCTTTCCCCGATCCCCGACTCCCAATACAAGATCCCACTGCCCTCTTAGAGAAAAGCAAATCCCATACCCACTGTCTTTCATCGATCAGCTCGACCAGCTCGCAGGAACGATGCACCCGTGGATCGAAGAAAACCCACAAGGCACTATCAAAACGAGTTCGGGGCTCATTCTTTGGGAGCTGAGCTGAACCCCTGTAGCGCACGAACTAGCCGATCAGCCATCTTAATGTGTTTTAATGCAGGCTAGCTATGTGGTGGCGTCGTGGATGTCGGAATGGTCAGTCAACAGTTGCAGGAGCAGTCCAGTGCCCATGTCTCTTGGGCGATTGGCCGCCGAATGAGGGTCTTATGGTCAGTCACCGTTTTGCTATCTGCCTCTCACGAGGCCTGTTGATAGAAATAAAAGCTGTTTTGTGTACACTCCCGCAAAGTTTCGTGCAATGACGTGGAGGAGATGTTTCCTGGAGCTGATCACCGCTTGTGGAGAATCGCTTCCAGAGGCTACCGAGACCACGGCCTTGGACCCATGCTAGACCCCTCATAGCCGAAACATTCCTAAGATCAGGTGGGGAGAGCTGTTTCTAAACAATCCCACCGCCTTGGATGAGTTGATGAGCAAAATTGGTGGCGCTCTATGACCATGAGACTTGAAAAAGGCGAGAATACAACATCTCTGGTTCTCCTGCCAAGGCAGGGGAAGGAGCATTCTTGGCGTTTAGCAACGGCCTCTGGAATGTTTAATCATATATTAATTCAAATTCGGTGCTTGGATCGCCGAGGTTCTTCTCGGATGCGGATCATTGCTCGTGCCTAGGCAGCTATCATGTGAACTGTAACTCTGTGGAACATTGATCGAGCAGCATCAGCCGAGTGGGATAAGGCCTTCGCTGAGGCAGGTAGACACAGTTGCTTCAAGTGGATGGAATCTAAACTTCATGGCTGCATTTAATTAGAACAGCATTTTAGCCAGTTCGAGGCATGGCTTTCAAATGGCTCTTTAGAGCTGATAGTGTAGCCTAGCTAGATCTGGGTAGCTGCCGATGGAATGATTATTCTGGCATTCAGCATCCGACATCGGACAACCAAGCGGGCGTTGTTTGCATCTTTTTCTTTTTCATTTTTTTCATGTGAATCTTGAGTCGATCGCGGTCCATCGAACTCAAGATTAGTTCTTCGCCATTGAAGCTTGTTCTCGATCAACGTCATTGTGTTTGTTAGTTTTGAGCCGTTCACTGCGTATCTACCAGGTCTACGGCGCACTAAATCAAGACCGCGTGTTTTCTAAAATAGCAGCGTATGGATAAAATAGCCGTTAGCCTAGCCACGAAAGAGATCTGCGTTCCACATCGCGAACAACGGTCTGAATTCGGATGTCGAAAAAAGCATCAGTCGCTAAGATCCGAAATTGGTATCGTCTGGCATCGCCAGCGTGTAGCCTGCATTGGCTTGTGATGGAGTACGTACTACCTCTGTCGCAGGAAATGCATGGAAAAGAGGGCAATATTTTGATAATATCCCCCATGTTGAAACGACCACACGAGGTCTTCGAATAACACAATCTCAAACTACAAAGATTGCCCGCAATGTTTGAGCTCATCCGTCCCGGGTTGTCGCCCGCTACCCTCTACATCTCTACTTATTTGTTTGAGATTTTTCACTCCTCACCGCTTACACGGCTTTTGACATTCAGTGTGATCGATGGATGTGCCCTGTGGGCCATTGTCCAACCACCCTACCAAAATCCTTTGTACAACTACATTAGCGGGTTCCTCTCTTTCTGGTACATCATTTGGTCGGCAAACATACTGTTTGTTCATGACATCAAAGATCTCACGCGCGTCCGGAGGGACAACGAATTGTCCGATAATTCCATTTATTGGGAATCAGCGCCAACCCGCTTCACCTTCCGCCGGGCCCTCTGGGTCTGGGATCTATTGACAAATTTCAGGGGGCTTGGATGGGAGAGAATGTCTGCTCAAAATGCCCAGGGCCCTGGGCACAGTTTGCCTTCGGTAGAAGAGGAAAACAAACCCGATACACTCTTGGGGAGATGCTCAGGGACTCGGGTTTGGAAGCTCCTCGGAGCATACCTTGTGTTGGATCTGTCCCAGATTCTGATCTTTGACGTCTCAAATTGGGTTCCATGTAAGTATCCGCCATGATCCATCTTTGTATCATGGCCCGCTTGCTCGGCAGCGGCATAAATCGCTAACCAGCCGGCTTCAGTTCAGGTTCTTGGAATCGCCTTGACACTCTACGGGTTCATCGATGGCCTTCATACGCTGATGGCATTTATGGCCGTTGAGCTTATTGGCCCGGCCTACTTGGGTGTGCAAGGGGAAGCATGGATGTATCCGCCGCTTTTCGGACGCTTGTCCAGTCTTAAGGGCTGCAGGCTCAAAAGTCAGTTGACAGTGCAATGTTTTTTTGATGCGAAGCTTACGAGGATATCTTCTTTAGACCTTTGGGGTAACTTGTGGCACGACCTGTTCAAGAACGGATTCCAATTATTGACAGCATGGCTCATCCCACAGGGGCACCTTGGAGAAAAAGCCACTGCCAACATTCGACTGATGGCCATTTTCGTGCTATCAGCCTTTCTGCATGCCGCCGCATCATATTCGGCATCATTTGACCACCTGTCTACAGTCAAGGTATTTGTCTTCTTTCTATTGCAACCTTTTGGCATCGTGCTACAAATGCTCTCAGTGTCATTCATGGTCACTGCGCTTGGGGGGATAAAAGAAAATCCACTGAACCGAAAGGTGGTACGGGTCGCTGAATCTCTTGTCGGAGCTTTGTGGATCTACACCACGTTCCCTTTGGCCAGCTGTGACGTGGCTCTTTTGAGTGCTGTTCAAGGGATACCTTTCCCACTGTACGTCTCTCAGCTCTACAGGCAATCGTAGTTTGCCGCACGTTTCGGGCCAGCCAGAGAGGAAGGAATCCAAGGTTGGGAGCGAGAGAGTTTTGTGACTGGAATCAAAGCAGCAGCACTATTTGGCTTGGAATTCAGAACAATATAACGATGCATTATCCAGGCTGGGGTGCTCTCGGGCTTGGCCTTTACCAATTTATGTATTTCTATCAATCTTGACAATAAACCTCAATGCAAAGCATCTACAACGGACAATAGTCAAGGGCGATCCCACATATCTTAGCTTTGGCGTTTGCCTGCAGTCAATTTGTAAATCCGAGCGTACACCAGTAGCGATTTCCCCTTTCTGGCAGAAATGACGAAACCCATGAAAGGGGGAAAAGCAACAAGAGACAAGAAATTTTAAAAAGCGCGGAAATCTCACCATCACAGCGAGATGGCAGGTACAGTGATCGACAGGGTCAAATAGTGGCGAATGCTGACTTGGAATACAAGGCCAGGGGTCAAATCCCCACTGTGGATGACAGCATCAACATCATCAGACTTCAATTCGTATCTGTATCCTGTGTACATAAATACATACATTTGTACACATAGAATATTCGGCATCTGGCGACTACCAGGACATGATTTCCCTCTACCTCATTCCCTACAATCTATACGCAAAATGTGTGATGCATAAGTGTTGCCCATCACCGTAACTCCCATCTCGTGAAACCTACTGCCGCTCAAATGTCTAATCTCGGTCTCTCACCATAAGCATACAAGGCTGTCTCGCGTGCCACATGCGCCTCTGCCTCACCCCTAGCGCTGCGTCCAGCATCGACTGAGTCTCAGACCTCGGGCGTCCGCGGTGAGGCTTCTCTGCCGGTGCCGCATCTTCCCACAGCTGAATCTCCTCCACTGAAGCCGTAATCTCAAACTCGCCTCGGCACAGAGCTGTAATGCCCAGGCTCATCTCTGCGCTGCCGTGCGCCTCAATCTCGGGCATTGCTTGCTGCAGTGTTCCATTCCATGCAAGTTTTCGTGTAAACTCGAGCGCAACATTGACCGGCCGGTGGCAAAGAGCTGGCATGATTCTGACCATGGGGAAGATGGGCTTGGCTGTCCGGTTTATGACACGAACCTTGAGCTTCATGAACTCATCCACGAATGCCGAATTGTCATCGCACTTGCCATCGAGACCCTCCACTGCCATTTCGATGCCAACTTCCTCCACTTTGATCGCTTCAATCATGCGTGAAGTCAGCCGGATGTTCCGAAGATCGATTGTCCCATTCCGCTTCGGCAAACAGGTCGTTCGCCACGTGCCTTTGAGACAGTCCAGGATTTTCTCTCGGAACCAGAAAGCTTCGCGGTTGGCTCGCTCCATGTCCGGCGAGATCTTGCTAGTGCTGACCACAAATTGTCGGTTGCGCGAAGGATTTAGTGTTGGAATGGTGGCATGGGGGTCCTCTAAGTAAACCCGCTTCACAGGTACAATGACACGGCTCGTGTTTCCAGGCAGAATACTCTCCTCGACTGCCACGCCGTCATCACCCTCCAAGTGGATCAGAACCTGAGTTGGCCATGCGTTGCGCAAATCCATTGACAACAAACAGTAGTCGTTCGGCTTCGCGGCAACAGTGCTGCCCAGGCGATCCCAAATAGGCTGAGGGATATCCCCGTGTATTGGTAGCGCGTCAATTCTTGCCAGTTCAACGCTTGCATTGACTGTAACCGTAAGATCCACGGACACTTGGCGGGTGTAAAATTTATCAACAATCTCGTCTTGGGGACAGCCAAGATGGGTGTAGTCAACTTGGATCATAGCAGATGTCAAGCCAGGTTTGCCAAATATCTCGAAATCGAAGGTTGCCTCCCCTCCTGGCGCAATGTGCCGACCCTGATTACTTCTCGGCAGCCTTAGGGCTTGTTTCTTCATTAAAATTAGTTCATACTCGTACAACTCTGCTGGGGTTGCGTCTCGGTTATTGATGGCAGTCTGGAGCGGTTCCTGTGTTGAGTCCTTGAACGAGAAAAGCATAAAGTCCACAGGAGTGGGCGACAAATTTTGAAATGTGACCGAAAAGATCTGTCTCTCCCCCTCCAAGATCATGATGGAAGACTGAGAAAGCGTTGTCGATTTGACAACAACAAGAGGCTGTGCTTGGATGACTTTGAGGTTGAGTGTTTCCGTTTCCAGGGTGCGCGTGAACGGTTTCGGCGAAGTTACGCTCTCGTTAAGACCAGCGACACCCTTTGCTTTGACCTTGTCATCTCTAATCGGGGTCCAAGGGGCTGAGAAAATCGGAAACCTCCTCTCTCTGCATCCGCGAACCTTGACAATCGCTCCAGTAATCTTCACGTCTCCTGCTTCCTTGGGTCGTCCTCTCAACCTCAGCACCTGAGTCCTGTAAGGTCCAATCATGGTTGAATCAAGTATCGGTTCGAATTTGACGCCTTCGGTGGCGAGCTGGATCCTTTCAACGTCGACCTCGACATCATACGGATTTTGCAATGTGATTTTGAACGTTGCAATTTCATCAGTCACCAGATCGTCGTTGACATTCTCGTCTGGCTTCTTCAAGAACGGGTTATAGATAAAAGGGTCGACATCCTGTGATGCGCGGCTGGCAGTGGCACCAGGCAGGACACTTTTCGCATGTGTGACAGGTGTTTTAGTGCTCGGGAGGGGTTCGAGTTTAATGCTACGGACAAGAAACTCATCCCAATACTCCGCAGAAAGGGTAAGTCCTAATCGCTGGCCGAGGTTTGCAGTCCTCGAAATGTTGGTGGCTAATCGGACCTGCTCGTCGCGGTGGATCATTGGCGAGGCGTCTTCCCGTCGAGGTCCTGGAGCGACTCCCGAGCCTGCAGTGCGCATCAAATCGCTCGAGTATTTCAAGACTCCCTCGAAATCAGGCAAGGCCTCTGAAAAATTGATGCAGGCTCGAAGAATATTCAGCTTCACTTCAGGAAAGCCAAAGAATCTAGCCGAGGATTGGCCAAGAACTCTGGCAACTATCGCCGCATCCGAGTCGTCAATGGTCTCGGGCGGGACGGCAGATGCTTTTCGGGACATATCAAAGTCAATGATGCCGTAAGATCGACACAAGAGGCCTAGCAGGGAGCCAATGCCCTGTTCAATGTCTCGATCGTTTAGATCCAATGCCATCGCACCGGTTCCCGTGCCTTCACTCGATGCCAGGGAAACTAGCCCGGCTGCTGGGTGGATTCCCATATCAGCCGCCCCCCGAGTTCGAGCCTCGACTAAGCCGCCAATAAGAACAGATACCAACTCTCGCACCACCATTGCCTTCTTTCGATGTAGACCGAGGGGCCCTAGCACGGTAGCGATGGCGCTCAAAAGAGATGCTCGATCAACTGGCGTAAGCAGCTCCGAAGCGGTCGAGGGGAAGGCTTTGAAAAGCATAGTAACAATTTGCTGCCTCGTAGGCGTTTGCAAATATCTAGGGCATGATGTCAGTTTCAAGTCTGGGACATTTCCAGTGACCATCATGTCCAATGATTGTTTGCAAAGCACGCCCTCACTAAGGTGAATGGCGGCCAACATTTTAGCAAACCGAATATGAGTCTCGGCTAACGGTAGAGGAGGGAGACTCTCTGATGATATTCTCGAGTACAGCCCCACAATGCGCTCCATAAGCTCTCCCAAAATACCTTGCAGATATTTGAGATGCATGGGTTGAGGTGCATCGGTGTCCAAATCAGCCTTGGAACTAACGGTCGCGGCTCTCTCAGCAGGAACAAAGCAAACAGCCGGGATCTGAAATTCCAAGTTGGACCAACCCAGCAGAATCAGGTTCATCAAGATGAGTTCAAGAGCCTTTCCATGCCATACATGATCATTCAGTGATCGCGCAACTGTAGCTCCGTCATTTAGCTCCTTGAGAGAGTCGCTCCATCGGCCAGCTTGCAGGTACATGGATCCTAAAACAATGGACACTCTGCCCTTTCCCTTCATTCTGTATCTTTCATTGGCGCCTCCCGGGCCAAATCCTTGGACAGAAACCCGATCACGACTCTCGTGCATGTCCATTGTGTCAGATCTAGCGATTGATTGCTCGGGCGATGATGGGCGGCTGTCTGGACTTTGTGCAATATCCGAGTTTGCGGGGGTATTTGAACGGCCCGTCCTGATCGGTGTTGAGGGTCTTCCGGGGGTCGAGTTACTCGAGTGAATGGCAGGGCGAGTGGACACTGGCGGCATAGACTTGCGCTGGTGCTTGTCTGGGATCATACCGACGGAGCTTGAGCGACCGGGCAGAGCAAATTGCGACGCTCTCCGAGAAAGGCCATTAACATCTGTGCCCCAAGATGTGCCATTCCTCCGACCTGATGCTGAAAAGTGACCTGGAGACTCAACAATGGTCATGGCCTCGAATGACTTGGCCAGTGTAGTCATCTCAGCGAGGAGAAGAGACGAGACATCGCACATGACAGTCCTCATGGTGGTCCTTTTGCAATCTTCGAGGGGGGGTATGGTGATGATGCCCTCGGGAATGGGAATCTCGGTGTCCTTTGGCGATACATAGTCGAACAGCAAAACCTGATGGGTCAGTGCCTTGGCGTAGTCGTCGCGCAGGTCCTCGAGCTCCTGGTACAGGTCACGGATATTCTTTTCGGCGGTAGTTGGGCCGGTGCCGTTCACCGAGTGTCGCCTGCTGAAGCTGACTTCGTTCAACTCGGAGCCATCCGCAATAGCTATGACCGCCAAGGGTTCTCGGTATAAGTCGAATGGGGAGAGAGAAAGTTGAGACGGTGGGGGGATGTGGGTGACGAGGTCGTAAATCATGGCGCCGTCTGGATACGCCAGCGGCGAGAACATGTCTGCGTTGCATCATGGTCAGTATCCCGGGCAATCTCCATCAGCGTGGCACATCTTACTCCTATTGGGCCGGCCATCGGCGCTGATGTCTCTAAGATGCACGACATTCTCTTGCTGCAATCGCTCAATGAATGTGGCGAAGCGCTCTGCCTTGATCTGCCCCAAAGGTAGCAGGACCGCCTTCACCCTCGCGGGCGAGACGGGGAGCAAAGGATCCAAGCTCATTCTAGCATCCGGCGATGCTCACCATTGTCCGCGATGTCGGTGTATTCGGTGCCCGCCTTGGGAGGGGTTTCGACGGGGATTGCGCGCAGGTATCGAGGTACGAAGTCGAGGTGACCTATAGTCGCATTATCGTCGAACAAGGAATCCGTCAATGGTCGCTATTGAGCCTGCCGTTTCGTGGTGCCTGGCGCTGAAGGTTGACAGTACACCTGTCGCATGGGGTTTGGAGCTCCAGTCCTGAGGTACCTTGCCAGCGAATACATAATCCATGGCTGGACGGTGTATTTGGTGGGGACGGGCTGCGCCGGAGCCACCTTTTTGCGAGCCGAGCAGGTCTCGGGCACTTATAGGGGCTGTTCCCTATCTGATGAATCCTGGGCTCATGCGACTTGAAAATATAAGAGAATTGGAAGCGCTATTACCGTTGGACGGAAACTTAATTCAATCACTATTTCGGCTGCAGATTCTAGTTCATTCATACACGTTTCTATTCATTCCAGAGGCATATGAATTTTCGCGCGCTCCCCTTGAAAGAGAAAGGGGAATGAAATGAGGGGCAGAGTTCCTCGCTAACATCTCGCTAATTAATCTAGACTAGAACTCGACTGGCAACCTCCTCTCTTCATCCATTCTACCCTATATTTAGCATGGTCTGATAGACTACCAGTTGGAGTGGGAACAAGGCTTGCTGGAAACTATCAACCGCGTGAATCAAGTGCATCGTCAAGTAGTAAGTTGCTGTGGGTATCTAATAAAAATAATACAACGCATACGAGTTGAAGCATCCGAGAATCGCCTACTCCATCGCGAGGAACCAAGTATTGTAGAATGTGTGCGCCAAACTCTTAACATTGCCAGAGACAAAACATTAAAAACAGGGATGATACCCAGCAAGATCTATGCCGTGAGGCCCAGTGGTGACCACCCCTTCCACTCCTTTCTCATCCGTCATACCTCATCAGTTCGTGCGAATAGAAATAATGAATACAAGCTGCTTAGCCAGTTGAGGAGGGCGGCCCCATGGGACTCTCTTCAGGTGCCCGATTGTCACGGGCTTCGGCTTGCAACTCGCTGTCAAAAATATCGACTGAAAGGCTTGCCTCCACAAAGTCTTCAAGCTCTTCCGTCACCGTCTTGAGCTTCTCCCTGACAGCAGTGGCGCCCTCGTGACCCACAATATGCCGCGCCGGATTCTCATGCCCGCCAATTGAGGTCAGCGCATGAACAGTCTCCAACACCAACTTATCTGCCGCTCCGGAAGGCAACTTGGGATATCTATCAAAGATTTCCCCCGGAACAATGTCTGGCTCAAGAGCCGCGCTGCCTGGGGTCAATGGGGTTGTGCCCACGGACTCAGGGGTTGCGGGAGGAGGGAGGGCGGTGTCGGGATGATAGTTGAGAACGTTTGTTAGCATTTCGCGAACGCTGGGCACGGTTTCAAAGCTCTGCTCGTAGACGGGCATCTGGGGAGCAAATATGAGCCTGTTGGTCAAGGACTGAATTTCCTTGTTAGGCTGAACAATGGTGACTTTGATGTTGAAGGGAGCAATTTCATAGGCAAGAGAGTCGCAAAATCCCTCCAACGCCCAGGTAGCCGCCGTATACATGGACATGCCAGGCGTACCAATGTGGCCGCCGGTGCTGGTGACGACAATGATGTGGCCGGTGCGCTGGGACCGCAGCTGGGGCAGCGCAGCCTTGATGAAGTTGACCTGGGAGAAAAATATGCTCTCGAACTGGTCACGGACGAGGTTTTGGGTGAACGGCGTGGTAGAGAGCTCCTCAACCATGCCAATCACGGCTGATTACGCGGTTGATAAAGGTCAGCTCTCCAATCTTGGGGGGGGGGGGTTTCGGGAGCGGGGATGTGGGACAACAACTGCGCACCTTCAGATTTGCAGCACAGCAATATATCGATTACCCCAAACACCTGAACTGCCTCGGCGACGACAGCGCCGCAGCTGCCCATGTTTGTGCCATCGCATCGAATTGCACGTATGCGGTCTTTCCAGCCTTCGCGGTCCTTGCGGTTGCTTTTGCACTCGTTGATGATTTCGCGAAACTCGGCGCTGCGATCTGGGTGGTCGATCTCGTGAGCGGGCAGGCATGCGACAACGTAGTCCCCGTGTGTTAGCAGCTGTCGAATGAGGCGGACGGCGAGAGGAGAGAGAGCCGAGGTAAGAAGCCAGGTGCGCGGGGAGTTGTGAGTGGCTGTGGATTGAGAGCTGTCAGCCATTGTGCCGACGGAACATGATGTATTTTCGCGGTTATTTCTCGGGCGGCAGTTCCGTGGGTTCACTTCTTTTGAAGGCACTTGCAACACAAACGGGGGCGGGAAAGGTCAGAGAAATGATTGGATTGCTGCACAATGTGCAGCTGTCGGCGAATTTTGAAGGTCGACGAGGGTAAGCGATGGAGTGATCAGACGTGACTAAGATGTGGTGACTTCAGGGAGATGTGGAGGGGCGCGAGAGCGGTGGAGATGACCCAATTGAAATTACATCATTTGGTAGCCAGGAATTGAGCCTCTGTCTGGGGAAGGGAGGGAGGGGAACCGCCTAATTTAGAAGCGCAATTGGGAACAGAGCACTGGCAACGCGAGGTGGGTGGCTGTTTTTTAGCGACTGGGATGGGAAAGCTTGGGGGGAGCTAGGGGAGCTAGGGGGAGTCTGCGAGGAGGGGCAACCTACGGAAGGAGGGGCCAGGGACTGCGTGGCCATGATGGCGCGGGGTTCCAGCGGCCGCTTCATGGGCGCCGCGATTCACTGGTGGCATTTGCGATCCCACTGAAGTGAGCCACGGGTATCGAGTCGAACCGGGCCGCGATACAATGGCCACAGCTTAAGCGCTATGCAAACCGAGCGGGGGGAGTCTGCAATACAAGCTTTGGGAGCTCGGGCGGATTGGTGGCCAGCCGGTGGGTAGTATTGGGACGTTGGCAGCAGGATAACCAAGCACCTAGCTTAGCTGGGAGGGTGATGGCATACCTACCAGAGGCGGCCCAGCTGAGCTGTAAGTCGGGTTGCGGAAAGGCGGCCCCCAATGCAAGAGGAAATTCTCCGAGATATGCAAGACCGCAAACTATGGATTGGGCCGACCAGCTATTTGCAAGCGAAGGTGCGACGATGACGAATATCGAAATGGTGTGGTTGGCGGTCAGGTCAGGACGGCTGGAGCTGATGGGTTCGGCTAGTGTTGGATTCGCTGGCCGGATGATGCGAACTGGGTGGTCGGACAGATACGTCGGCACTGGGAAGCGACGACGAACCCTTGGTAGAGTCCCTGTATGGTTGGTTGGTGGGTTGTTTGCGAGATCGTGACGCTGTCGGTGGCGGTGGGTGGTGTGGTAGCAGATGATGGGTGGTGAGGAGGGTGAAGGGCGGCGCAGCGATAGATCTAGAAATCGATACCGCAGAGCCGGGGACGCAGGACATTAAGAATGGACAGGGAGTCGGGGATCAGAAACCTGAGAGGAGAGAGAGAAGGGCAGCCGATGGCTCAAGTTTTGAGAAGGCCCTGGGGCGGGCTTTTAATTATCGAATAAGTAGGAGGTGCCTCCCCCCCGGCCCGCTTGGCCACTCACGCCTTTCAAGCTATGCTTAGGGGAGGAGGCTACAACTGGGCAGGCAAGTAGGTAGTAGTAGCTAGATGCAATGGGGATGGGGATAGGATGGGGATGGGTGCGCGCCCTCCAGATGGCTCACACGCTCGGACGACAACACAAGGGTGAGGCGGCGGTCCAAGGCTCGAGGGGAGATGGAGGGAGGGATGGAGCATGAGAGGAGAGGAAACAACAAAAAGCAGACAGGGGACCAGAAGGCAGGCCGAACTCACAAGGGCTGAATGAGGGACTTGGTTCCGTTCCCGTGCGTGTGTGCCATTGTCTGTCGTCGACCGGTTGCAAGGTTACAAGGGCCTGGATCCATGTCATGCCACGCGAAACAGGACCGGTACTGGCACAATTCGGCGACGGCGAATTAATATAACAGGACAAGTGAGCTGTGGCACTTGGCGGCTCTGGGAGCCAACCCGGCCAACCTTGCTCATGACGGCATCAGGGAACGTCGTGGCTCGCGGTCCAAGTTGATGTCCCCCCTGTGAATGACGCCCATGAAGCTCACGGCAAGGTGGTTGAGGCAACTTCGGCCTTTCTCGTTTCTCGTTTCCTTCCTCTTTCTCAAAAAAGAGCAATTCTTTCCCGTCACCGATCCCTGTTGGGGATCAACAGCGGGAGGCACCCGATAACGGATTCTGGATTGTGTCTTTGTGGGAGGCAGAAGAAAGTGTTTGACAGGGAACGAAAAACGGGGCAGAGGGGGGGTACAGATGGTGGGCCGGGTGTGCCAGACAGACAGGGTCAGGGTCAGATTGTGGTGGATGGGAGGAGAGGGAGTGTGTGCGTCTGTGTGCGTGTGTCTGTGTGTGTTGGTTGGTTCCAGGCCTAGTGCCACAATGTAGATATTAACCGGCTTGCGGGATGTGGGATGCTGAAGTAATGAATCATTAATGACTTTGATGGATGACAAGAGTGGGGGCAATGGAGTGTGTGGGCGATGTAATTATCACGTAGAGAAGCGTCGAGGAAGAGTTGAACAAGAGCGATGTCACGGAAGGTCAGGCTGTATAGTACGAGGTGGCAGAGAGAGGGCCGGCAAGGTCGAGGGCCGAATCGAATCGGGAGCAACGGGATGAGCGAGTGCGACGCTGCAGCATGGAGGACTGGGTGAGGAAACCGGGATGCCAGCCAGAGGGGGCCTGGCCGATGTGGGCATGCTGGGACGGTGTAAGCTGTCACCAGGAAAACGGGAATACGACAACGAAATAAAGCAAAAGATCTGGTGGAGAACCATGTGTGCTGCGTTCCATCCAGCTGCCAGAGCAGGCTGCAGTGCTAGGTGGCGCGCGATGCAGTGCTGCGGGCCATGTGACGACTGAAGCGCAGCGAAACCCCCGATGCATTACCCCAGCTGCATCATTGTGAGCAATGTCGGCCATCATGATGGAGTTGGTCGGCGTCATCCCAAGTCGGCAACTCCCGTAGGGCCGATGCGGCCTCGATTGGTCCCAGTATGCGCCACGGCCAGTGTGAGCATGGCCATGGCAGCCATGGCAGCAAGGCGGCATGGCTTCTAGGCAGCCATGGCAGCAAGGCGGCATGGCTTCTAGGCCGCCCAGGTCACGATTGGTTTGGAAGGTGAGGGCGAGGGTGAGGGCGATGGAGCGGATCCTCGCTACACATCACATGGGTGTGGCATGCCCGGAGCGAATATATTTAGTCGGCTCCCAACACCACGGGCTAGGTGCCCGAGCTAAGGCCAGCCGCCAAGTCCAGTTGAGTCGAATTGACGAGAGGCGGAATGGGCTTTGGTTTCTTTCCCATCCATGGCCAGGCCATAGTTGCGGAGTACAGTACACTGGCCACCATCGCCGATCCAAGCCCGCTCAACGTTCCGCTAGCACACATGGTCGCCGGGCCTCCCCACCCACAGCCGACAGGGGCCAAACAGAGGCCGTCAATAAGGCATATCCCGCCGGGGCGCGCATCGTGGAGGGCAGCCCTGAACGCTTACCAGTCTTCAGGGTCCGACTAGCGCGAGCGCCAGCGTGGGGCGTGCCTAGCGCCGCTTGCCCGCAAGGACGCTAGCGCCGTTCGGCAGTTTGTTCAGTGAGCCACGGAAGGCCTGCTCGACCACTCAGAGCCGACCCCCATAATCTGCAGCGGAGATGGGTCCTCGCCTCCCAGTGGGCCGCCGGCGTGACAGGCTGACGCTCCGCTTAATGCCTTGGAGCCCTAGACGGACGGCACAAGATTTCAGCTTTCCCATCTTATACCCACGCACCAATCGCACCACCTCCGTCGTGCACATCACCACTCACCACTCACCACTCTGTCCTGTCTGTACCGTGTGGGCTCCTTCGCACGGCTCGGGTCCGCTTCGGATCAATTCCTCTCCCTCTGTCCTGTCCTGTCATGTCCTGTCCCGTCTCGCATTGCACTTCCCATGCCCATGTCTTGGCCTCGTATCACGCCTCTCGTTGCGCCTTTCCGATATACCCTATCCCCACCGCAACCGCCCACTCACACCCGCGGTTCAGCAATTACCCATTGCGCTTCCCGGGTCCACTACCAATCCCAAACTTCCACGACGACGCATCTCCTCGGGGCCCCTGGGAATCTGGAATCATCCTGCTCACTTGCACCAACTGACCGACCTTTCAACCAGCGCGGCTCGCCAATGACGGCGGAGCTGGCTCTGACAGCTTGTGGCTTCAGCATTCAACCACGGTTACACAACAGGACTAACAGCACTAGCAGCGCCGGCATGGGTCTGGACACTTCCAACCTCTCACACACCGACAGATAGAGCCTCGGCATACATGCAACTATCCCCACCTGGGATTCGCCATCAAGTCCTGATGGGATCGACCTGAAATTCAACCTGTCATTGGCAAGCCACTGGATGGAAAGTTAAAAATTTCTGCAGGACAAGGAACAACCCTCCTGCGCCTTGCTTATCAGTGGTTCGGTATAACTTCCCCTAGCGGCCATATGTTCCGATACATTTGCTATATCACCTTTGCTGCCCAAAAAAAGCACTTTAGTTCTTGCTGCCTGCCGACTCTTCGCGGATACTGCTTGCTCGGCCAATCTCGGGCTCGTGATCCAACTGCTTGACCATCTCCGTCACACCAAACAGCTCGTCCATCTTCTCCAGGCTGAGACCCTTTGTTTCCGGCACAAAGAACCACACAAAGATGCCATTGACGAAGCAGAAGCTGCCAAACATGAAGAACATGCCCTGTCAAGCAGTCAGGGTCGTTAGTAACTGGCCTGTTATAAATGTAGGGCTGAGAGGGGCGCCAAGCTACTTACATATCCGGCCTGGCCCATGGTCCGTTGCATCGTGAGAACAGCTTTTTCATCATTAGCCTCTGCAATATTTGCGCTTCATTCTCCCGCTAGAGACACTCACTCCGTGCAATTACAAAGTTGAAGAGCCACTGGGTTGCGGCCCCGAGCGCCACATTCATGGCTCGAAGTCGTGCAGTTGGGATTTCGCTCACCAAAATCCAGCAGCATGGACCCCAGCCAAACTGGAAGAATCTATTGTAATCATTAGCTAATCGAAAATTACGTATTGAATCACTGTCACCGTCGACTTACGCCGCCCAAAGATAAATACACGTAATGGCCACATAGCCAAAGGGCGAGATCTGATTTTGCCGCATTAGCTCCGTCCTCATACGACACCGAGCTGTATGTGGGAACCGGTAAAACTCACTGGCTTGCCCTCGATTGGAGGCTCGACTCGGCCGTAAATGCCGATGATGTACATGGCAATGCCCTGTGCTGCACTGGTCCAAAGAAGACTGCGCCTTCGACCTAGCGAGTCTGCGGCAAAGACGAGGAAAATGGCGCAGCCGGTTACCTTGACAATACCATAAACGCCGGTAGCGAATAGGGACGGCTCTGTGCCGGTCATGCCAAGGTTTTTGAAAATTTGAGGGGCGTAATAATTCTAGCATCGTACCAACGTCAATCCTTGCGTTAGTCCAGGGCCTGGACCAGACTTACCACGGCATTTGTACCCGTCATCTGTTGGCAAATCATCAAGACGACCGAAATGATGGCTCGCTTTCGGTTTCCGGGAATGTTGAACATTTCCTTGAAGAGGGTCATGGCCGTGGCATCGCCAGTAAGCCGTCTCTCTGCCTCGAGCTGGGTGGCCATCTCCTGGATTTCGTTCTGAACATATTCCGAATCTTCAGGAAGCCTGGATTTACGAAATGTGATTAGCGATAAATTTGCCTATGCCTGGCCATTCCTTACATTCGAAGCTTTACGAGAACAGATGTTGCCCGTTCCCAATCATCTTTTCTGGCACACCATCGGGGACTGCGAAGCATTGATCAGCGCCCGTCTCACAAGTTGTCGTGGGTCTTCTCTAACCTCTCAGGGGCCAGGAACATGCCGAGTACCAAGCATCTGTGATTTATAAGCACTGGCCAAATGGCTGAAATTAATCAACATACACTGCGGGGAGAGCCTGAAAGGCCAGGGGGATGACATAAACAGCTGGAGCCTTGACATGAAGAAGACATCCGTAGTTGATCCTATCATATCGTATCAGAGCATGGAAGGATGGATGCCTGGCTCGATGCTTACCAGAAGGAGAGCATAACTCCGGTCACGATGAAGAGCTGGTAGAAGGCTTTTCCCTGTCAGCAGATCAAACCAGAAATGTTGGAGCTTGTCACGACCCACCAGTCAGGCCTCCTCGAATGGCTCGAGGCGCACACTCAGACACATACAAAGGAGTCAAGGTTGACGCTGCACCGACCCCCAGCCCAGCAATAAAGCGTCCAATGTACATGACGGCCAGGGTTCCCTTAGCCGCCGAGGCTGCCTGAAAAACGACGCCCAGAGTGGTGAGGATCCCTGTTCCGATTAGACACAGCCGCCGGCCATACTTTTCAGTAAGCCACGAGGTGAAGAAGCAGGCCAGAAAGCAGCCGGCTTGGAGCGTGGACACGATATTCTGGTCTTGTGTCGTCTTGGCCCCGTCAGAGAGGTGCGAGTATCCGAAGCGAGCTTGGGTTGCCTCCATGGCCAGCACGCCACCGATGGCACCGGTGTCCCAGCCGAAAAGCATGCCACCGAAGCAGGAGGCGCATACGAGGGCCAGGACGCGCCAATTGTAGATCTCGCGCGGATCGCTGCGCATCGCATCGTTGCGCACAATGCGCTGGAGGGCGTCAAACACGCCCATGATGAGCTTGTTGTTTCGGAGACCGTTTTTTTTATTTGAGAAGATGATAAATTTCCAGCAAGTCCTTGTATTAAAGTTCTTACTCGCTTCCCCGGATTGCTGCGAGGCAGGAGAGATCTCAGATGCGATATGTGGAGCACCGCGAGAGATTGTAATGGAGAACTAAGGGGTTTTCTTAAGGGAGGAGAAATGCAACTGGTGCTTCTGGATCTCACGACTATATTAAATGAGGGGGTGGCAGCTCGCGGGATAATAAATGATTGACGGGGTGAGACATGCTACCCCCAGGTGGTGCTACACCGCGGCAGCTTTTGGTTTGACCCGGCCGTCTTTAAATCTAAGGTTACATGGCCATGCTCCCAGCATGACCCCAACCACAGCTCAATTGGTGCAAGATATGCGCTCTCTCTCATGTCTACGTGTGCTGGGATGGACTAGGCATGGGGTTTGGGGGAACTCGGGTAATTTCGTCAAAAAAGGTCACAGTCACATGGGAGCTTACGGGGCAACGTGGTGGCATCTCGCTACAGACGTGCGTCAACGCATCTCATTCTTTAGGGTTGAAAGCGATGCCATTTTCGCTTCTCACTGGGCCACGGGTGTTTGAGATGGAGTGGGCTCCGATGTGATATTGCTACTTCAACGTCCAGCCAAGGCGTTTGTTCGTTTACACAATGCTCGTGCTGACCACTTACAAGTGCAGCTTCTGACGGGCAAAAAAGACTCCACGAATCGCCATCCGTCGGCCATCTGAGGTAGATGGTACTTTGATGAACCCCCAACGAGAACTGGTCTTTTGCGTGGCGGCATATGCTGGATGGCAGGCCACGGGTCGTTGGGGGTTGATTATTCCTCCATGCCCAGACCTTGGGAGCCCTACGGCCATGGTTTACGAAGATAGGTATGTACTTGGCGAGAGAGCTAGTGCTGTGGGGATGCGGAGGATCTCCACGGAAGAAGCTTACTCGTCTGGGGGAGCGTTGGAGAAGAAGGGCTGGAGCTGACCTTGTCATGGCTTGGGGGGGGGGGGGGGGGGAGCACCGTTGTTGGGAATGTCGGTGTAAAAAGCTTTGATACGTGGATATTTCATTCCCCGCGCCGGGATGTAACGTTCAGACACGTTTTTGGTGTGGCTACAGCAGCTTTTGTTAAGGTTTTTTTTACAGTGCTTCTTTTAAGTGCGACGATTTATCCAAACAGCCGAGACGAATCGCTGCAGGGATGCGCAGTTTGTGTGCCCACCTTTCAATGCGTGAGCTTGCTTCCCGCCGGGGCTGGGATGCAAGTCAAGGCGGGGAAAGCTCAGACGTGTGGTGAGATGAGAAGAGGAAGCGAGGCCACAAGAATCATTCGATTGATGGAACATGATGAGTTGTCAGAGATAATTAATCCACCTATCCCATCCGCACATCTACGCCATGCGAAGCCCTGCTGGCTCTGGACGCAGCAGCATCTACTGACAGGGTAGGGAGTTATTATATCACTGGCTTGGCGCACCGTTGACCTCGCTCGCCAGCCAAGCTGGGAGCACCGGCGGCTTCTGCCATCCGTCCAGGTAACTCGACTTGTCCACGCCGGGTGCCGAGGGCTTGGCGTATATGGCCGAGACGTACCAGACCGACTGGCCAGCCTTGATGGTGTGCTGGAGTGTTGGGATGGTGCTCCGGCTCTCCATGATGTTCGAGTTGGGGTCTGCATTGACAAGCATGGCCTGACGCTCGTCCATGGGCTCCAGCGCCTTGATGCCGACTGCGCCCTTGGACACGGCAAAGGCGCCGGCCTTTCCACTGTCCCAGCCGGCTGCCGTCTTGAGGTCGTAGTTGCCAATGATCTTGGGCGACGTTCCTTCGTGCTTCGCCTCGTCGTACAGCTCCAGGTACCGCCCGTTGTCCGTGTTGACGTTTCTGATGGCAAACGAGCCGTCGGCCGTCATAACCTCGCGGCCGCTCTCGATCTGGTGCACCCGCAAGTGCCAGTTGGGCGAGTCTTCCTCCGGGGGGATCAAAGTGGTCTTGATCTTGACGTCGGGGAACGGCCGCCACACGGAGACAAGAACGGGTTTGTCGTCGCGATACTCAATTTCGGCATATTCTGAGAGCCGTCTCGTCTTCCAGTATTCGCCACCGTCATCTGAGAGACCTAGCTGAGAAGCCAGGGCGTATTGCTCAAGCGAGAACAGCCCGGGTGGAACCGAGTATCCGAATGCGCTGCTGTACGCGAACCCTCCATATTTGGCATGGGTTCCTTTCATTGGATAACCACAGCCCTGGCCCGAGGAAAGCAGCATGTCGTGGCCTCCAAGATGGCTGCTTTTGTTAACGACCGTACATTGATGCCTGCGCATTACTCACCTGATGATGTGTTTCGGATGCTTGAGAGCCTTGACCTTTGGTAAAACAGCGGACACGGGCTCTTCCTTTGACGTCCAAAAGGGGTGATCTTCTGGAACTGCCAAGCAAATGAATGCTAGACAGGCCCAGTACTTTTCAATTGGTCAGATGAAACTCACTTGATTCGGCAGGGGTGTATCTTACCGGACTTCCTGGGCTGTTGTAGTTTTCCGCCAACTATCCACTGTTAGTGGGCGGGTTTTTCTCTTTCGGATTCCGAGACGCAAAATAGTACTTACATACATCTGCGGGTACGCATATCCAATCGAAAGCGTTCCGCTCGAAGTCCAGAGGTCGCTTTGCGTCTGCCACCACCGGAGGTTGCGCAGAACGATGCCCTTGACCATGCCCCACGTCAAGGGCTCCGGCAGCTCAACACCAGCATACGCCAAGGCGCCCCAAAACGAAACCATGGCAAATCGATAAATGACGCTGCGTCCGTACGGAATCGCCTTTCCCTCGTCGTCAAAGTAGTGGGCCAGATCCAGCGCCGTCAGCTGCGCTCGCTTCTTGAACTCTTGTGCTCGCTCCGGGTCTTCGTCGCCGGCCAGTTTGGCGTACAGGAGTTGGAGGAAATGGATGGCGAAACTTGAAGAGTAGTAGTCCATCTCTAGTTTAATGAGCAGATGCGCCGCCGACTTTGGGATGCAGACTCACGGTGGATGCCCTCGGGGCCGTCATTGGACCAGCCGTCTCCGCGATAAAAGGTGTCGAGGTGCTTAATGTCGCTCTCCAGTCTTTCCTGGGAGAATTTGCCGCCATTTTTCTTGAGTCCCAGATTGGCAAATACACGGAACCAAAGCCAATTCGTGTTTGGCATGCTAAGCATGGTTAGCAGTTGTCAATTACATGGGGAGTAGCGTTGGCAGACTTCTTTTCGTTAATCGAGTTCCCGAGCCATGCTTCGACGTTGCCTCTCTCCTTCTCGGAGAGGCTGTCCCAAATCTCGGGCACCACAGCGAGCGAAAATCCTATACAGGTCAATCGCGAGTTTTTTTCTAGGGGTGCCATGTATTATTACCCAGGGGACACATCTCGACCATTCTCTGATCGTTGTCGCGAGGGAACCCCCAGTACTCTGGGCTCTCTGGATCCGTGCCCGACCTAATGCCTTGAATCCACCAGTCCTTGCCGCGATATTCACCTCCGCCGGCGAGGAGGGCAGCGACGCCCCAGAGCGGCCGGCATAGTCCTTCAATCTCGGAGGCTGCTTGGTCAAAGCGCACGGCCGTGGCGCCTGGACACTTGACCCGCGCCTTTTGGGGAGAAAAGAATGGCTCGAGGGGATCGAGGAGCGTGCGAAGGAGCTCTTGGACAGAAGCCCGGTCGGCAATGTTCACGTTGGCAAAGGGATGCTTTCCGCTGTAGCCCAAACACAGTCCCGTGTTCGGCGCCATGGTTGGTTGTCGGCAGTCAATTGCTGGTTATGTGCGTGTAAGTCTTGGCTTGGCAAAGCATTCATTGATTGTGGCAGCGAAGCTATGAATGAACTCGGAGAGGCGAGGGATCATGAAACATAGGGCCGCTTTCGGAGCACGCTACCCCGGCCACGCATATGCCGTTTTCCGAGGGGAAATGAAACCACATTATCCGACGATGGGCAAATGATATACCAGGCTCGGTGCTAGATGCATCGAATAATTGGAGAGTGGGGTAGCCCGCGTTGGGGTTGGGGGCACGATGCATCTGTGCCGCGTGTTGAAGCGGGGGAACCGGCTAAATAGCCACATGCTGTAGACTCGCTTTCGGTTACTTTAAGTGGTGACGATCCTTCTCATAATGAGCACAGCGCTTCTTGACGAGATGCTAGATTACAGTTTTCGCTGTCTACCCTGGAGCCTGTAGAATCTCTACAGTCTCCAGAACAGCAACTTCATCAAGGGCTTACACCACGTTGGATACGACATCAACTCAGCACCTCTTTTAACCGTAAATCCCCGCCCGTAATAAAGGCTTGGCGAAGACACAAAGACAATGTCACTGTTTCGGGCGAGGATGTTGATTTTTTCCCATCAATTCATGGTATAATGCAGTGCATGAGACGAGCTGCTCATGTAAGGGCAGAAAACGAGACCAAAGTTGTGGACCTGTTGAATGAATGAAAAACCCTTGTTAGCCAAGAGGATTACATGAAACATATTACAAATGGTCCTCTCAGATACAGACGCCGCTCTGTAATCAACCCGAGGAATTTTGGAGACTATTCCGGTCTGTCCCTTACGTTTCATTAACTTGGCAACTTGATAGCTCTAAGCAGCCCTGAAGAACTCATTTCAAAGAGCTGGAAAATCTGGACTGCAACAACTATAGAAGGTGCATTCCTGTCTCTTGCTTGTCTTCACGGCGTTGTTTCATATGTCAGAGCCAGAGCGAAGCGGGGTGGATTTGGCTTACGATTAGTTCCTGTGTGGGATGAATGGTCTTTACTACTGGATGCGCTTTCAAGCGATGTACCTGATTTGAGAATGATGAAGTGTCTATTGGACATGGGCGCTGACCCGAATTTTCGACCATCAAAGGTCGACATACTCACGCCCTGGACAGTAGCCATCACCAAAGTATCTTTACTGCACACTATACAGGAATACGCCACAGTTGAAGATTACTCGGCAGCAGAAAAGAAGTGGAAAGAGACTTTGAAGCTGATGTTCATAAGAGGAGGCGATAAGGCGAAAGTTCCAGAGCATCTCATGTCACCAATAGCCAGCAGGATGTTGAGAGAGATAAGAGAAGAGGCGGAACCTGGGACGTGGAATTTAGCCAATTTAAGTGGCTGGCTTGGGATAAGGAATTGAGAACTGTTATTTGAAGCACGGTTTATAGGCAAGAAATATTCAAACCAACACTAGTCTCAGGTAACATGAAGTGACCAAATCCAAATGACCAAATGTAAACCGAGCCCCTCTATATCTAAAAATAAAAATACAGAAATATAAAGACTGGGCTTTATCCAAGGTCTTCTGTCCATTTTCAACCCGTCAATTCTTGATCCTCTTTAGGAGAATCTCCCCTTCCGTGTCACACATTGTCTGTCCTTGTTAGCTTTTAATAGGCCAGCATGCTGGAGGGCCACGCTTACCTGGCCGTCAAACTCGGAATTCGGGTGTCGCCCCTTTCCAGGAGGGTTTTTGATCTCAAACTGCAGCAGAAACTCGACCAGGAGCAGCTTGATGGTGACGTCGGCCATGTAGCGACCGGGACAGGCGTGCCTCCCGTAGCCCCAGTCGAGGTCGCGTTTGCCGACGGCGACGAACTGGTGCTTGAGGGCCTCGTCCTTTTGCTGCCGCATGCGCCAGAAGCGGAGCCCATCAAAGACCTTGGCGTTGTCGTATATCTCCTCGTCCATGTTGATGGCGCCCGTGGCGATCTCGAGCTTCCTGCCCTTGGGGATGCGGAAGCCATTGGACAAGACGACCTCGTCGGAGCTCTGGCGGGCAAAAGTGGCTGTTTGTTCGTTCCTGGTTAGAGAGGAATGCGTTCCAGCATGGGTTTGGCGCGGGAAGGGGGGGAGGTGAGGAGGATGCTTACTTAGATCAGGAGAACTGAATCGCAAAACCTCCTTGATAAAGCTGTCGAGCTTGGACAGCCGCCCAAGATCCTGGCGCGTAAAGTTTCCACCGCATTTCTCATGCGCCGACTTGATTTCCTCTCGGACCTCATCAACGCAGCCGCTGTTGACGGCAGCATCGAACAAGGCACACGTCGAGATGACGGCAGATGTGTGCACGCCTGCGATAAACAAGGTGATCTGCATGCCGAGGTGGTCGTCGACGCTGATGTCCCTGAACTTGGAGCTGACGTGGTCGAAGAAGGATGGCGGGTGCTGCAGCGGAGCCCAGTCGGCGGCCCTCTTCTTCTCCAGGTAGTCTGCAATCACGACTCTGCCCTCTGCCCACTGCTTAGCCAGTGTCTCGTAGCCGTCCACATTCTTGTAGACGAAGGGGCGCAGGTATTTGGGCCATTTCTTCAATCCTTGGATGTATGGAATCGTCGTCGAGATGTATTCGTCTTCCAGCTGGAGCCAGCGACTGTTCTGCGCAGCCTCTTCGCCGAGCAGAGTTCGTGCTGTGCTCTTGCACACCAAGTGAAACAGAATTGGGTACACCTTGACCGCATTCCAACCTATTGGGATTAGCCTGGCTCGCTCTATAGTACGTGCCGCCTGCTGGCGAGGAAGAGTCGAATACCGTCAGAATCCGGAAGAATAGCAGAGAACTCGTCACGGAACAACTTCTGCTGCTCTGGTATGAAGTCTCCTACTGAATGTAAGAAAATATTCAGAAGCGAGGAAGAAAAAAGAGGAGGGGGGTTATGCGGACCTAGGGCAGGGTTTATATTTCCAGAAAAGACCTTGATCACCTCTGGGCTCAGGGGCTTGATGCGCGTGTATTCCGACAGAGTGAGCTGGGCTTTTTAGTACTGCGGTGAAAAGATTGAACGGGGCAAAGACTTACCTCATCAATTGTACCGGCAAAGGACAAGGCGGGGTGGCTTTTCAGCTCATCCATAAAATGGGTTGGAAGTACAAAATGAACCCCTGACGCACAGCGTTAGCAACGACGCGGCGCACCAAATCGTTGGGAGAGAACGAGATCCAACCTTCACTAGTGTCGATTCCAAAGATCTGCCCATTGAGCTGGTGACAGTTAGAAACCCTACTCGGTCTGAGGCGGCGTGTTGCGCAAGAAAGAAAAGAAAAACCTTTTTGTATCCTTCAATCAGCACGTTCCTCGAATCAACGCGATACTGGTCAATCCTCTTTTTCCGATCCGTAATGGTGTCGGCGAGCGCAATTGGCATCTGGGGACTGCTGGGTAACATGAATTTGACAGCGGCCGATATTGCCAAGATGCCCAAGAGGGTGACGAGGGATGTCAGAAAGGTCGAGAGTTGCGCACCAGATGCAACCTGGTGCTCGAGGAATTGGGATCCTTCTTGCGAGGAACTCATTTTGGAGGGTTGAGATGAAATGACTGTTAAACTGACTGCAGAATGAATTCGTAAACAAGATCCAACGAAGAGACTATATATACGAAATGATTTTGGTTGAGTAGATAGTTCGGATCTTGTTGCAGCTCCGAAAATCCGGCCTGGCGCCAAGTCATTCTTGTCTGACATTTTCGGAGCTTGAGATGCATTGTTCACTCTCCATTGAAATGCTACCATTCAACAGCCCTGGAATTTGATGCTTGCATTGCAGATGCAAGCAATACGCACCGACCCGTAAGATTGAGTGCCCGTTTCGTCATCGAGCCGGACATTCGGACTTGTTCAAGGAGCGTAACGGGGCAGCATAGCCCAAGATCCAAGCCAAGACACAAGCTCAGACCCACGGGCCGCACAGTAAAGGGATGATCGTCGTCCCTTGTAGTTTACATTCGTTTAAGGAGTTTACAACTCTTAGTTTTTGATTGGCATGCATGGCTCCACTCGTTACTCGCCATTGTTAATTGCCCTTACCCACGAGGTGCTGCACTGATTCCGCAATTCCGTAGGGCGTTTAATGTTTACTAGACAAAGCAGTGGGTTAGCTACTTAGCTACATTGGCCGCGATACCGATTGGTTCATGTATTCCGCGGCCTCCGTGATTTCTTGTGGCTGTAGCCAGGTCCAACAGTAGAGTAGTAGTAGAGCATACGAGTGACTCAAGTCTATGCAATATTTGTTATACATACGTCAAGCTAACGAACAAGGAAAAATTGGCAGTGAGTGACTGAAACAACAAAACAAAATGAAAACGTCTTGAATGTCGGCAAATTAACCGATAACTCATCCCGTGGGATGACCACACCCCGATAAACCTGGCCCTGCAGTATTTTGACTGCCTGTTTTTAACACCCATATCCATAGCGTCGTGTGCTATCCGGAAGCAAAGTCCCCAACAACGCCAAATATCCCTACATCTTCCTTAGGATGTTGTCCGTTATCCTGATGCGGCCCTCGTGTTGCATCAAATATGCCATGCAAATGTCCCAAACGCCCAATATCTGTTTTAAAAATGCATCTCGTCCTCTTCAATCATCCTTCCAAGAATTAAGCTCTGAATAACCAATTCGTCGTCCAACACGCGAATCTTTGCAATTGGCGATTGCACTACCGGCGCAGATTTTCGTCGTCTCTTGCCGCCCACCGCATCTCCCGACGCAAGAACTGCCTCGACGGTGCCCGTCCCCTTGTCAATGTAAAGCCAGTCAAATGGGTCCCCTGATTTCTGATGTTGCAGCAGCACCTCTCGAGCTTGCTGAACGGTAAAGACGCGCGAGATGGAGGGCCCAAGCACGCGGGCCAAGAAAATGTATGGCTCTTTGGCCTCGTTTCGGGCCTTTCGAGAGTCCACCACAACTAATATTCGTTGTCCGTCAAGCAGTCTTGGTCGTTGATCAATCACTTCCGCGAGTCGAGCGTCGGCAGCAGAATATGGGGTGAGCATGCGGGATCTAATAGCATCACCAAGAACAGCCGAGACACCTGCACACAGAACATACGGTTCCCAGTCCACAATTGCACCTTTGTTCAGGCACGTCGTGATCCATTGGTGTGCAAGACAAGGCAGACCCAGGGCCAGTGCTTGCATATATTTGGCCTTGCGAGAGTGGCTGTCTCCGATGAGAGCGGTGAAGCCACACTCCGCGCTCGCCCTGGTGAGGGTCAAGGGGTCCTCGTCGTCCATTATAGGGCTGGTAGTGTTCATGATCAAGGATTGCTCAAACATGCCTTGAAACCCTTCAGGCAAAACCGTGCCTCCAGCTTGAGTGATCTTGGCCTCGAGCTTGGTCCGTTCCTGTGGCTTAAACTTGCTTGAAAAAGAAATGGCAAACACCATACCTTCAAACAACCGGCCACTTCTCTGAACTTGTCCGATACTTTGCCTAAATGACCTGCTCGTCTTGGTGTAAATCAAACTTTTCTCCAGGGCACTAGCCGATGGCGAATTGTGCAGTTCATCAGTGGACTCGGAATCCAGGCGTGGCATGCGCTTGGCCATGCGAGTCGCTCGAGTTACAGGTTGAGGTGACTCGGACTTGGTGCCTCCATGCGAATCTCGCTTCCGTCCTCGTGGTTTTGCTGGGGAGGGCAAATTCACTGACCCAGTCCGCTCAGAGAGGGGTGACTCCTCGGTCCCTGGTGTTGTTTTATCAGATGGCACAGGCGTCGTCGAGAGCATACTTAGACTAGACGATGTCGGCATGGGCTCGCCCACCGAGCGTGAAGCCAGAGGTGTTGATGGGTCAGCGCCGGTGTCACTGCGACGAGAGCGAGTAGTCATTGGTGGCGGGAGTTCCTGTTGCCGCTTTTTAGGTGACCTCTTGGAGACTCGTCGCGGATTGTTATTGGTCTTGACGGGGCTGTCGGCTTTGGGTGCAGAGGACTCAACTGGAGGTTCCTCGGGCGTGGGCGATGGAGGTGCAGATTCCACCGCTGACGAAACGGGTTGTGGTTTTGGCTCTTGATCAGGGGTGATGGCATCCGAATTGACGGAGGAGCTGATGAACGGATTCCTACGCCGCGGCCTAGCATCCCGGCCATATCTTCGTGTGGTTCGTCGTTGCAGTGGAAGTGAGGATGGGTCCTCGTCTTCCTCTTCCTTGGTTTCGCCCTCGACATTATCTGGCAAAGTGGGCAGGTCAGGGTCAGAGGGGGGTGGCGGTGCAGAGTCCTGAGGTGCAGTTGCCGGCATCGATGGTGCTGGGCTGGTTGCGGGAATCATGTCCTCCTCAACGATAGGTTTCTCCGTATCCATCTGCATAACACTGTCACCCTCGTTATCCAACCCCGCCTTGTCATCAAGTGAACTCTCGCCAGGCGTAGCCTTGGTGGAACCGGCGAGAACTGTATCGTTTGAAGCGACCACGACATTCTGGGAATTAGACAGAGCTGGAGGCGCTGAGTCGTCTCTTGGCTTGGCTGGTTCCGCCTCACGAGCAGTTGAGCCCATGACAGTTGACCCGGTCGACATCACTCTCCGCTTTTTTCGAGAAGGGGGTTCCCCAGAGCCTTGCCTGGCCCGGGGTGTGAAGCTCACCTTGCCCATCTCCTCCGCGGCTTGCGCTCGCTTCCTCTCAATCTTCTTCTTCCGCTCCATCCGCCTGATGGCACCGTCTGAGTCGCTGTCCGAATCGAGAGGGGAGACCAAGGCCTCTCCGTGTGTTTTTCTCTCTTGCGACTTCTTCATTGGGACGTAATGCGCCTTCGGCCCATTGTCTGAAGATCGAGGTGGCGACCTGGGAGGAAGTGCCTTCGGCGTACGATCGGGAGACGTGGGAGACTCCGGAATCATCTCACCACCGGTAGACCTGCTGCGAAGCGGGGTTTGGGCATCATCTGGCTCCTCCTCTCCATCCTTGTCCCGCAATGATGTATCAGGCACTTCGTGGAGCCTGAGGGGGCTTGAGGTACGGATGTCAGTGGGGGAGGAGACGTTGGCACGGTTCTTCAACGGGGATGTTTCGACAATATGGGGAGAAATGGAGTTTAGGGCGTGAGGGGACGGTCGTGACGAGGTCGGGCTGGCTACTCTCTTAACGGCAGACGAGAATTGAGACTGGCCAAAGAGCTGGCTCCCAGCCAGAGGAGCCGCAACACTTCCCTTTGCTGCAAAAGGGTTCTTGGGCAGCGCCGGGGTCTCAAATGCAGCACCATGGTGTTTGTAGGGAGTGAAGGCGTGGCTCGAGCCTACTTGGGGCGTGTCTTCGGGTCGTCTCCAGTCACCTCTCGTGTTCTCGAAGCCGGCATCCTCAGAGACCTGGGATGAGGGACGGGCAATCTCGCTGAGACCAAAGTTGACGGCACCCGGGTCATCACCTGGCAGTGTCTGAGGATTGTTGGAGGCGGGCTGGGTGGTTCCGTTTATAGGGCTCGAGGGCACAACATCGTCGCAGTACTCGCTGTAGTCACGGTCGTCGTTGAACTGGGTTGGGGTCTGCTGGGAGAACTCCATCCTGCGGACGGGCGGCGGCGGGGGCTTGATGCCGTAGCTGGGACGTTTCAAGGCGGCGTCGAGCGCTGAGTTCGGGCGCGCAGGCTCATGACGCGGGCGTGGCGGCTGAGCAAAATCGGCGCTGCGAGATTCCGAGGGCAATGTGTTGGAGTTGGCGTGATTCGTTGCGGCTGCGACATGGTTGTCTTTTACATCTAGTGCTCCTCCTCCCGCTGCTGCCTTTCGTGACCCATATTGCTTTTGCGGAGTCAGTGCCATCCTGGTCGCTGCTAGGCCCGCCCAATGCGGCGGATCACCAACCTCAGCGGGTCCCTGTGCAGCTTGCGCAGCACGACGCGCCCCAGCAGCAAGCGCGTCGCGGGCAGCTGCAGCATTGGAGGACGAATATACAATTTCGACATCGGACAGCGACAGCTGAATCGTGTTTGCCGTTTTTTCTAGCGGGAAACGGGGCGAGCTGCCGAGCTGTTTTTACAGCGACAAATTGTTAGCGCGCGCTCGCGGGTCGTACAAGGAAAGCACCAGAAAGAATTGCTTCTTTCATGCGGGCGTGCAAACCGCAGCAGCCATTGAGAGACGTACCGTTGCAACACCAAACTCGGCGTCGTAGGCCTCCTGGATGGCCTGGCTGTCCTGGGAGTCGTTGCCGCCTGCATGAGCTAGCGCCTCGGAGTGTGTCATGGTGAGCAGGCTGTGACGAGCACCACCATCATTTTCTCCCCGTCGACCCCTGCAATTGGCAAAGGAGGAAAAAGAAGCAAAGTGGGAGCGCGACGGCGATGTGATGCGACAGAGTTTCTGACGGTTAAAATGCTAAAATGACTGGATCTGAGCGCCAGCAGCCCAGCCGAACGGGGAACGAACCGCTCACAGGGGGGGTGTTAATTGGCGCGCCACTCCCACGCGAGCCCACGTGACAACCTCTTTATCTCTTTTCCTTTCACGGCCCTACCTTTGTAGATGCGCTACCCAGAACCGTGCATGTACATCCTTACCAGCTGTGCCAACAAGGTTTGTCTCGCCGCTGTCTAGCACGCATCTGCACCGATTTGGTGGCTTGTCAAGGCCCCGTGGCAGGCCTCACTCTAGCTCAGCCTGCACCAGTACAGCAATACACCGGGTTCCGGCATAAATTGGCATGTGACGTCTCGCGTGGGTGGGTGGTTGCTTGCTAATGCATCCAGAGACGGCGAGACACGATGGCCAGACAAAGCCCGCTTGCAGGGGAAGAAAAAAAGGGCCATGTGCTGTGAATCTGCTCATATTTGTTTGTAAATCAATCACCTCGGGCCTGCTCTGAGCCAGAGATCCTACACGCATCTAGAGTGATGAAGGAAGGCCACCGCCTCCTCTCACTCTCAAGTGCACCCAGGCCGTACCAGCTTGTCTCACGTTATCATCGCACCCGCTGTCGGTACCCGTGTCGCCAAGCCCAGCAAACTATTTAAGAGAAAGCCGCCGGCCGCCCGGCCTAAAATACCCTCACTCTCCAGCCCGCCCGAGCCTGCAATCGGAAGAGGCAATGGCCGAGCACCCGCACACACAACGCGGCAAGCGACCGCAACATGGCATCAAGCGCAGCCGCAGCCGCTCGCGTTCTCCAGACTCCATTAATGTTCAGTCTAAAAAAAGACAGTGTACCAACTACGCTGCTGCTGTTGCTGACGACGACGACGACGCTGACCAGGACTGCGACAATTGGTCCGTTGCTGCCTCGGTCGGAGACGATCCCGGCTTTATGGATGATGCTATCAGTGTTGATACACAAGCACACCACGCATAGTTTGACAGGCAATCATCAATGTTTTTATGGGAATTGAACACACACACACACATGCATAGATCAAGAGTCCGTTCAACACTGAGAGACAAGCATACACGGGAGAAAGAATACATGGCCCTAAGGATGTTTTGTTTTATTGTGTGTAGATTTAATTAATCCTCCTGCAAATCTATTGCTGGTTGGTCTATTGTCGCGCTTGACCTGGCATGTAAACAATCTTGAACCATTATATTGCAAAAGAAATGGCTTGCAAACGCTAAATCAAAGCTATTGGGGGAATCAATAAGCCGCTTTCCCAAACTAAACCATATTTAATAATCCCAATCGTCATCTCCCCAGCCTCCGCCCGAGTAGTCTGCGGCATCATTCTTCGTCCATTTGTCTTCTACTGGAGGGACCACAGGCTTGCTCATGGGCATGGGAGGTGCTGGCTCAAAGTGCTTCATTGGCGGTGGGCTCTTCATAGGTGGGCTTGGTATGCTGCTCTTGTTGGAAGCTGGCGAGTTGGGTCCAGAGAATAGAGGAGCAGGCGTCATAGTGCGCTCATCATCATCTTGGGGAGGGGGGTCCGGTCGGGTGCTGCGTCGCGGGGATGGAAGCGAAAAGTTGGAGGCTTCCCTCGCTGGAGAAGCAGGGCGCTCAATAGCGAGGTAGTGAGGCTCATCCGTGGAAATGGCCATGGCCTGAGGTGGCGATTGGGCGGGAGGTTGTGCCGAAGACTGAGCATCGCTCAAGGACTGAAGATCAGTTGATCTCCTGTTAACTACAACAACCTGGGGTTTGAGCACAGGTTGAGGTTGGGCCTCAGAAACCTCAATGGTGGTAGATATGGATGCTGTATCCGAGAAGCTGTCTCTGATACCTGGTGCCATTTGAGACAACGGCGAATGAAGTAACTCCGGTGGGATTGGGCTGTGCTCTAACGAGGGTGGACTGCGGGGAAATCCAGAATCATCAGGATGAGATGCAGCAGACGCCACCTGGGCAGATCTCATTGGAGGAGGGTTTTCCTGGGGAGGTCGAAATTGAAGGGGCTCTGGCCGAGACTCCTGCCGAGACTCCTGCCGAGGCTCTTGCTGAGGGGGTATCGCTTGAGGGACGGACATTGCTTGTGGGGGAGACATTGCTTGAAATGGAATCGGTTCGGGAGCTTTGGGCGGCTCGTTCCTGAATGCTTCAACAGGTGGAGCGGCTTGTGCCGGAGGTGGACGCTCGTCCTGGACGGGAGACGGAGTCTTTGATACTGGCATGGGCGGGGGCTCGAGCGCCGGGCCCTGAGTTTGCGGCGTAGGGACAGGTCCTTGACAAGGAGGGATCGGGTTCGAATCAATGTTTAGAGGTGTAATGCCAGGGGGCAGGTTACCAGATGGCGGGTACTGATTCGGCTGCTGTTGCCCAACTGCCACATTGGTTGCTGCGTTTGGATGAGCGCTCCATCCCGTGGGTCCAGGACGGTTTGTAGACATGACGGAGAAAGTTGTCACGGCTGAAGGGCCGGCCGTAACAGGGCTCTGAGCGGCAGATTTGGAGCCTCCCTTGAGCCACTTGAACCATTTCTTCTCCTTGGGAGTCTCGGTTGTTATCGGTGGCGGGACTGATCCTGGTCGGCCTATTGGAGACTGCATGTTGTTGGGGTTCCATTGCGGCTGTCCCTGAGGAATCTGGACAGGCGGATACATCTTTCCATTCGGAGCACTTCCTTGAGACGCCATTCGCATATGCGGGCGTTGTCCCTGAGGTGGCATCTGACCAGGAGGAAACATCTGCGCACCTGGAGGGGCATGTCCTTGAGGAGGAATGCCCTGCGAGGGCTGTGCTTGTGCTGGGATTGGGCCACCAGGCATTGGGCCACCAGGCATCGGAGGGCCCTGGGAATATGTTCTCTGGTGGGGCATTTTCCCAAGCGGTGGTTGTCCTGGCCCTGGGAATGCGCCTTGTGGAAAGTGCATGGACATAGGTCGTTGGCCTTGAAGTGGGCGAAGCTGGCCCTGAGGCGGCATTTGGCCCTGAGGCGGCATTTGGCCTTGTGGTGCCTGGGCTTTGGACGATTGTCTCTGCAATGGCGCTTGGCCTGATGGAGGCTGGCCCTGCGGAGGCATCTGTCCTGGAGGTCCCTGTCTCAAAGGCTGGCCTTGAGACTGTGGAGGCATCTGGCCTTGAGGGGGCATTTGACCCGGAGGTCCCTGTCGTGAGGGTTGAACCTGACCCTGCAGTGGCACCTGGCCACCTGGAATCATATGAGCAGGATGAGCCATTGGGCCCTGAGGAGGGACTTGGCCAGGAGGGGGTGCTTGCCCCTCCAAAGCGTGGACGGGTGGCTGCCCTGGAGGACCCATCTGTCCCTGGCCAGGAATCATTCCCTGAGGCGGCAAGCTCCCCTTATGCCAGCCAGGAGCCGGAGGACCTTGAGGTTGGCCCTCAGCTTGCTCTTCCGGACCAGAAGCTCCCTGGAGGCTTTGTCGCCGGCTGCTCATTGGCGATGGCTGAGCCGATGCCAGCGAGCTTCGTCGTGTTTGCGCGGGCGATCGACTCGATGCCCGGCTCGGTGCTAGAGCTGCAACTTCTTCGCGCTCCTCAATACGGCCTAAGCCTTGCGGGCCCATGGGCGGTGACCCAGCATAAGCGTCTCCAGGAGTTAGTTGTGGAGGAGGAGCACCACCCTGAGGTGCTTGACGAACAGGCTGAGATTGTTTCGCCATCTCGGGATTCATGGTGGGAGTAGCAGAAAGAGGTGACTGGCCGGGAGGCAAAGAAGTGCGCTTGCTCGAATCGGCTCGGCCCAGCGACTTCTTGCGTAGTTTGTTCAGTGCCGCCACAGCATGGCCCTGGCCTTCGACACCTTGCTGAGGGAAGTAAGATCCGGGGTCGTTTTGCGGAGGCATCCTGCCAGAACTAGATCCAGATCCTGATGAGGGAAGGGGACCAGAACCCGGGATAGTAGGGGGGGACGGCGATAGGCTAGGCTGGCTGAGAGAAATGACTGCCGAGGTACGGCGACTTTCCATTGGCGAGGGCGTCTGGAGCGAGAAGGCCATGCTGGCTCGTCTCGAGTCTGGGGAAATATCACCGCCCATGGCCGAGTGGCGGCGGTTGTTCGGTGGTGTCTGAACACCAGAATCATCCGGGTATGGAGCTGTGCTCTGTCGACGCAATTGCCGTGGCGCATCGTCGGGGTAGGGGGCAGTGTTCTGCCTGACTGGTCTCGGGTCATCAGGAGGATACGGGGCCGTGTTCTGGCGAACCGGTTTCGGATCATCTGGAGGATAGGGAGTAGTGTAGCGAGCAATATTTTGGCCAGCCGCGGCAGCCTCGGGGGGAGGAGCAGCAAACGGAGCGGGCTGGGAAGGTGGCGCGGTTGAAGACATTCCCTGAGCACGGTTCTGCTGAAGATTCATAGCCTGCTGAGGATATCCATTTCCCATCATACTAGGCATCATACTCACTGGCCTGGAAGGTTTCTGTCCATTTTGTAACTGCTGATTAGGGAACGGCGGTTGCCCCCCTGGCATCATGGAGACGGGTCTCTTGGATTGTGTTGCTTGGCCTTGCTCGGGTAGCGTATTGACTCGCTGGACGCCCATTTGCGGCTCAGCATTGATCTGTTGCTGCTTCATTGGAGAGGGCGTCATAGATGGGGGATGCTGACCAGCCTTGGGGGGCACATAGGCTCCCGGCTGCGGGTCTGGGTTGAGAGACTGAAACTGCGGTTGCTGGCCTGGTTGTGACATGGCTCGGCCCCGTGCCGGACGAAGAACGGATGGATACTTCGTGACTCCCGCATCCGGTGACCGCACATTCTGTCCATTTGCTCCGGCGTTGGGTCGGCCGGGAACCATGCCGGGTGGTGGAGCTGGGGAGCCCGTCCTGGCCGGCTTCAACACGGACGGAATATGAGCCAATCCCTGCGAGTGTGGAACCTTTGGTGGCACACCCGGTGCCGAGGCCGCGGGTCCCGCACCGGCAGCCATGCTTGGCGGAGATGGTGTCTTAGACTTGTCAAAAGGTTGCTTCGGAGGGACCCTAGGTGCCAGTGCAGCTGGGACTTGAGAATGATCAATGTTCGAAGGGCTTGGCCGGGCGCCCATGGCGTGTGACTGATCGTGAAACAGGGACATTCGCCTCCCCTCCTTGCTATCTTCAACTCGAGTAGATGTCGGTCTGGCTGGCGCTCCTCCAGGCTTATACGGCTGGTATCCTCTACTTTCATCCTCCTTGAGCCTCCGCTCCTCTGTCGCGGGTGGTGATTCGACATCTTGGTTCATGGCATCCAATTGCTTTTGCTTCCGTTTGTGTTCCAGCACCTGCTGCTGCCGCAGGCGCTGCTGTTGTCGGATCGTTTCCACATTCATCATGGTCTCATTGGCCCTAGACTTTTGTTCAACAGGGGTGGTGGTGTCTGCCAGCTCGAAAAATCCTTCGGGCAAGGCCGTCTGAACGGGAGCCATGACGGAGGTGTCGGCCATCTCAATGGGCTCGGGGTTCGACTCAATGTGCGCCCTGCCTGTGTCATTGGTGGGCATCTCAGCAACAAAGCCGACTGGGTCAAATCGCTGTGGCTGGCCGATTTCACGGCTGTCAATCATATGAATCGTGGGTTCTGGGGGCGGCGCTTGGGCCGAGGGATCCCCCATAACAAAGTCGCCCATGACAAATTCGTTTACGGCCAGACCAGTTGGAACAGTGAGCCGGTTAACCTCGCTGTTCGCGACCTGAGGCGTGGTTCGCTGGCTCCCAACAGGACTTACACCCTTGCTGGGGGCGAGATCCACACGCTGCTCGATGCCGCCCGCCACAACTCTTCTCGCGGCTTCCTCCTCTTCCTCAGCCAGGGGGCTCACGTCGTTGTACGTGCCGGGTCCCAGATACATGAAGTTCTCGGGCTGGAACACGCCATCGTCGGTACCTCCCTCCTCGTCCCAGACGGAGCTCACAGGACGGGCTGATGCAGACATGTGGCTCTTCCACCCGGCCTCCTTTGTCGCGCCGGCCGAGGTCTTCGCGTTGGTTCCCGTGCTAGCATGGCGCTTCATCTGCTGCTGCGACTCGAGGCGTTCTTCGGGTGCGAGGCTCGGAGCTGGGGTGCCCTCGTCGACAAAGTCTGGGAACTCGTCGCCCTCGCTGGGGAAGTGGTACTGGATGTGGCCAGTCGGCTTGTACTTGTAAAACCAGCGCGTGCCATCATAATCCCACTCCCAGCCTTCGGGAAGGCCAGCCATGATGCCGTTTGTGCTCTTCTTGTTCCGGGCTGGTGGGTACGCAGTGTAGGATCGCGCGGTTCGGGGGGGAGATCAACTCTAATTATTTTTGTGTTCGGAGGTGATGTTCTATTGGGCTCCGGGGCTCCGCATTGCCTGCTGATCGTCGTGTCGGTTCCGTGGAGGAGGGACGGGAATCGCCTCGTTGTGTGCGTCGGAGAATTCGCGAGCGGGATGGGCGGGCCAAGAAAAAAAAAGAACAAGCAGTCAGCTTGGGCTTGGGGAAGTAATGCGGCTAAGCATCCAGAATCTCGCAGGCAGCGTCGCTTGCAGGATCACGGGAGATGTGCCACGTTGGCCAGCTTTGTCACCTGCGGTTGTGCCTGAAACCTGAGGTCGACGATGAAGGAGTGGCACGAACGACGGACAGCGCAGCACACACGCAGCGCGGCATCGGCAGCATTAATTAATGCCCCAGGGGTCTATTCCGGTCCAGCCTGAGAGCCGCGGCGCTGGGCCGCCCACTAATGTCAAGCCATGGCAGAGCTGAGCCCTTCAGCCGCATCGTTATTGGGTATGGAACGCACCTAGGCGCCCTGTGAGGCGCCCCCCAGACATCCGGAATCCGGAATCCCAAGCTCACGCGCCATCATCACCAACTACCGCATCGTTTAGCGCGGCCTGCACTTTCCGCGTGGTCTTGGGCATCGAAGCTCGCCCGTCGCCAGCGCCAGAGCACAGCGTGAGGGCATTTCTGCGCTGCATTGTCTGATAAACTCGCTGTCCGTATTCGAGCGAATAGCTCCCCTCACCTTGCTCCGCTAACCAGAATCAACCTTGCAGGGCTGAAGAATCGAGGTTGCACCAACCCCTGGTCTCCACCCCCGAATCCCTGCTCCAACTCCATAACAGATGGCAGTGCTGGGCGCTCGGATACTTTGTAGCGTCAGAACCCAAAATCACATCACTAGAACAAGTAACCATTGCGGCGCGCATCTTCGACTCAACGTTGGTTGTTTCGACGCTTCCTCTTCAAGCATCCCCCTTTCATTTTACGCGAGGCTAAATTCCGCCCCTTGTCTCCCTCTAGTCTTCCCTCCGTTGTATTTCCCTCAAATTCCCAAAGGATTCAAAGGATTCGACTCAAACAAGAAACAAGAAATCGCAACATATCTAGGGAACAAAAGCCACACATTATTAACAGCCACGTCGCAGCCCAGACTGTGGCGCAACATGGAAAGAAATGTGAAGTCACAGGGCAAAGAAGTTGGCTAGCATGAGTGTCATTTTTGGTCGAAATGATACTAAATTTATCGCTAAGATAAAGTAGGGGTTTTTATATTCATCTTATGATCTAAGCGCCCATTATTATATAATATAAATATTTAGTCAAACTGCTGGTTGAATAGAGGGCAAATACACCAGCCACAGTGTTGGTAGACTTCTGTCTCCTCGTGGCAATTCCTCGCAAACAAACAATAAAAGCATCAACTCTATCGAACTTTTGAATTGTCATAATCTGTCGTTATTCGGCATAAATGTGTTTCTCACACAATGTCGGTCGGTTTAGAAACCTTGGATTTGCTGCGCATGCGACCGCTGAAGATGCGCGAGCGGCTTTCCTGTCCCGTGCTCACGCGCTCCAGGCCCGATGTACTTCCTCGCGGCGATGACTCTTCCTCTGCCCGTGCAGCATATTCCTTCTCTCGAATAGACGCAAGCCGGTGCGCATGAAGATGGTCCCTACGGTTCTCAAACACATCTTGGAAATCGCCAAAGCCGGCATCCACGGAGCCCGATCGTTCCGCACGTTCCGCCTGATGGCCCGAGTAGTTGGAGAGCTGCCGGGACACGGGAGGCGGCTCGTAGCTCTCCTGGGGTGCGGCCGGTTGCTCTTTGCCGTAGGCTGGCGGAGGTTGCGCACCAGTCCAATACACCGGGTGATCTCTGCTGCCACCAGGCTCGATGCGGTACGGAGATTGGATGCCCAGATCCACCATCTGCGCCATGAGCTCAGTACAGAATCGGTTGTGGCGGTTCAGACGTAGCAACTCATTCTGGTAGTTGCTCTTGTGGAAAAAGATGACGTTCATCGTGCAAGACCGCACCTCTTCAAGAGTGCGCATCTCACTGATGATTCGAGGCTGGTAGTCACGTTTGTTGGCCAAGCAGAAGTTGAGCATTCGAGCCTTGAGTTCCTCAATAAGTTGAGGGGATGTTCCGAAGCGCATCTTGAGCTCGATGGGATCAGCCAGGCCATTGGATCGTCTCTGGTTGAGGATGAAGAGAGTGTTGAGCAAGGAGTTGGGAGCTTGCACAATGTGGCCCTCCATCTTCTTGAACTCGGTGTAGAGGAGAGAAATCTCAGTCACATAGTAGTCGTCACCCATCATGGTAGCACCAGTAGAACCATACACCGTCACTCGGTCTCCAACATCAAAGGGGTGCTTGATGAAGACAAAAATGATGGATTGGAGGAACTCCTGGGCCGTGGCCTGAAGCAACCAAGACAAACCCAAAATCACCGTACCCGCAGACCCGAGAGCCGATGCAGCGGAGCCAGAAATGATGGAAATGAAGATGATGATACTGATGATGACGATGATGAACAGGAAGACTCTGTCGAGCTTGTTGATGACTGAATCAAGATCCTTCAACGAAGCTGCGATCGCCTTCTTCTCCAGGTGGATCTCGTTGGTGATTGCTTCAAACTCTTCCAGCGAAATGTCCCCGTTCATGTCCTTGTCAAACATGGCAAATGCAGCCTCGGCTTCTTCTTCAGTTGTGAAAACAGTCTGCAAATCCTCAACGTACACCAAGTCGCGACCCTCCTTCACAACACTGCGGTAGATGAGTCGAGCGAGAGTGTGTGCGGATGACGTATTTCGCAGCAGCTCGGACACAACCTTACGAGGATGGTTGTTGTTAACTTTGCGTCCAATCAGATCGTTTCCAACGCGGCCAGCAACATAGCCGACCTTGTTCCAGGCGTGTCTCGCATTGTCTTGAAGCGCTTGCATAGGCGTCTGGGTACCACTGGGAACAGTGCTGTTTCCACGCTGCCAGAACTCATCGGTCTGCTCATTTCGGGCCTTGGCGTGCTCAAACAAAGCTACCAGTTGTTGAATGTCGGTTTTGTTGTTGTCGATACGGGTGGCATATGTTCGCTGGTGGAAAGAGGTGGCGATCCACTGAATCAAAATCTTTTCGACAAAGTTGAGGGCTGACATGGTGAAGATGGCAATGATGACCTTGTTCACGATACCAATCCACTTTTGCTCAGCATCATCTTGTTGGTCCTTGCTGACAGGGACTCGATGGTTATTAATGGTCGGCATAAAGGAAATGAGGACAGCCAGCATCCAAAGAAACAGGGCCGTGGAGAGCTCAAGCTGCGAGCCAATATCCCTCCACTTCTTGTGCGTAGTCGAACCGAAAAGCTTGGCAGTCGTCTGGAATGTCCATGGGATCAGACTCGTAATCATCTTGGACACCCACAAGGAGCCCCAAACAATCTCGAGCCAGATGCCAAACCACATGATATACACACCACCCAAACCACCCACAGCCCGGTTCTTTTCATTGTCGGCGAGGGCGCCGAGAAGTACGGGGATCAACAGCAAGGCAGCACCCGGTATAAGGTAGACAAAGTATCGGAGGAAGCGAGGGAACTTTCGAAGAAATATCCATAGCTTCACCAGGGCGGCGTTGTTGTCCCTCTTCTTTTCAGGGTGAAATGACTCTGAAGGCATGGGTTGGTTAAAAGCGTCCTCGGGTTCCAAGCGGTGGGCTCTCTTCGAGTGGCCATCTGCTTCTTCCTGGGATACAGCTCGCTCGACTCGAAGCAGTTCCAGGTCGTCATTGAAGCGAGTGGCGTTGGCTCGCTTTTCCGACGGAGAGATGGAGCCAGCGGTGTCGTGGTTGGCGGTCAAGGTGTTGAAGGTGTCGAGGGATGGTGCCGAGTGCTTCTCGTTAAAGTGTCGTTCTGGCGAGCTGTCGGGCTGCTTATCAGACCGCAGAATCTCGCCCTTGGGCGATTGTGGGGGATCGGTTGTCCCCATGTTGACTTTGGCGGTTCGTTTCCAAACTCAGAATGATCCACAGGTGGGCAATCTGAAATATATAGGAATGCCACTGGCAACACCTGTATTAACAAACAAATGGCGCCAAGCAGGGCAATCGGCCGAGGCGCTTGCACGCGAAGGGAGTGACGACGCTGTGTGGAGCGAGTGACGAAATACCCAGCCAACAACCAGTGCAAAGGCGAGATCGAGGACAAGAAAAAAAAGGTGGAGTGGATCACCGGAACGTTTGTGATGACATCGGTGATTGGAATTCGAAGTTTCGAGGCCGACTATTCGAGCAACCTTTTGAGTGTGCAGTGGGGGTGGTTTAAGTTATCACTGAAACCGTTCGTGTCGTGTTACGTTGACGGCAAGCCCCGGGCAGACAGGACGAAGCTCCTTATGAGGAGGCAAAGCTGGAGAGAGAGCGGATGGGCAGAGCTCGATGCGAAAGCGACCGGGAGTTTGTCAACATTTTAAGAAATGCCAAGGTCTGGGGGTTCAGGGAAGCAGGAGAACTGGGTCCCAGATTAACTTGGGATTGAGGGAATGGATCTGGTTCCACAGTATGCCATCGACCCATCTGAGCATTGCCAGTCATGTTTGGCCTTCATCTCGTCGTCTGGAAGATCCTCCACCCGCTACCCTCCCTCAGAGCAGAGATATGGCTCGAAGCTGGATCCTGGGTGGTCCGAAAGAAGCGCACACGGTGGAGCTGCCGGGCCAGGGCCAAGACAAGCCACCGGGCCCACGACGGGCCCATCAGTCCCATCCAGTTCCCATCAGCATCATCGACCGCGGAGCTTGGGCCGGGTGGGACGCGGACGTGGAACCTCCCAACTTGGGAAACCCGAGGGTGCCGGGCCTCGCAATCTCCTGGAGCCCGTGGTTCCCAGGCGCCGTAGGCACAGCCGCGTCCAAGAGCTGGCGTGCGTGAGGTGGTGCCATTGAATCGAACTGGAGCGTCGATCGGGAGCACGGGGGGCCCTTGGCGTGACGGGGGTTATCGGATCCGACCCTGCGCTGGCTGGCACAAACGCGAGACGTGCTTGCGTGAAGTTGTGCGCTTGCGCCGTGCTTCTGCTGTTGCCCCAGAGCGCCGCCCTAGAGGTAGCCCATCAGGGACGCGCACGCCGCCCATCCCCTATCCCACCTATCCGTGAGTGTCGGAGGAGGGAGGCAAAGGCCCAGGGAGTGGCGCCCTCGCAAAGATAAGCCCTTGGGCGTGTCAACAAATCCGGACTGAGCGATGCGTCAATCCTTGCCTGGCCGAGCATCGACAGCAGGCTTAACATTTCCCAGCCGGTTCCCATCGAGCAGTTGGGACCACCACTGACGTCACCCGGCAGCGGATAAATCCCGTTGCTGAAGGCCAACATTGCGCGTTTTGCGCATGCCAAGGTAGAGTTGCAGCCAAAGTCGACGAGCAAAAAAGCCGCGCTCGTCGTCAACGCCCGATGCGAAACATTGTGACGTTGATGACTGAAGTTGGGTGGGCTGGCAGATGCGACAGCGCAGCAGGATGAAGCTGCGGCGGCATGATTGGACGCCCCATCGTCGCATGGCGGCCGCTTAACAAGAACTGGTAAGCTTCTTGGCTTGCGAGAAGCTGTTTCCCCTGCATTCCCGTCCTGCCACGCCGCACCCAGACACAGGTTGTTCCCGGCACACCGTCTACATGACGCCCTTCCATGCCGTCTTCCACTGTGCAACTCCCGACAAAGTGGGCGCGCGAGCTCAGTCCGCCGAGCGCGCCTCGTACTGTGGGAACTGCCCACTGCAGAACCCCGGCGATGGAACCCTCCGGGACTTATCTCGGCACCTTAAGCCTTAAGCGCAATGCGCCCTCTGTTCAGGGTCGAGGAAATATGGTTTTGCTTGGCTTCTCACCCACTGCCAGGCCATGGACCACCGCCAGGGGCTCTATCCCAACGACACGCTGCCGGGAAGCACCCAGTTTCTCAGCGAGCCCACCCTCCAAATTTATCCAGCGTCGCAATCGCTCCAGGGGGAGCTGCCTGGGCTTGGGCCAATCCCGCCAGTTGCAAATAACGGTTTCACATGCTGGACATTTGCGCCCGCAGCCGCCCAACCAACCATCGGAACCATGTGGGATGGCCACCCCCTCCCCTATCTAGCGCTCCCGTAAATTCTTCTTGTCGACTGGCGGTAAGCTTGGAAGCCGAAGGGCCAAAAAAAAAAGAAAGTCTAATGAACAGCATCATGGCGGGCGGCGATCCGTGTTCAATTTAGGGTTACAGGGCATGGTGACTTGAAACCGGCCACGCTGCCAGGGAGGTTGGGAGTTCGCTGGAAACAATCGACAATCAAACTGATAAGGCCTGAGACAAATTGCTATTATTGTTGATTTTCTTCCAAAGCCGTGTTAGCGTATCTCGCCGCGCCATCTGTTTGGACGGGCAATAAAGGGTCGTGCCCGTCGTCCGGGCTCTCTGGAAGCCGAGCCTCACTTGTCACCATCCATCATCCCAGAACCAATGGGTGAGTGGTCCGACGAGTGGCAACATGTTTGAAAAATCCGTCGCGGCCTCCAACCCAGCCCCTATCCCACCTAAATCCGTAAAATAATTCTTGTTGAAAAACTTTTTTCTTCTTTGTAGTACTGCTTAGTTCGGATAACGTCTGGTTGGTCCGATCCGGTCATTTTGGTAGTTGCTAATTATGGCATGAAGAATTGGTGGGACGAACGAACCCACCTCGGCCGTAATGAATCCACGTAATGTGATGTGGGTGGCATAGCAAATTGAATCGTGTTGAAATACCTGGAGGCGCCGATCTGACTCACATCTCGCTTAACTCTACTTTCCATGCGCAACAAGCATCAACACAATCTTAAACAATGGCATTGAAACGGAATAGGTACCAATCATATGCTTAAAAATCTCAACACCACAGCTTTGTGTGGATACTACAGCCTGCCAGTCTCCATTGACTCTCTATTCTAGCCTACGTAATACTCTTACTGCGCGCTGCTCAGCAATACGCGTCTATGCAAGCTTGATGGTCCAGTCCGATCCAATCTTGACTCCAACTCTGCCAACCGTCGCAAATGCGGCACGACCGCCCTTGGCAGCGTGGTATTGGACCTTGGCTGTCCAGGTCTCACCATCCGACTCAACCTGGACCTCCTTCTGGTTCCAGGCAGCCGGTGCGCCAACAATGATGATCTTGTCGACAGACACCTTCTCCATGGCCTTGAGCCACTCTCCCGCATTGATGGACTTGGTGTCCCGTCCCTCGGCGTCAACAGACGTCAGGGTGTTGTCGTGAAGGACAAATTTGCGGTGAATGTACTGGCCCTGTTCATGGTCAAACGAATCACCGTCATCAGTGTACAGCTCGCCTTCAGCCGTTCCAGCCTTGGAAACAGAAACGACAAGAGTGTAGTCATCGAAACGCATCAAAGCGCTCGATCGGCGAGGAATATCGCGACGGGGGGTGATGTGCCCACCACGCAGAAGCATCGGGATGCGATCCAGAGGAGCAGACATTGTCAAGTGCTTGCCCTTCTGGGTCTTCTGTGTGTTGTACGTAAAGTAGTCATAGTAGACCTCGTCGTCGGGGATCCAGATATCCGCCGATTCCTTGTCCTTCTCGACCACAGGCTTCACCAGGATGCCGGTCGATCCCAGGAAGAACTGGTCGTCAATACCGAAACCAGCATCCTCGGACGGGTGGGTCCAGAACATAGGTCGAATAATGGGGCTGCCATCTCGGTTAGCCTCGTAAAAGGCAGTGTACCAGGCAGGAAGCAGGCTATATCGAAGTCGCAGGGCTGCCGTCACCATCTCAGTGTAAGGCTCGCCAAGCAAATAAGGTTCGCGGCGGCGGGAATCAATATGAGCGTGAGCTCGGAAGAAGGGGTAAAAGGCACCAGCCTGGTACCAACGGACCTGCAGATCCTTCTCGGGGTTGCCAAAGAAGCCGCCGACATCAGCTCCAGCAAACGGGAAGCCCGAAATGCCCTGGCTCAGGACCATGGGAATGGAAGCAGCCAAGTGGGGCCACTCAGCCTGGTTGTCGCCAGTCCACATAGCGCCCAGTCTTTGAGCGCCAGCGTAGAATGATCGGGTCAGAATGAATGGGCGTCGGAGCTCTCCCTTCTTGCGAGAAAGCATAGCCTGGAAGGTTGCGTTCTGGAACGTCAATCCGTTGAGGTTGTGGACGTCACGGTGCTCCCAGTTTTCAAAGTGAATGTTGTCCTTGGGCATGGTAGTCTCGGGCCCGTTGAAAACCGAAGGTTCACTCATGTCGTTCCAAATAAAAGTGTTTTCAAGGGTTCCTTTGAAGGTGTCATACTTGAAGAGGGTCTTCCACCACTCAATAGCCTTGGGGTTGAAGCAGTCGATCCAGTGCGACGAACCGGGCCAGCACCAACCCTCGTACAACTTGTTCTCCTTGTTATGAACAGCAAGGTCTTGAGAAGTCATCTGGTTATGAACAAAGTATTCATCCTGATTCTTGATATGAGGGTCGATGAGGACAACCAGCTTTCGTCCATGAGAGTCAAGCTGCTTGCCCATGCCGATAGGGTCAGCAAATGAATGGGGCTCCCAAGTAAAGTATTTCCTGTCATCGGTGTACTCGAGGTCTAGCCAGATGACATCATAAGGAATCTTGGACTTGTCCATCTTGCGATCGACGTCCTTGACATCGTCATCAGAGATGTAGTTCCATCGGCACTGGTGATATCCAACGGCAGCCTCTTGGGGCATGGCGGTGTAACCAGTCAACTCGCCGTAGGTCTTGGTCAGATCGCCAGGGGTGGGACCCATCAAAACAAAAACGTCAAGAATTCCAGCTTCAGAGATCCAATGAGTGTGAGTGCTCTGCTTGGAGCCGCTGCCGAGGCTCAGAGGGTTAGTGTCATCTTTGGCCTTGGTGATGTCAACCCATGTCTCAGCCGCATTGAGCCAGAAGACACCAACGGCAGAGTCCCTCCGATGAGCCTGCATGAAAGGAATGGCACCGTAAAGGGTCATGGGGCTATCCAAGATGTACTCAAACACATCGGTGTTGTACAATCGGTATGGCTCCTCAAAGTTGCCTTCGCCGCCACGGGTCTGCTTCAGGGACAGAGGTCCAGTGTGCTCGGGAATACCAAAGACATGCTCGTAGCCAGGGAATGTGATATCCAAAGCTACACTCTCGGGGCCACGAGGTTTAGTATCAGTGTTTCCGCCAAAGGTCTCGTCCCACCAGGTGCTTTCTTCCTCGGGTGCTTCCTCGCCCTCCTTTCGCTCAGCCTGGGGTCGCCAATGCTCCATGTTGAGCAAGCCGCGGCTGTTGAACTTGACATGCGAGGCACCATCGCGCTTGAAATCGATCTCGAGAGGCGAGAATTTGATGACGACCTCGTAACTTGATTCGGGACCATATGTGATGACGAGCTGGGACTCATCCTGGGACGAAATCTGAGCGGTCTTGTCGAGTTCAAGTCCACCAACAATTACCCAGCGTTCGGCCTCATTGTATCTCTCCTTCCTGACGGGGCTATCGTTTCGAAGCACAATATCCTTGTTTTGTCGCTTCTCCTCGTCAAGGGTAACTCGAGCCGTGCCGGATTTGAGAAGAGAGACGGTCAAGGGAAGACGAACAGTTTCGCCTTGTTCGTTAATGGTCTTGACGACCACTGACTGAAGCTGACCATCATTGAAGGAGGTTGATTCGGAAAGGAGTTTGTACGGCGAGTTCCAGTTAGAAGCTTTGGAGATGGCGTTGTCGGCGTAAGCACGGTTTCGCTTGCAGAAGCCAGACTGGTGGCACTTTTTGAAATCGTTTTCCTTGACGGCAACTAAATCAATTGTCAATCAACAAACTATGCGATGCTACGATGCATGCATAAAACGGGCATACCGGCGGGTTGCAGCAGGCAGAATAGGGCTCCCAGGACGAGAAGCAAGGCTGTCCATCTCGAGGACGAGGCCACGGTCGACCTCATTGCGACTGGCGCGGTCGAGGGCCGCCAAAAGGAAAACACGGTCAAAAATCAAGTAGACAATGTGGTTTAGAGTAATGTAAGATGAATTAACATTGGTTCAATTGAGAATGGGGCTCACAGGACTGTGTGGATAGTGCCTGTGAAGGATGCGTGGCTCGCGTCGTCCTGATGCGGTCTCGGGACCTGGCTGGAGTTGTTGAAGGTCAAGCTGTCCCCTAGGTTTCCGGGGCAGTCGAGCGGTCGAGCTCTACGCCGAAACAGGCCTAGCTCGTGCACCAAGACCAAGCAGCGGTGGAGTCAGGGGAATGGAGGGGCACGGCTGCGTTAGAAGGATACGACCCGACTTAGGGATATTCCTCGTCCTGATTCCCGGAGCAGCTTGCCGTCTAGCCAAACTCTGGATCGCGTTGCGTGCACTGTACTGAAGGACAGCAACCACCTTGCAGCTCGGTTGGCTCCCAATATCGACTCCAGTGTCCGCTTTGAGGGTGAGGCCCCCAACTGGCAGGTTCTTGAGCATTGATTTTACAATTCGGTATTCTTGAAGCAGTTGCAGTTTTTTTAGGAGCCATCAGGCCCCATCTTGTTGCCAAATCTCCTCTTTTCAGAAAGCAGACAGCTGTTGTCTCGGTATAGCTCTGGTTGAACAACAAACCAAGCTTGATCCAACCTCTCGCAGAGTCACGTGTCCGTGCGAATTGTGCTGCCATCACCTACTGTGCTACCCCTCAACGCCAAATCACCATGGCCAAAGACACCCAGGACAACGGACCCCACCAAAACAAGGACCCCGCTTCGGGCGCTGAGCAGCACCCCGATCGCCAGCACAACCCGTTACGGAGGACGACGGAAAATCTACCCCCACTAGTTTTTATCCTGCTCTTCTTCCTCCTCGCCTTTTATTTCTTCTTTTCTCCGATCTCTCCCAGCCCTGAGTCTTGTTCAGTCGTGCCCGATTCAAAATCTTCATCTACATCCATCCCTCCTTCAGTCCTTCCAGACTCTACTCCAAAACAATCCACAATGGCTTCCACCGAGCAGACGTGAGCTACCCCGCCATGACCCCTCCATTATGAGACGTGTACGTGTCCTAACATTGTTCCAGCTTCATTGCTATCAAGCCCGATGGCGTCCAGGTAAACTCTACTGAGAACCTCACGGTTGTGTTAGTCGACGGAATTTGGCATTGACATGTTTCACAGCGCGGCCTGATCGGCCCCATCATCTCTCGCTTCGAGAGCCGAGGGTGAGACCAACTTTTTTTTCAATCATCACGCGTTCCTGAAAATTCTAACATGGGAATAGCTTCAAGCTTGCTGCCATCAAGCTCGTCACCCCCGGCAAGGAGCACCTCGAGACTCACTGTACGCTGTCACTGCCAATACTCTCTTCGATCCTCCTTACTGACCGCCTCTTCTAGACGCTGATCTCAAGGACAAGCCCTTCTTCGCTGGCCTTGTCACCTGTAAGTGCCATAACCGAGTCTACTAATGCCTCAACTCGAGACTAATGCCGCTACAGACATGAACTCTGGCCCCATCTGCGCCATGGTCTGGGAGGGCCGTGATGCCGTCAAGACTGGCCGCAGTAAGTCTTGCCCCTGTCCCCCTACTCGCACGCGTAATGCTTACACCGCTCTCCAGCCATCCTCGGCGCCACCAACCCCCTTGCTTCCGCTCCCGGTACCATCCGTGGTGACTACGCCATCGACGTCGGCCGCAACGTCTGCCACGGCTCCGACTCCGTCGAGAACGCCAAGAAGGAGATCGCTCTCTGGTTCAAGGAGGGTGAGGTTCTCAGCTGGAAGTCCGCCCAGAACGACTGGATCTACGAGAAGGCTTAAATTGTCAACGATTTGGCACCCCGAAAAATGCAGCCAAAAAGCACATAGATGGCTGATGAGTTGATACCTCACCGGGTATAAAATCAAAAGACATAAAATCCTCTCAACATAATTTACCCATGCCGTGACGTAATGTTTACCACGCGTTTCGATTAAAAAAGCCCTTGGCCTTAACAAGCACACCAGCAAACCAGGGTGTGGCCCATACGCTGGCGACGATTCTCACAGGGAGCAGCGCTTTTGTAATAGCATAGGCGAGAGCAACCTCCACGACCACCTTATACCTTCCATCGCCATCGTGCCATCGCTGAATAGCCTCATCGCCCTTATTCCCGCCTGCAGAAGAGTCCAGTGACTTTCTGTCTTCCTGTTCAAACCCAAACCATCCTTTGCGCTTAAAATATCGCTCAAAACGGGCAACTCCGTCCTGGACATAGCCTTCAAAGTGCCCAGACACGTAGTTTAGAGGGATGTAGTTTGTGTAGTGGAACAAGCCAAAGAGCCCAAACACTGGGACAATGGCTGTAATCTCGTGCAAGATCAAGAAAGATACAATGTGTGAAACGGGTGCATTTCGCAGCCCATTGGTGTATTTTTGTAATCGTCGAGGGAGCTTCGCGGTGATGCGGTCGATGCGAGACGCTTGGGAAGATTCGGAGCGCGCAAATGGTCGGGTGACGCGGGGTCGAAAAAGTCGGGGTCCAGGCCGCCAATTGAGAGATATGGGGTTGCGCCGCATTTTCTAGAGATCGATCGTTGGAACAGGGCTATAGGGAGCTGTCTGGGGAGGTCATGGAGCTTTGGGCTGTAGGATTTTGGCGATGATTGTTGAAAGCTGGCCGACAGGATTGTATTGTGGAGATGATCGTTTGACTCTAGGGTAACTCGAGGCCAAAAGCTGGGGAAAAAAGCTCGGCATCCCGGATTTTGTTGCACCATCTAATTGTGAGAAAAGTCTTAGTTAGGGGCTAGGCTTGTGGGTAATTTCGCATATTTACTGCGTGGGAAAAAAGGCATCGATGGTATTTGCAATGTGGATGTGCAATCCCATTTGTAAACACATCAACGAAATTACTCCGTGGCCAACGCACCACAGGTGAACAGTTTTAATGAAACATCAAAGAGATCAATTCTCAATAATTGAATGCGTCAAAATGTTACAAATAACATCATTTTATTAATCGGCTTGTGAAGGCTACATCGAAAATTTTTCTATCATTTTCTAAATGTTGCTAGAGTTCCAACTCTCAGTAGTGAGTGGTGCTTTTGACAAGACCCCGGAAACTCCATCGACCTTCATGCTACGGCAGCCCAATTGACAAGGGATTGGCGCTGATGATATTTTCGCTAGGTGCTTTAAGTGTCATGTGGTTGTGTACACTGGTGCCTCAGGAATTTGCGGCATCCGCCCCCAGCTGTTGTTGCTCTTTCCACATCGCAGTACCAACTGGGGAAGAGCACCTTCCATGACTTATAGCCAATTTCCTTCTGACGCAACCCTCTCAACAAATATGACTCTCCATAACCTCGCTTGCTGTTTGGATTAGGTGACAGTTGAACTACCTGCCCGAAAAACTGGAACATCATACTGTCCCGGAGAGTCACTGCCCACCTTCTCATGTTATGCGCCCAACAATTCGAACCTGAGGAAGAGGGAAGGTAGAGAGATTGAAGGCTTGAATAAAACCGTGCCCCTCTTCTCCAATAATCTCTGCTCTAAATTCTCTCCTCACTACCACTTCGACCTGTCACCAACCACCATCGCGCTCCCTTGTCCCCTTTCGTGATCATCAAGATCCCACAGCAGCCCACAAACCAAACACTCGTTCTTTTACATTTGTGCACCGTCATGTCTGCAATCAAACTCATCATCGGCGCTACTGCCATGGCCCTCTTGGCTGTTGGTCAGACTGTCGAGCATCCCAATGAGGATCTCATCCTCTGTGACTGCGGTACTGGCGACAACGCAGACCACCCTGACTGGTCCACTTCCCGCCAGATGAACTGGTACAAGGACATCAGCTGGCCAGCTGATGCATACGACTACCCACGCCCCAATACCCCTGACATGTCTGTCCAAGTTCCTTTCAATGATGGCATTTACCCCTGGAACCCCAAGGGCGCCACTGCCAGGATGTCCAATGGTGACGTTTGGACGGCTTACATCGAGGACGGTACTCCTGATGGCTTTAAAGCCGGTACTGCTGTTACTACCAAGGAAGGCGGGCAGATGCTTAACTGCTGGGCCTACCGTGGACGCCCTGTTAGCGCGGCTATCAACACGACTGCCAATCCCGATGCCATCTGCTGGTCTGCCTTTGTTTGCAACCGTGACAACACCCCCCCTTCTCGCCCTGGAGACATGGGATCTCAGTCTGCTACCCCCACTGCTTCATCTGCTCCGGCTACATCCTTCTTCTCTACAGCACCTGCAACCCTTACCCAAGGTGAACCTTCTCCCACCAACTCCCCCAACGCTGGAGGCCTGTTTGTCTCTGCTGCCGTCAGCCCTCGGTTTCTCAACTGGGAAAACACATGGGAGTCTTTCATCTCAAAGTTTTCCTGGGACCAGAAGACTGGCAAATGCGTTTCGAAGCCAGTCAAAGGCGATGGATACACAATCAACATTGATTGCGCCGGAATTCGGATTGACGCCGACTCTCATATGACTCTACTCTTGATCCGTGCTCTCAGCGAGATTGGGATGAACAGCACCTGGTTCAGCCAGAATCCGGTTCTTCCCGGACAGAACAGTGGCAACGGAAATCGGTCCAACCAAACAAGCTGGGTTGTCATGCCCGACGCCTTCAGCCTCCATGCCACAGACAAAACTAACCAACACGTCGTCGGCTACCTCAGTTACAACACCACCTACGACAACTTCATGGCCGGACAATGCTCTGTCTGCGACAAGACCCGCTTCAACTCCGAATTCTTTGACCCAATCATCGAGGCCATGCAGGGAACATATCCCCTATACTACAGCTACAGCGTTCAAGCCCAATGCCACCCTTGGATGGTCTGTTAAATACTGCATGGAACAGGGATATTTCGAGACTCATGTTTTAAAGACTGCGTTTATCTGTACCTGATGTTGTTATTGCTGGAGGAACGGTAATGGTCATGGTCAATGATGGTGTTGTTTCCCTTATATTAGGTTGTTTGTTTTCTTCCCGCTATGTACCCTTCCTTTTACCTTCACTTCATGTTGATAATTACAATAAAACACGTTCAGAAAACTCACATTGACTGTCGTCCCAACCTGCGTGCTTTTTATTCCGTTGGACAATTGTTAGGTCAAAGTGATGTCCCTCCAAACTGAGTCTTCTTTGATATGCTCTCCAAACATTGCTCCATGGACGTAAGCATCGCCAATGACGTGAAAGCAATTTTGTTCAGGGCCAACTCTACGAAGTACTAATGGGGTCGGACAGCCGGCTACGATCATGAGCTTGTCGCCAACCTCGGCTTTGAACGGGACAAGACATAGGTATCCGCGAATGGTTCTGGCAAGACGGCGATTTGGCAAAACTGTGAGGCGCAGTGTGGCCTCGTATGGAGCAGCGTCTTTGCCCCAGGAAGCGGTGATGGCGATCCGATCAGATTCGGAAGCGATGGGCACGGAGGGGTCACGAAACATGCCGAACTGGTAGAGGAGAGCGATCATGTCGCCAGATTTGGGGAGGAGCGAGGTGGTGTCGGCGGAGTTGGCGAGAACCCAGAGCGCCTCGAGGGTGTCAAACAAGTCTACCATGTGAGGGTTGTCGGGGAGATTGGCACACAGAGCCGAGATGGTGGTGAGCTTCATCCAGGCAGCAAAGGACTGGGCGAATTTGGCCGAGGCCGGGCGCTCGATCATGTCGTAATCCATGATGAGAGTGCGCCAGAAGGCCTCGACAATGGGCTGCTGGGTGTAGGTGTAAGTCGGGCCGCAGTGGAGGAGGATCTTGATGCACGATACGAACTGGCCGCTTGTCATTTCGGGAAGCGTCTCGCCGAGCTCCTCGATGGTGCCGAGGTTGGGGCTGGCGGCCTTTACGTGGAGGCGGCGCAGCTCGTCGTCAATGACGAAGCTGGCGGCGTGGGTCTCCTCTCTCGAAGCGTTGAGCGGCTCGAGGCTGCCGTAGCTGGGGCCGAGGATGGGAGCGTGGACCGTCTCAAAGGACGGGATCCACGTTGCCATGGCGGATTCCACGCCGCGGCCGGCCAAACCGGCGAGGGAGAGGAGATGGAGAGACTCGGCCTGGCGATAGAGACGCAGGCCGAACGAGGTGAGGACCTCGTCGTCGGAGGCCTCGTAGTCGACGTCCATGTCCAGGCGGTCCAGGCCCTGCAGCTGGGCCATGTGGTTGGCGATGCCGAGCAGGGCGTAGACGCGGTCTCTCCGGAAGGTGGCCTGGAAGCCGTTTGTGCTGAGGAGCAGGCGCAGGAGGAACAGGCTGGCGCGGTCCGTCTTGATGCCGGCGGAGAAGTCGAGGCCGGCGAGGACCTTGTGGAAGCGGCCGCGGTGGCCCTTGCTCCACTCGCGCACCATCTGGAGGCCGTTGGCGTGGATGAAGCCCATGATGAGGGCCGGGCTGTAGACGCCGGGCACGAAGGCCGAGAGGCCGACCAGGGCGTTGGACAGGCACACGAGGAGCGCCGTGTGCCCGACGGCGTCCCAGGGGAGCTCGCAGGCGCCGAGCAGCACCGTCGGCTTCCTCGACAGGGCGGCCTCCTGCAGCATCCACACCCTGCCGAACCAGGACCGCGTGTAGATGTCGGCCATGTCCTGCCAGTCCCGGCTCGTCAGCGGCGGCAGGCCGTTCTTGGCCATGAGGTCGGCGTCGTCCGTCACGAAGGCGTCGCCGACCGTCTGCGTCGACGTCCACTGGAGGATCTTGGCCTCGGCGGCGGCGGCCATGGCGCGCACCAGCTCGGCCGCGCGGGGGGACCGCTCCGTGGCCGGGCCGAGCCAGATGAGCGTCTCGGCCGCCCCCGTGTAGATGCGGTCCATGACGGCCACCTGGGCCGCGCACTCGTCGGGCTCGGCCTGGTTGATGCAGATGCTGTCGACCCAGAGGTAGCCCCCGCCGGGCCGCGCCGCGCACACATGGCTCAGCGCGTCAAAGAGGTTCGGGCGGACGGCGAAGCGGCCGCCGTCGATGAAGAGGGTGATGCGGTCGGCATCCGTGTAAGCCGCGGCCGGGGCCACGGGAGGACCCCAGGTGTACGATATGGCTCTGTACGCGGGACACGCCTCGAGCGGGAATGTGTGGATGGTAAAGCGCGGCGGGGAGCTGGCGCCGCCTGACGACGACGACGACGACTCTGGGATGCGCAGGAGACGGATGTGTTCACCCTCGATGCTATCCCCGTAGGAAAAGGCATGGGCATGCTTTGAGGCTCTGGACAGGGCTGCGGCAACGAGGCCGCGGGCCAGCGACCAGGTCCGAGATACGGCGTCCCGGGCCGTGGCGGCATTGGCGACAAGCAAGACGACGACGGCGGCAGCGGTGCCGGCGCTGGCGGTCCACGCTATTGGCTGGCCGAACAAGCGGTGCCCGGCCCGGAGCCCGACTCGGAGCCCGGCCGTGATATTGATCGTCATGAGTCCCCGCTGCCAGTTGCCATCCTTTATCGAGGCTAAGATTGGCTAGGGAGACGAAATGCGAGATGTTATAGATCAGTAGAGGGCAGGATTGGGAGGGTCCATGTCAAAGCTCAGTCCACCCTGGGTTGAAAAAAAAAAGTTGGAGACGGGAGACGCGGCCAGGAAATTTCGTCCCGTGCCCGAAGGTTGATCATTAGCTGTGCCCCGCGTTTTGCGACTGGATTGCATCCAACTTCAGCCCTTGAGGAGTGATTGTTGGTTGTCATGGCATTTTCATCTACGAGATCCTTGGGAAAAGGCCACCAAGGATTGGATTGCAGGTGCATCTATCATGGTTTATTGGCTATGCTCATCATAAAGACCCCGATTTTCATCATGACTTCGTCCATGCGCTTCTCTGGTATCATGCCTCCTCGGACCCATCTGTATAGTAGTCAAACTGGGCCGGGGTTTGCGACTCCGGCGCACCTGCGTCTACCTCATGGGTCCCCTTTGTCAAGCTCTTTTGGTCCTTTGGCGCAGCAGCAGGTTCTTCTGGCGAGGACAACAGATGGCCTCTGAGCAGCTTGGTCATCTCCCTGGCCCACTCCCAGGGGCGGTCGTGGCCGCCGGGCAAGCTGTTGAAGTACTCCCAGCCCATGACGCCGCCGAAGCCGGCGGGGCGGGCGCGCAGGGTGGTCAGGACGGCGCCGAGCGGGTTCCAGGGCACGAAGCCGTGGCCGTTAGCCGGGTTCGTGACGAGGCCGACGACGATCTTGTGGGGGGGCCAGCCCTTGCGGAGGATGAAGTCGTACAGGGCGGGGTTGGTGAAGTCGCCCCAGCCGCAGTAGAACTGGGTGTTGTACCAGGCAATGTCGCGGCCGCGCATGACCTCGAGGGCCTCGTAGTCGAAGCCGCTGAGGTTCTTGGTGAAGTCGATCATGGCGGCGGCCACGGGGGCCAGGGTGATGAGGAAGGCCGGGCCAAAGTCGGCGCGCAGGCGGTCGATGAGGCGCACGATGCCGCCCAGCGACATGTCCTCCTCGACATCGAGGTCCAGGCCGTCGAGGCCTCGCTCGCGCACCACGTCGCGCACGGGGCCGTAGTAGCGCTCGAACTGGTCCTCGCCGGCGTCGAGCCGCTGGTAGCTGCCCTTTGCGGCGCCGCCCAGCATGCCCATGACCTTGACGCCCGACGCCTGGAGCACGCGCATCTCGGCCCACAGCGTCTGGAAGCGCGGGTGCGACGGGTGGTGGTCGTTGAGCGTCAGCGCCGCCGGGTCGTCGTTGATGTGCAGGGCCGCCACGATGACGTGCGTCACCGAGATGCCCGCCTGCGTCACGAGCGGCAGCACCGAGATGGCGTTGCCGCCCGAGTCATGGTGCGTCTGGTAGTACGTCACGATGCGCGGCAGAGGGTTGGAGGAGGCCGGGAGGGGAGGCATCGCGGGCGAGGGCGAGCTTCTTGGTGGTGCGGTTCGCGGGGAATGAATGAATCAGCGAATGGGCGGATGGGAAGCCTGCTTCACACGAGACTGGCCGAGTTGCTGCTGTTGGTTGGCTCTCTTGCCGCTGTGCATGTAGTCGATGGCTCTATCGTGTTAGTGGGAGCTTGCCCGCTAAATTATATACCTGGGGCTCCACTGAACATGCATCACGCCCAGCTGCCTGTTGTAAGTCGGTTGCACTTTCGAGTCATGATGAAAGCAGATGGAACTGAATCATGCAGAAAAAGGCTTCAATTAACATGACCATATAGAAATCTCTACATTACCACGTGCTCATAAAAAAAACGTCTTCTCATCACTCATTTCACGATCAGAAGTTGACCGTCGTGATAAATTCCTTTTCGGCGTCCGGCACCCTCACCTTCCTCCCGACGCACCGACCGGGATGCCAAATAGCAAAAATCAGCACAGCTGCGGCAACGGGCGCAAATTCAAGACAGGCAAAGAAAATCTCGTTGGAGTAGAGGTGTCCGCCCAGCCCCTCGGCCGTCTCGGCCAGTCGGAAGCAGGTCCGGAGGTAGACGAGCAGCGTCGAGATCCAAAAGGCCAGGCCAAACCTGGTCAGCCCGTTTTCATACGTGCCGATCTGGTGCCTCGCGCGGAAGAAGAAGGCGGCCGTGACAAGGACAAAGACGCCCAGGGAAAAGACCTGGTAGGCCAGGCCGCCGAGCAGGATGTTGTTGGCGTCGGTGGGATCCTCGCGGTTCGACTGGCGCACGCCGATGAGGGCGGCGCCGGTGATCTGGACGGCCGTGGCGATGACGTCGGACGTGATGAAGAACCACAGGATGGCCTTGGGCGGCACGTACGAGTACTGGTGGCCGACCTTGGCAATCAGCGCCGACAGGATCGTGTAGATGCCCGCCGTCAGGAACACGGGCGCCGTCACGATGAAGAAGTAGTTGAGGATGAAGTACAGGAGGTGGTACGGGTCCTGCTTGGCCGACAGCGTCCGCGACGCATACCCAATCACCTCAAAGAGCAGCCCGACGGGGAACGTGACAAAGTACCAGCTGCGATGGCGAATCACCTGGAACAGATGGACGACGAAGAAGAGCAGGAACCACGCCGCCGCAAACACGGCGAGCGCAAACGACGGCGTGTAGCCGTAGATGATGACGGGCGTGTCCCACTTGCCCTTGGGATTGGCAAAGTCTGGGTCGACGTAGCCGTCTATGGGCCGCTCTAGATTACCCACCCGCCAGTTAGACTCGATGGAACAAGGGCCAATGGGATTCCATGTCGACGAGACGGGAACTTACCGCCAGAGTTGGAGCTGCTCATGATGACAGCATGCGAGCAAGCAAGCAAAAGGTACAGTGAAGCAGATAATTACGATTCAGAGCAAGAGAATGCTGTGGGGTTGGGTCCTTCTTGTAACAAAAGGCATCATGCTAAAAACTAGCCTGGTCTATGAATCATGGACACCCAGAGGGGGGGAGGCCTTTTGCGCGACTAACACGCTTCTGGGGCTTTGAGCCGGCTTTAATCCTGGTTGCCAAACAACAAATGTGCCACCCTGCACCACCTCCCTCAAGGGTATCAGCAATACCACCATGCACTCGCGACAGGGTGGGTGGGGAGGTTTAATAGTAAGGGTTCATTATATGGTGCCGCTGCGGAGAAGAGATGGAGAAAAAACATGTCATCTTGATGGGTTAATATAATTGAAGCGCTCTCGGGCGTCACATGTTTGCTCGATTAATTAACCTACCAAGACGGGTTGTCGGCTAGATCGGCTGTCTATAACAATTGAGTTTATGGCACACAAGCACTCCATTTCTCCAATCGTCAACTAGCTACTTGGATTGGCTCGTCAAAGAGTCGAAATTCATGCCATGGTGCTCTCGGCGTAATCTGGCCGCTCAGATGCTGCAATATCTGTGCCAAATGCCCCGACCATCACCCGAAGTGCCGAGAAGTCAATAAGATGGGGGACATGGGCGCTACCAAAACGTGGCTGGGCGTTTTAAACTAGGCGGGAGCTAGCCGGAGCACGGCCGCGATGTGATCGTGTGATGGCTGCTTACTGGCACGAGTTGCTTGGTCCTGTCTTTTTAGCTCGTCAAGCTAGCGAGTCTATCAATTACGGCGGTATTTAAGCTGCCGAGTCTCGCGCCCTATGCGGCGGGGAATGAAATGAAGGTCTGGATGGGTTGGCGTAGACAATAGCGGACAGTGATGAAGAGTGAATTTCTGGAACAAGCTCAATGGAGTACTCTGTAACGCACACTGGTGGTTAGGTCAGAGAAGCCTCGCCAAAGTTCAGGGTAGTCGCAGACTATGGTCGATTGACTGGCCTGTTGCAGTGCTGATCTGTTGCAACTCCCGCAGATAATCCTGCGGTTGTCATACTTGACAATCTTTTATTCGATATATTCCGATATACAATAAAACATGTCTTTTTTGTTGTATAAACTTGATAAATGAAGACCTGGTTTCACAACCAAGTGCTCATAACTCGCATTGTTTTTTGACAGCACAGACCTGGTCCTGACTTGTTCGGACGAAGGGTACGAAATCACTTCCATGGCTCAAAGTGCTCATTTCATCTCCTGTTTGGATCTCATAAAAAAAAAAAAACCGTCTCATTTCGAACAGACGCTCGAATGCAACGCACTGTTGCTCGATTAAGCTTGTTTCGGCCCTTAAAGCTGGTATTCCGGCTAGCGCCAAGCAAGCGGCTAGCTAGTCATGCCGCAGCAAAACCCCGGAAATCATGATTTCGGCGCATCGTGGAAAGTTCAAACCGGTTTGTTGGCTAAATTGCACATTCATCCGGCTGCGCGTGACCCCTAACGAATACAACGGCGGTTTGCATGATGTGGCTGACCCTTCTGGAAGCTGTAGTGGCTGCATGCAAGGGTGCTAAAGAAGTCATGGCAGAGCGACTTGGTTTCTCGTCATGTCCAATCCGCTGCCTTCTCGATGCAGGCAGATGCTTGGCAGGATGGATATCGTACATTCATCGATAGATCTGCAAGCATTTGTTACTCATCGGGTTAAGCTGCGAGTTCGGATAATGTGCCACCAAAGAAACGTCTTTCACATGCTGCTTGGATTGTGTGTAATTCATTTATTGTATTTTTTTCTTTCTTCTCTAATACCCAAAAGTCGTTATTGTACCTGACTCCTTGTCCTGCCTACGCCTGATGCTGACATAAAAAAAGAAAATTCGTAATGAGGGTTCGCTGTTCTATCATATGTAAATATATTATGGTTGTGGTGCTGGGTGCCCGCCCTAGCTTTCATCCACGATGATGCCCTTGCCGGCGAGCACCATTTTGAAGATGCGCTGTCGCTCTAGCTGCAGGTCAACCTTGGCGACTTCTATGTCGCCCTCGATGGACCGCAGCTCCGTGGCCAGGGCCTTTTTGCGCATCCTGGCTTGGTGCAGCCCGTCGTTGATGGCCAGCGCGCACCGTGCCACGTCCTCGCGGCTCCGTTCGATGTTGCGCTGCTGGCGCATGTCGACGACCAGCTTGTACAGGACATCCTTGACCGACATGGACGAAATGTCCATGCTGACGCTAGGCAGAAATGCCACCGACGAGGGCAGCTGTGAGACCTTCTCCTTGGCCTCGGCGACACCCCGGTCGGCTAGCTGCAGCGCCGTGGATAGTTCGAGGTCAGTGTGGTCGATGCTCGGCGACGACCTCTTGCGGGCAATGGCGTGGTCAAAGTTGTTGAGGGCAAAGTCGATGGCCTGGCCAGCGTCCTCGAGCAGGTTCACGGCGATGCCCTGGAACCCGTCCTGCGCCCTCACCCTCTGGCACGTTCCCCGGCGCTCGTTGAGTCTCTTCTTCTTTAACTCTTCCACGGGGAACTCGGGCGTTGGCCGGGCAAAGATCGACTCGTGCAGCTCGTCCAGTTGTCGCTGCAGCTTGTTCCGTCTCTGGATCGTGTCCTCGAGGCACTTTTGCTTCAGCTCGGCCTGCCCCGCCTGCGCCTTGAGAACCGCATTGACCGTCTGCTCTTCCTGCGCCTGCTGCACCGCGCTGAGGTAGTCGCGCTGTTCCTTTTCCGCCATCTCGGCAAAGATGTTGTTGAGGCCGCCGGCCTTGTAGAGGATGCGGCGCATGAAGCTCTTTCGATACTTGCCATGCTCCTTGAGGTGGTTCTTGCGGTCGAACTCAAGAGTCTGGAGCTTCAGGTTTGATTCGGAAAGCTGTGATTGGAGGTCCGTCACGATCGTCTCCTGGTCGCGGAGGGCTGGCCGCACATCTTCCGTCTCGGAGAGGAGCCGTAGCAGTTCAGAGTGCTTGAGGCCGACTGCTCTGATCTGGATTTCAATGTCGCTCATGCCGCCCTTTGACTTGAAAGAGTCGCGCATGCCCAGTGTGCTGAGGCTCTCCTTGCTGTTGTGGCGGCTTGCTGCTGGCGAGGGCTCAAGCACCCCTGCTCCGAGCCACTGCTTGGTGGTGTCTCTCATTGGTGATGGTGTTGTAAGTAAGGGTGTAATAAGAGTGTGGGAGGGAGAAGAGAAGTGAGAAGTGAGAAGTGAGAGGTAACAAGTAAGAACGAACAGGTAACAGGTCAGACAGAAGTGACAACTGGAGAGAATATTAATATCAATGAATAAGCAAGAAAACAGGCCTGAGCAAAAACAAGGTGTCGTAACAACGGCCATAAAGTAAGAAAAACATCACCGTGCAGCTCGTGTCAACGCACAAGCCAGCCGTCGTCACAGTCCGTGTGTAAACGGGTCGCTGTCGCACCAAAAGTGGTGGCGGAGTCGATCTCCTGCACCCTTCCGCTGAACTGTCGCACCATGCTGGCTTGACGTGCCCTCCAGATAGAGGAGCTGAGCTTGTCGCATGCATCGCACGCGTTAGTCAGACACTCTACCTGGTGCTGAGGATGCAGGGCTGAAAATAGTAGACTTCTGAAGCACTCCGCGGCAGCGCCCTAGATTGAAGGACCACCACGTTTGCGCCACCTCAGGGACGAAACAAAACATGGAAGCCCGATATCGCGTAAATGAAGGGAACGCCGTATTTGGCTGCCCAAGGGTATTTACACCGACTCATTATTCCCTGAAGCCGTCGCCATGTAGTGCAAGATCGCGGTCGATAGCCGCATAGTAGTTGTCAGCCGTGCCGTAGTAGAGTGCAGTATAGAGCCTGTAGGCTGTGATCGGCAAGGGAGGAGCGCCGTGTGGCGCAACCCACTCTACTCAAGGTGAACACACCCTTTCTTCCGCTGCGGGTTTTACCGGGCCTTTGCCGCTACAGAACATCGGACCTTGCCCACCATGATTCTTCGTCTCAATTGCCATCACCACCCCATTCGCAAATGGCGTCCCGACGGCCAGGCCTACCCCAGGCCGGGAGCATCCGCGCCCTGATCCGGCCGCCGAGGCCACAGGGAGCCTCGTCGTGCCCATTTTGCGCCATTGCCCCGACCACCCGCCCACGCCACCACCGATCACGCCGCAGCCTTGACTCCCGGCGATTCCAGTCCACCACAGCCGCCGGTAACGCTCGCAGAGAGCTCGAGCAAGCTCTCCTCGACCTGCAGAGGCATGCGCCCGAGTTTGTGAACCCGTCGAAACTGCAATTGGCCCTCCAGGGCTTGCGCCAACGGCCCGGCTACGAGTCTGTGAGGATCGCCATTTTAGGGTTGGCAAACGGCTCCGACGCCGGAAAAACAGCCAAGGAGCTTCTTAGGGTGCTTTTGGCCGACCCCCTTGGAGATGAGGCAGAGTGGGAGCGCCAGCTAAAGGACCACGACCCCAAGAATCCTCTCATTGTCAGGGTCGGACCCGCTGGTGACAGCCAGAGCAACCTGACTATTGCCAAATCGAGCACCTTGAGCGAGGTTAATGTTTCCTCTCCTGACTGGAACAACTTCAACCTGGAGCTTCTATTCATGGAGGTAGACGCATCTACTATACCCGTTGGTGGCATCTCTGCTCAGACTATCGAAAATGTCTTCCTTGTTCCCACAGTCAATATTCCCTCGGCCGAGAGCCCAACGGCTCCAGCCACAACTCCGGTCCACAAATCCCTACTGGTCGGGAGCGGTTTCAGGGGAGCTGTAAATCTTGCGTCTTTACCCGGGCTCGAGGGCAACGACTCTATCTTAGCGGCGGTTGATTTGAATGGCGTGAAGGTGACCAAGGACCAGTTGGAGGCTGATGTTGAAGTCTTTGACGTCTCACTAGCGGACAAGGGTGTGAGCCTGTTCCGTCAAGGACCCCAGAACGCCATGGAATACAACCACCTTTGGTCTGCTAGCAACCTCCCCGCCATTGTATCATGGATCAAGGGAGGGCTTGCCTCTTCGGATGATGCGACAAAGCCGGCAGTCAGACGACTTATTGCTTCTCTCCTCCAAAACACGCTCTTCGAGCTCCAGGCTGAAGAGGCCCGCAAGGTGTCCGAGGTTTTGACCTCGTCGCTATCGCCTTCAATAAACTCCAAGTTCTTAAACGATGCCCTCGCGGCTTGGGCGCAGAACGCACATGCAGAGTTGCAAGAAGAGTTGGACCTTGCATTCACGGGCCGTCGTTGGCGCAAGCTCGGCTGGTGGCAGCTTTTTTGGCGAGTCGACGACGTCGCCATGTTGACCAACGAGATGCTCAGCCAGCGATTCCTGCCCACCTCACAGCAGGAGCTTGTCTACTTGACCGGCCGGATTGCCGAGTCGGCTCAAACAAACCCTAGATACCCGCAGCCCGCATCTCTAAGAGATAGGGAACCCTCTCTAAAGCAGCTGGGATCCGGTGACATCTCCCCAGCGGTCCGTGTCACCGCCCCCTCGAGCCGGCTCCCCAAGTGGCCTGGCCACATTGCATTTACCCGTCGATATCTGCAAAACGAAACGATCCCTGCTCTCCAAGCCCTTGCCCAGAAGCTTGTTTTACAATCCCTGGGCACCTCTGGCCTTACTACGTCATTAGCCGCCCTGCTCTACGTGTCCTCCTTCTCGTCCACCGTCTTCGAGGCTGGTGCTGTGGCGGCCTTGGGCATCATGTGGAGTTTCAGCCGACTCCAGAAGAAGTGGGACGCTGCACGGAATTTCTGGGAAGGCGAGGTCCGTGAGGAGGGCCGCAAGGCTGTAAGGGGTGCAGAAGAGAGCGTGGCAGACGTGCTAGCTGGCGGGAAGCCAGAGGGCACCGTTCCCGACGGCGCCGACGAGCTAGCCAAGGTGAGGGACATGGTGGCAAAGGCCGAGGATGCGCTCGCTCGCATGAAGTAGAGTGAGCGCCTGTACGTTACTAAGGGGTGAAAAAAAAAAAAAGAAGAGCCAATCAGTCGATAGACGGTGGTGAGATACCAGGCGTTGACATTCGCCTTCTTTTATGTAGTCTACTCAATCCTGGCAGACGCTATAAGCTGCCTTCTGAACATGCATGCATACAGCAGAGCCGGTACTCATGTTCCTGGTGATGCCTCGTCCGATATCAGCACATTGCCATCGGATATTTCCAACATTCGTAATTCTCTAAGCTGGCAAGTAGGAGCCAAGCCGTTTTTTGTATCAAGGATGCCACATCAAACCGATTCTTTGAAAATGAAGAAAAAAAAATAAAGGGTAACCCACAACCTGAACGCCGAGCACACATTCCCCTCCCCCTCCTCTCCTCCTCTCAACACCCCGCCCGCCCCCTCACACAAAGGATCCTCCAAAGGTGCAAGCTCGTGGGCGGCTGTCTGCTGCTAGGCCTTCCGATCCCCTTTTTTACCGGCCGCGGCCGCTAGCGCGCGCACGGCTGACGGTTGCGCGACCACGGGCGAGACCGACACCGCGGCCGCGAACGTTGCGGCTGCGGAACATGGGGGCGTTGCGCAGCATGTCGGGGACGATGAAGAAGCGCACGTGAGATCCGCGGATGTAGACCTGGTCGAGGTGGGAGACGCGGCCGTCGCGGGCAGTGACGGTGATGTCCTTGAGCTGGACGTTCATGTTGTCCTCGGCTGTAGGAGAGCGGTCAAGTTAGCCTGGGGTTTGAATTCCTTCTTTTCTGTTTTGGAGATGACGCAAAGGAAATAAACAGGGGGGGGGAGTAGTGCGTACCATCGAGAAGCTTGCCGCGGTAGGTCTGGCCAGAGGTGATTTCCAGGGTGACGATATGTCCCTGTGAGAGGAGGGGGGCTGGGGTTAGCTTCATGTTGCGGACGGAATACCAGACGGTTTAGGAGAGGGGGTCAAAGGGCTTGCGGGAGCATGGACGAACCTGGGCCTCGTTGAGGAGCTTAATGGGGATTCCGATTGTGGACGTCATGGCGCACGAGGAAGGTGGGGGGTTTGAGCTGTCGCGTGTGGGAGAAGGCTGCAGCAAGCTTAGCTATGGTGATGGAGAAAATTGGTGGTTGAAAGGTTGCGGCTGGGAGGTTGATGCGGGACGCGAGGTTAATCCGGGGCCGAAACGGCCTGGATGGTTCAAGGTGTGTGTGCGTGCGCCCACCACCACCGGTCCGGGAATGCCTGCGGCGATCAGGCGTTGACACACTTGCACGGACGTTTGGGTGCAACGTAGCAAGCGTCACTTTAGCCGTAGGCAATTAATTCATTTTTGGCAGCCAGAATACGGTAGGGACATGGCTACCCTGTTTAGACGGGGTTGTGGTCTTGGGCAGATGAACAAGTTTGCAGAGAGTAAATTGGTTTATTTTTATGCCCATCTTGGGGGTCTCGGGGGGCGGTTGAATAGGTATTAAGCTAAAACTACAGGGACCAGGCCGCTGCCCATGTGCGACAAACACACACGGCGGCAGTTGATTCGAGGCAAGCAAGCAAACAAGCAGCCAGCAGCTCTCGTCCCTCCACCCACGGATTAATTGTGAGACGCACCCACCTGACCCTGAGGAATACGTCTCGAACAATCTTTTGACACGATCAAGCTGCAAGCGGCCGTGCGGGTTAAAGCATTTGTTCAGATTCAGATTCAAATTGAAGGACCTGTCATGCGTTTGGGAGCCTCAATTCAAGCCTCGCCTCCTCCCCCCCCCCCTTCAGCTCCTCACGTTTGTTCCAGGTCCCCTTTTTGCAGGAACCACGTGCTCGTGCGCTTGTTTTGAGGGGTTTTGAGGGGCGATGGTCTATTTTTATCGCGGTTAATGACCAAAGGTATTTTTTTTTGGGGTCATGTTTCCCGCAGTCAGAAACAAAGAAGAAGAAAAGGTCCTGGCTGGGTGGGGTTGGTTGGTTGGTATCATGAGACAAGTGTTTCAAACGTCTCCTGCGTTGTAGAGATGGTTATCATGGCAAAAAGAGAAGAAAAAAAAAGCGTGCCAAAGGAAGAAGAGGGTAATGCGCGCTCTTTTTGTGTTGCCCACTGGGCCAAAGAAGCTGCGCTACCGCGGAAAACAAATCAACGCCAATAGCGCCGGAATCAAGTCGTCGTGAGAGGTATCTACAAAGAAAACGAAAAGCCATCGAGTCAAAAAGCGATTGACCTTGCGGCGCGTCGTTAGTCGGTGGCAGCGAGACACCTTTGACAGGTATTTACCTTGGATGCCACGCCGTCACCATGTTGGGGCATCGTCGTCATTATCATCATCATCACCATCACCATCATCGTCGTCGTCGTCTTCGTCGTCGTCCGCCGTCGTCTTTTTAGTCGTCGGCGCCGTCTGCCCGCCTGCCGCCTTTTCTCTTGGGCTTGCGGGATTGTGTAAACACGACGGAGCGGCCCCCCGAAGGCGGTTTCACGTGGTTCATGCCGCAGCCGCCACGCAGCTTGTCTTGCCGGTCTGTCCCCTGACAGCTGACGGCCGTCAGGCCCGTTGCCGTGGCCGTCTCGGCGCAGAGCGAGCAGCCGGCGCCCCTCTTATACTTGACGTGGTGCGTGGGACAGGTGGGACACATGGGGCAGTCTTGATTGGGCAGATGGACGCCGCCATCATCGGGGCACAGGGTCTGGTGGCGGATGCAATACTGCCGCTTCCCAGAGGCTCTGCGACAGTTACCTTTGCTGGCCTTGGGGCAGTGGTGGGTGCCCGTCCGGGTCTTTTTCCCGTGGAAGTTGCACATGGCTGGTCTGGAGGAGGAGGAGTCCGGGTCCGGTCCGTGTTGCGAGAGAGTCAATGGCCGGCAGTCTTCATGCAGCTCCGGGGACCGCGGCGAGAGAGAGAGAGAGGAAATGCAGCGGAGATAGGTGTATGTATGTGTGAGCGAGTCGACTGGTTTGTCGTCCTCAGCTATTGGGGAGGACTGAATATTAATATGTTGCCCAGGGAGCAAACATCCAGAGTCGGGTAGGTGCAGCCGGAAAACGAGTAGTGAGAACGTGTCGTTGCACAAGTAGTCGTACCGAGCGTGTTGGAGCAATCCAATAGGCTACCTTGATGATGCGATTGTGACATGCAAACATGCAGAAAGACAGGGCCTCGCAACGGTACCGGCCTATGGGGGTGAGGAACGACAGCTGTGCTTGCAGGAGGCGTTGACGCGTGTCGCTGCTTTTGGAGATGTGTAAGACCCAGAGATGAATGTGATGCCGAGAATCAAGAAAAATGAACAGGATCAACAGAGAGAGGTGGTTAATGTACAGTGGTGAAGCTGGTGAGTAGTACTGTCGACTGATGGAAAGTAAAAGAGAAGCAAACAAGATCGAAGATGACTGTTGCAGGTGGAATCTGGAGCAGACAGAGCGAGCAGAGAGCCAACAGAAAAAATACAGATCTTGGTTTACCTTCCCCTGATCAGGGGAAGCGAGTGTAATATATACCCGGAGCTGGCGAGGTTTGATGGAACTCGATCAGGGTTGTGTACGTCTTCTTCTCAACCTGTATAGCTCTCGAATAACCAAGTTTGCACCTGGCTGGAGGTGGACCAGGCTAACTCTATTGATAATGGAAGATTAAAACTTGACGTACCCTTTTGAGAATGACCTCTGCTTGGTATTTTGCATCCTTGGACGTAAATACTTGAAAAACTGCATTAAGACCCTGAGATAACAAATTAAGATTCGCATGTGTATTCAGCCTGATATTTTCGGGTTCCTCAAAACTGGTAGATCACAAATCTAGGATCCAGGGCGTAGTGGTTATTCTGATTTTCCTGGCAAATACCTGATCATCATGGTTGCTTGTGATTCACTACTACCCCCCACTATGCTGTCAGTTACACCTCAACAAGATTTCAACTCGCATGTTGGTTTCTAACAAACGCAATCCATAAGTCCGGAATTCAACAATGCAAACAACCCTTCAACAATACGATTATCTACAGCTATTCTAGTCTAGAGAACGTTTTGTTTCCAAGGGCTTGCGGCCGCAGCGTGCGTATTGTTGAACTAAAAATGAATGCACATGACGAGTGCTGGCAAGTGAGCCCGGATTTCATGGCATATACATCAATGAAGCAAATATCTTTCTTAGCAGATCTAAAACATGCAACCAAAAACTTCAATAAAATTCTTTTTATAGATGTCTTGAAACGTATCAAACAAACCCCGGTAGCTTTGCAACCATTGCGGCCCGGGCGGCCTTTAAGCTTCCACTATGAGCCGAAAGTACACAAACGAGCCATCAATGGGAACATAATAAGCAGGCGAGCTTTTTCCGATGACGCCTACCCTTGTGGCGTTTGCTTTTCCGCGTGCGTTTGTTCGCTCACTGCCCGCGGTGTTGCGTTTCGGCCCCCACTCTGCGCTGGCTCACATAGAGAGGCGAAGAAAGGGGACGTAGCAGTTTGAGAAGTGGCTTCTACTGATAGCGATAAAATAACGATAGATCATATTTTTATTTATGAGCCAGCCTTTGTTTAAATGATGCCTGCCCCTGGTGGCTGGACCAGCTGAACAATCTGATAATTTAGCTAGCGCTCGAAAAAAGCAATAATTTAGGCTAGATCCATCGATAACTGTAGAAGGCCAAGGAAGGATCCACGCCGTCCTAAATCATGAAGAAAAAAACAGTGTAAAGGAGGACCGGTGAAGCGAGAGGCGTGACCAAAGTCAGTGGTTGAACTCGGGATATAGTGAGCGGAGATAGGCAGAGACCGCCGCCGAAGGGCTTTTAACCGGGTCTTACTCCAGAAGCCTGGTCGTTTTCCTTACAAGGCTTATTCAGATGCCACCCCACAAGGCTGTATGATTCCGCCTTCACCTTGATGACCCCAGCCCGCGGGCTACGTCACTCTTCAGCGTCACCAGATACATCGGATTTCTACCATGGTCTTCTTTGAAAGTCCATAATATGGCGTGAAAAGTGAAAAATGATGGACTCATACTGGTGTGGTGCAATTGGTCACGCGCCGCCTTGAGCCGACAATGGCAGTGAGGCAGAATGGCACCGGCTCAAGGATCAAGGATACTGTGTGCTTCAAGCCCAGAAAGCCTGAACTTTTAGAAGGGAGAAGAAGAAATTGCAAGCATTTCCCCGGTTTGCTTTTTTGCTCAGCACATTTGCGCTATTCGACCGCCGCTCTATTTTTCGTTTGCCTTCAATGCCTGTTCCCCCCCCCCCCCACGCGCGTTTTCATGATTCTCAGCGTGGCTTATGGAAATGCCGCAAACCGCATGATTACGCTCTGCGGTATCGTCATGATTTTCTCGATATGGTGGCTTTACTTTGCAGAGTGCTCTCCAGCTGGGGTTTACCGACAACGACGACGGCTGCAAGCCATGCATTGATTTCACGATGAAGCGGAAGAGGTCATGGTGCATCTAGCTAGCCGCGTGTTGCAATTAACTAAGAAATGATTTATACTAAATTTAAGCCAAGCCCGCTCCGAGATGTTGACATTTTCTCGTTTATAACCACTCTGACAACTCCACCCGTAATGCCCAAGTAAGTGGTTTGTGACCGTTGATTAAACTAATACGAAAGAAAAGATAGACCCCAGGTACCCGGAGATGAATGACTACTGCTCCTCTTCTAACCACCAGTGGACCTTTGACCTCGAGTTGACCTTCTTCTTCTTTTCCGAACGCAGCTTCTTCTGTGCCTTTTTGTCGAAAAGAATTGTGTGCTTGCTCGCGTCGGGGAGCCGAATGTTGATGCGGTCCTCTGTGCGCTCAATGATGGTGACGAGGGGTCGTCTGTTGCTGGCATCTCCGCTCGTGCCGGAGGTGCCAGATGTCCCGTCGTCGTCGTCGTCGTCGTCGTCGTCGCCGTCGTGGTTGTTGGGCACCTGGAGCGTGCCCTGGGCCGGAGGAGCCGGAGTGTAGTGATACGCTGCGGCATTGGCGGCTTCGGCTTCTTGGAAGCTCATGAATTGGTAGTGGATATATTGGCCCTGGCCGTTGGGCCTGACCTTGTTGCGCTCGTTTTCGGCACTCAGCATGAATTCATTGTACGACACGAAGCGGGCTCGGTAGAAGTATTGCTGGTTGGCATCGAGAAACCATTCGCTCCACTGCGGCTCGGCCGCGTAAACAGGTTGTAAGGCCATTTTGGGCTGTATTCTCAATTGGTTGTCTTTGAGTATTGAATGTTCCCCTTTCAAGTTGCTCAAATACGTCCGAAGGGGGAGACCGGGGCACCGCAGATGATAAATACTTTTTTCGTTTGTGTGTACAGTTGTGGCAATTCTCGGCGTGCTAAGCTGTGATCCTAATTGAATTGTAAAAAAGTGCAGGACAAGTGCGACACGAGGAGAGGGGCATATATTGCTCCCCCATGCGATGCACCAGGAACGCAAGAGACCGAGTGTCACAGCCCGGCGGTCATCTGGCAGAGTGTGTGTGGCGGCCTCATGGCGATGATGGCGTGGATGCCTTCGCCGCGTTGAGCCAGCGGCCAGGGTCGACAACACCCAAGGGAACCTGCCTGACTTTTGAGCGCATTGGGTAGCTCTCGCATTTTGGTGTTAATGCAGAGGGCCGAGTTTTGGTCAACACTTCAACTGCGCCTCGGCGCGATTGGGCATTGAGCTGCCAGAGTAATCTGGTGGGTGGCCCTGCTGGCACTCGGTTTGCTGCTCACATATCCTCTGCAGCGCAGCAATCCATACGGAGTTGGGCCGGGACGCGCAGAGCTGCGTCGCACCTGATTCGATCCGATGTGAACTTCGCCCGTCCGGGTCGTGTCTGCCTTGGTGGTTCGCCTCGGCTGCGAGCGCAGAGCAGCGGAAGTACACGGCGTTGGGGGCGAAAAGGAAGAAGAAAACGGCGAATGCGCGTGCTCGCAAAGTGCACTTGGATACGCAATTCCACAATCGCGGCGCGCAGAGTCGCATACGCAACACACCTTGTGTATGCCATGGCGAACGACTGGGCGGCTCGGCTTATTGCGCTACCAAGCCACCCTGGTTGCGCGCAGCATGTTACCACACCAAGTTGCCAACTCAGCAGCACACGGGTCCAAACAGTCACGAAAGAGGGCCAGGATGGTGAGTCAATAAAGTCAGTCAGTGGCACTGTCATAATGAATTTTTTAAAAAAAAGTCGATACAATTATGACGGCCGCTTTTCGCAACGCACGTCACATGCACTATTTCGACCTGTCAACTACCTCCTTTTTGTCATCCTGGGTATCACTTCCCTGCTGCCTCCGTTCTTGTCGCTCCAACCACTGCTCATGCTTGAGCTTCTTTTTAGCCTGTAGCTTCTCGCGCGTTTGCTGCTTGCGCACATTCTTATCGACGCTTCCGATGACACTGCGCTCCTTACCGCAAGGCCATTTCTCTGCTGCTGCTGACTCGTCATCCTCGCTCCATTCGCGCGGCAGGATTGCGAAAACCAGGTAGGATGTGTGAGTCTTGAGATCCGTCTCGGCTCGGTGAAAGACTTTTCCGTTCATCCATGGCTTGCTATCCTCATCACTGACAGCCGCCGCCTTGCCATTGGCTTTGGACTGATCCTTGGCAGCAGCGGGTGGGGGTGTATCAACGTCCATCTCCGACGTGTCTGCTGCTTCGCCGCTGGTTGCTAGATGCTGCGCGCGGTGGAACTCTTTCGTTTTTCGGTTGATGTCCTTTGCCCTCTGCACCGCCTCAGCCACGTTGGCAGGGGTCTGGACATTACCTCGTTCTGTTGGGAGGTAAGCGCCAACTTGCTCGCGTAATGTGTTGAAGCGGCGCTGGGAAATTTCCACCATGTCGATTTCTATCCAACCCAACGCTCGCATTTCCTCAATAGTTCGAATGACTTGCTCAATGCAGGGTGAGAATGTGCAAATGTACACGCTCCTCTTGGGATCCAATGGCGACACCCAGTCAGCTTCCCCGCTCAACTTTTCCGGTCTTCGTCGTGACAAATGATGGAGCGCTTCCCAGGGAGCGGGGAGATCCAAAAACACGGCGCTGGCCTTGGGAGACTTGCCATCCACATTGAAGCCACCGTTGTAGACGTCGCGATGTGTGAGCTGGACAATGTCTTCTAACCTGTGGCTGACAATTTCCTCCTGCATTTTGCGATACCGAGGCTCGTGGTACTCGAAGCTGAAAACTTTGCCCTTGACATCGTTTTCGTGCTTTGGATATCCATTGTAGACCGCTCTGGCAGACGCGTGCGAGAAACTGCCACTTCCCGCGCCAGCCTCGATGAGGTGTGTTCCAGGCACTGCTCGGATTCGCTGGAGGACGTAGCTGTAGTCTGGCGTGTACACGACCTGGGTTCGGTGGGGCAAACTGCTCGTCCATAACTCGGGGGTTGGGCGCAAAATGTGAATGAAGCCACTGGCCGCTGCAACAGCCTTTTTGGCTGGTTTTGAAGCGTCCTGCTTATCCTCTTCGTCTGGGCCAGTTGTGGTCGGCGTGTCTTCGTCGGTGGCTTCACGACGACGCTTCCTCCCTCTCGAGCCGGTGTCGACAGCCGAGGCGCGGACTTGTGATCCCCACGGGATGTCGAGGAGTGTCGAGTGCGGGAAGGACCCGAATCGAGTATTTAATGTCACGCCCTCGGCATATCCGTCGACAGCGCCTGACGATTCTTGGAGGGTGATTGGCTGAAGATTGTCCTTGGAAAGCAGGACAATGGCGAGGTCATCAACAGAGGTGTGGTGCCCTGGCTCGAGGAACACCGAGGGTCGGGTCATTTTGGCGTTTGCGAGGCCCGTTTGGCTTGGTGGTTGGGCGGAGGGCTGGACCTTGAAGCTGGGAAAATTATTTCGAGAGGCTAGGCGGCTTGGACGCAAGGCTGAGAAAACCTGCCATGCGCCCCACTGTATTTTAGTGAGGGGTACCGGTAGATGGACCCGCTACAGCTCGCCATTGGCAAGGCTGAGAGGCGGGGTGTCCTCTCCGTACCCACTAGAGGTTAGGCGCAGTGCTAGGTGCTGCAGGCCCTGGTCCAGGCCCTGAGCTCGGCGTGAGGGGCCTGTAAATTTTGAGTGCTCATGTCCACTGATGTGTATGTACTCGCTCGTCTTCTTTGACTCGGCCGCCGCCCTCCAAACTGCACCAATAGTGACTCACCCCACTAGCAAAGTCGACAGCTTGACCCATTCATTTCATGGTCATCCCCTCTGACGCACTCGCTCTAGATACCCTCACCCCTCCCTCTTCCCCCTTTCTGCCCCTTAAGACTGGCGGTTCTCCCCCCGCCATTTCTTTGCCCTTTCATCATCCTGCTTCCTGGATGAATCTCTTGCGCTTTCACTCTCACATTCGAATCTCCACTCCGTTGCTGCGACCACGACTGAGCTTAGCCTATCGCCACTACTCTTCACGCGCCATGGAGTCGCTGAAGCTTTACAACTCCCTCAAGCCGGGTGCCCCGGTGCCCTTTGAGCCCATCGAGCAGGGCAAGGTGTCCTGGTACGCTTGCGGCCCCACCGTCTACGACAAGAGCCATCTCGGACACGCACGAAACTATGTGTCTACCGACATTATCCGTCGCATCTTCATGCACTACTTTGGTTTCAAGGTCAACTTTGTCATGAACATTACGGACATTGACGACAAGGTATGAAGTATAGAGCCACTGTTGTATCACCACGACACCCTCTTAACTATTGTTAGATCATCATCAAAGCCCGACGACAGCGCCTGCTCGAGCTCGAGAAGCAGAAGAAATACTCGACCGAGGAGCTTCACGAGCTTGCCCTGTCTGCCTTCCGAGCATATGCCAAGAGCAGCCTTCCACTTCTCGTCAAGGATGACGCAGAGCTCGACACGACCAACTACACTGAGCGAAGGGAAGCTGGATATGGAAAGGTGCTGGCTGGTGGAACCATTACCGGAGAGGGCAAGCCCGGTGACGATGAGGCCAAGGTCAAGATGCATCTGGGCAACATGAGTGCCGCTGCTGAGGCCATCAAGTCGGGCCAAATCTTCCCCGGCACAGACGAGATTCTGCTTCCTTACCTCGATTCACTTTACAAGGAGACAATTGATACAAGAGACCAGACCATGTTTACAGATCTCACCCAGAGCATGGAGGCTCTTTTTATGGAGGATATGGATGCGCTCAACGTGCTGCGCCCCGACGTCATCACCCGAGTCACCGAGTACGTGCCTCAGATTGCCAAGTTTGTGGAGCAAATTGTCGACAAGGGCTTCGCATATGAGGCAGAAGGGTCCGTGTACTTTGATATTGATGCTTTCGAGAAAGGTGGAAACACGTATGCACGATTGCGCCCTGACAACCGAAATGACAAGTCCCTCCAGGAAGAGGGCGAGGGTTCTTTGTCCAAGAGCCTGGGCGGCAAGAAAAGCCCTGGTGACTTCGCGCTGTGGAAGAAGTCCAAGGCTGGCGAGCCGTTCTGGCCCAGCAAGTGGGGCGAAGGACGCCCTGGATGGCACATTGAGTGCTCCGTCATGGCCTCTGATGTCTTGGGCGCCAAGATGGACATTCACTCTGGCGGTATTGATCTAGCATTCCCCCACCACGATAACGAGCTGGCACAGAGTGAAGCCTACTTCTGCGAGCATGGCAAGGGCGAGCACACGTGGGTCAACTACTTCCTACACATGGGCCATCTTTCCATCTCCGGTTCCAAGATGTCCAAGTCGTTGAAGAACTTCCAAACCATCCAGGATGCCCTGGCCACCACTTACTCGGCTCGTGGCATGCGAATCGTCTTCCTACTAGGCCGATGGAATGACGGTGTCGAAATTTCCCCTGACATGAGAGCCCAGGGTGAGAATTGGGAGACGACAATCAGCGTACGTAACACCAACCTACTCGTGTGACCCAACACAGCTAACCAGTTATAGAACTTCTTCACAAACGTCAAGTCTCTCCTTGTTGAGGCTGATATCACACCTGGCGTCCAGGCGCTCTCCATCAGCTCCGACAAGCCTGTTGAGGGCCTCCTCGCCGAGCTTGAGCAGGCCAAGAAGGACTTTGAGGCCGCATTGGTCAACTCGTTTGATACTCCTCGCGCCATGGCAACCATTCTCAAGCTCGTGTCCAATGCCAACATTTACCTCAAAGACAACAAGGATGCTGATCTTGTGGCTCTTGAGGCTATTGCTCGATGGATTACCAAGATTGTGGGCATTTTTGGTTTGGATGCTAATGCAAGCACTCCTTACGATGGCCTCGGCTGGGCAACCGCCATCGCCTCCAATGTGGAGCCGAAGACAGCTATTGAGCCGTATGCAGATGTCCTTGCCAGAGTCAAGGCTGAAATCGCTGGTCTGTCGCTGGAGAACGAGGTCATCTCCAGCTTGCTTTCCCAGAACCCCACGGCAGAGTTTGAAGCCGCTGTTGCAGCAGGCTCCCGCGATCCTGAGCGACTGGCCTTGCCATATCTGCGCATTGTGGCCAAGGTTCGTGATGAGCTGCGAAAGATTGTGTCCAGCCAGGCCCCCGAGACCAAGAAGGCAATTCTGGCCCTGACGGATCGCATTCGTGATCAAGACTTCACCAACCTTGGTGTCTACTTGGATGACAGACCAGACAACCAACCTTCTCTGATCAAGTTTATCCCCGCAGCTGAACTGATTGCTGCGCGCGAGGCAAAGGCTGCTGAACAGGCAGAGAAGGCTAGGAAGAAGGAGGAGGCCCGCCTTGCGCGTGAAAAGGCAGAACTAGAGGCGCGAGAGAAGGCCAAGGTGCGTCCCGAGGATTTGTTCAAGAACGATGAAAGGTACAGCGCTTGGGATGAGCAGGGTCTGCCCACCAAGATGAAGGATGGCAGCGACGTCCCAAAGAGCCAGCTCAAGACACTGAAGAAGGCATGGGATCGCCAGAAGAAGGCGCACGATGATCTGAAAGCCAAGGGTTTGCTGTAAAAAAGAGATTAAAAAAAAAGGAAATGGGTGCAGGGGGAGGTAGAGCGGGGGCGGACGGCGAAGAGCGAGCGGTTGGGACGTGACGAATTAGATGAACCATTATTAGAAGAAAAGCGTTTGGATCTGTTCAATCATGTCAGGGTCGACTGGGAATGGTTGCTCCACTTGTTGGTGTCATGATGGTGTTTGAGTAGTTCCGCGGGCGGTGGTTGCACTAACGAACCACTTTCGATGACCCAGGGCTCTGGTTGGCAAAGCTGTGAGTGCAGTTGCTAACGTAGTCCCCGGTCAATTGTTAGTTGGGTGGAGAGTGCGAATTCTGTCCAACTTGGGTCCTGGTGGATTGCGTGATACGCACCCTGGATGAGAACATGTGTATTTCTGTGAGGAGCTGGTTCCACAACCAATGTTCCCCGATCTTATCGGCTATCAGGAAATGTGGTTTGGCGAAACGAAAAGTGTAAATGTGAGAATTGTTGTTTTGCGTGAATGCGAAAAAAACCTGGTGTGCGGAATAAGAATGGTGCATGGATGTATGCTTTACGGTAGGCTAACCTTTCGTGTTGAAGCAAGGCTGAACCAAAACCACGGCAGCGTTCCAACGGCCGTTCATATTCAATCCAAACGATTCCGAAGAGAAATGTCAGAGCGGGTGGCTATGATTGGCCTGCTATTGAGATGCATGAAGAAGCAGTGATAGCGCGCAAGGTTGAGTACTGGGATCGCAAGTGGGTATGCGCGTCGTTTGGGCGATTGCGTGACAGGTATGGGGGATGATGAACGCGGCCTCTTCCCCAGCGCAACCCACATCTCTGGATGCATCCTCCACTCAGGCTGCGTACTCCCCGAACTCCCCGAAACGTCACCCACTCACTGCGTCTGCATCGGCCCGTATTAGTCGCAGCAGTCGCAGCAGCAAGCCGCTGCCCGCAGGCCCCCCTCGATGGCGCTGGCCCGGCTTAGGACCGTGGCCACGCGGGTCGCCGCAGCGTACGCGGCGATCCAGCCGGGACCTTGGCCCTGGGCGACGGGGTCAAGGGCAGGAATAAAAGGATACCATGCGCCCGGCGGCTCAGACGACGACGACGAGCTGGAGCTCTGCGACGTTCGTGCCGGAACCCCTGCTTGCTCCTCAACTCCCCGAAGAACCAGGTACCAGCCTCTGCCGCAGATGGAAAAGCACTTTGGCGATGGCCTCGAGGCCGCTGCCGACAGCCACAGCGGCTCAAGCTTCAACGACGTTGACGCCATTGACGTTGAGTGGTCAGAGGAAGACGAGAAGGTTTTGGTTCGCAAGTCAGTTCCCGTCTTGGCTTGTTATATCCGGCCGCAGTTTCTAACCAATCCCGTGCCTCTCTTTTTAGGATTGACTTTACCATTATGCCAATGTTGATTCTTGGCTTTTTTGTCCTCCAACTCGATCGTGGAAACATGTAATTGACCCGTTGATTGCTCTGCAGGCGTGAAGTGTGGAGATTGGTCTTTGCTAACGGTGCTCAAGTGGCAACGCTCTCACCGATTACTTTTTAAAAGAAGTGGGCATCACGCAGGACCAGTACAATGTTGGACAGCAGCTCCTCTCCCTTGGAATTGTGCTACTCGAGGCAAGACAACAAACCGCATGGACGCATCTCGGATACACTAACACGTCATAGATCCCGAGTAACATGATTCTGTATCGCCTTGGTCCCTCTCTGTGGATTGGATGCCAGATTGTCGCATGGTGAGTATCGCGCACTGTCAAGATGGTGGCCAAGACAAGACTAACCTATTCTCAAGGGGCCTTGTCGCTACCTTCCAAGCCTTCCAAAAGGGTCTGGCTGCGTATCTAGTCACCCGACTGTTGCTGGGGTAAGCTCGCCGCTGGAGCTCAACCATGACTGATGCTGACCTAGAATAGTTTCTGCGAAGCTGGCTTTATCCCCGCCGGGCTCTACACCATGACCCGTTGGTACAAGAATGCCGAGACCAGCAAACGCTTCTCGTGGTACTTTCTCGGCCAAATGTCAGCATCTGCATGCAGTGGTTTACTTGCGTACGGCATGTAAGTTTACATTCTCTTGCGCAAACTTGGCGCTGTACTGACATAACCAGTCTCCACATGCGAGGTGTTGCCGGGCTCAGCGGTTGGCAGTGGATGTTCATCATTGAAGGCATCGCCAGCGTCCTGATTGGTCTGATGTTCTTGGCCTTGTTCCCGCAGAGCTCAGCCAATCCCGTGTCGCTGCTGGGAATCCGACTCTTTACCGAGAAAGAGGCCAAGATACTGACCAAGCGGGTGCTGCTCGACGACCCGTCCAAGCAAAACGCCAAGCCCACCATCACCCGGCAGGAGATGAGGAACGTGGTATGTACACGGTTTGCTAAAATGAGAAGCAAAAGTGCAACTTTCTAACTCGTCACAGTTTACCAACTGGAAGCTCCTCCCGCACATTCTGCTTACCATTGCTTGCATCGCCCCAGCACAGACCATGGGTTCTTATGCACCAACCCTGGTCAATTCCTTTGGATATGAGCGCTTGACGTCTAACGCTCTCGTCTCCATCGGATCATGGATCTTGATCTTTGTCAACCTTGCATGGGGTACTATTGCGTAAGTGCAACATCACAAAAGGATATAAACAGAAAAGGAAATTGCCGCTAAACGTTGATGACAGCGACAAGATCAAAATGCGTGGCCCCATGGTGGCCTTGGGCTTGTTCATTTACTGGTGCTTCCAGCTCAGCAACAGACTCCTCATCCACGCCGACGGAAAGAAGAGACTGGGCGTTCTCATCATGACAATAGCTTTCGCGCAAGGCTGGCGTAAGACTCCCCCGGTAGCGTTCAACTTGGCAAAACACTAGTTTCATACTAACATGGAGACAGATCCTGTGAATAGTTCGTGGTTGGCCCTCAACGCCGGTAGCCCCGGGGAGCGATCCATCACCATGGCCATCATCATCATGTCGGCCAACACCGGCGGCATTGTCGGCAGCCAAATCTTCCAGTCGGCCGACGCGCCTCTGTACCCCACGGGCTGGAGCGTCATCTTGGCGCTCGTGAGCTTCGGCGTGGTGTGCGCCGCCGTGGCCAATTTGCAGTACTTTGTCTTGAACGGCCGCAAGTTTACGCGAAAGGGTCTTCAGTACCATCCTTGATGTCCGGGTGTTTGGGGTTTTACTAGAAAAAGGGAATTTAGATGCGAATTCGAAATGACATGTGGTTTGCCAAGTTAAAGGAGTCATTCAGAGTAATACAAGTATCTTGCATTTAATAATGGATCCCACCAAAAAGTGAATAGATAACTGTAGTTGAACCATGATGCAATCTGACTAGGTTCTGGGGTATATTGATTCGTTTTTCCGAGCTCATTCCATCCATTGGTTTACACTCCATCACCTGCGAATGCATCCGCGGAAGACGGTGCCAAGACATGCGGTATCAATAATTATCATGGAAGCTATAGATATGTACTAGGCTTAAATATGTACCATTCATTAACTCATTCATCCTTTACCCATTACGCCTGAACCGTGCGGCATTCCAGCCTCTCCCTTTCCCTGGTCTACGAGCACTTTGCGCTCGTCTCGCCGCAGCGGTTGGCGTAGGTCAAGCCGTGGCCAAACTTGAAGACGGGGTTGCGGGTGTCAAAGGGCACGTCCTCCATGTTGTCCTCGACGGCCTCCATGGACCGGGGCAGGTCAAAGGGGAGCTTGCCCTCGGGGCCGCTCTCGCCGAGGACGACGTCGAGGAAGGCCTCGCTGCTGCTGCCGTAGCTGCCGAGGACGGCCTTTGCCTGGTCGACGATCTCGGGGATGACGGCGGGGCGGTCGAAGATGATGTCGACAATGGTGGGCACGGCGCTGTAGATGGCCGCCTGGCGCTTCTGCTCCGTGGCGTTGAAGGCGAGCGAGCCGGCGTTGAGGTTGGCCTCGAAGACTCCAGTGCGCACCTCGTACGGCGTCTGCAGCCGCAGCAGCGCGTAGTCGGCCTCCTCGGGCGTGTCCACCACCGTCATGTTGCGGTTCTCGACAAACGTGGCGTTGAAGCCCTCAATGTAGAACTTGGTTCCGGTGGCAAGGTTTCGCAGGGGCAGCACGCTGTCCTTGTTGGTCAGGAGAGTGTACGAGCGGCGCTGGGCGTCGGCGCCCAGGCGCACAAAGTAGTCGTTTCCGACGACGCGGGACGCCGCCTCCGGGTCGACAAAGGGGTTGTCGAACAGGCCGAGCAGGAACTTTTCGCGGAGCAGCTTGCGGATCGACTTGTCCAGGCGCTCCTCGCTGATGATGCCCTCGTTGACCAGCTGGATGATGAGGTCAGTGCGCTCCTCGCCGCCAAACTGGTCGCAGCCGGCGTTGAGGATCTTGGCTGCTCGCTCGAGGCCCGTCAGGTTCTGGGTTCCCCAGGCGCGGGCGGGAAGGATGCCGCCCGTCATCGGGGCGTCGGTGATCAGGCCCCAGTCCGTGAGCACGATGCCCTCAAAGCCCAGCTCGTTCTGCAGGAGATCGGTGACGATGCCCTTGTTGAAGGAGAAGCCCACCTCCTCGTAGCTGGTGCCCACGGGGCGCGAGTAGTACGGCATCATCTGCCTGGCCCCGGCCGCGATGGCAGCCTTGAAGGGGATGATGTGGTAGTCCATGTTGTTTCCGGGGAAGGTGGCGTTCTGCCCATAGGCAAAGTGCGAGTCCTCACCGTTCTGCTGGGGACCGCCTCCGGGGAAGTGCTTGGTGACGGTGGTGACGGAGTAGGGGCCGATCTCCTCGCCCTGGAAGCCCTTGATGTAGGCCACCAGCATCTCGCTGGTGAGGGTGGCGTCCTCGCCCCAGGTGTTCTTGATGCGGGCCCATCGAGGCTCCGTGGAGAGATCGATCTGCGGGTGCAGAGCGGCTCTGAGGCCAACGGCAATGTACTCCTCGCGGGCGACCTCGGCAAACTTCTTGACGAGGTCGGCATCGCGCAGGGCAGCCAGGCCAAGAGACTCGGGCCACTCAGAAAAGACGCCGGCCCGGAAGCCAGTGCCGGCGTGCTCGGTGAAGCTGTGGCGAGGATCTGTTGAGATGGTGATTGGGATTCCCAGACGGGTCTTGAGGGCCTCCTCCTGCACGAGGTTTGTGAAGCTCGCGACCTGGGCGGCATCCTCAATGTCGCCGACGAGGTTAAAGTGAGTCATGTACATCTTTCCAATCGAGTCGACCGTGTTGTTGCCGCCGGACGTGCCGTTGTAGAAGGTGCCGTTGGGGCCCTGGTACATCATCTGGTGGAACATTTGGCCGGCCTTTTCCTCCACCGTCATGCGCTTGATCAGATCCTCGACACGATCGTTGACGCAGTACGACGAGTTTCTGTAGACGGGCAGCGTCTCGCCATCTCGGCGGTTCATCCAGTGAGGACGGGGAGCAGCACCCAGGGTGACTGCGGGCATGGCCGCGAGGGCCAAGGCAAAAGCAGAGGTCCACATGGTTAGATGGATGGCTCCCGGCTACCACTCGTGTAAGTAAGGTAGGGATATTCGCAAAAGAGCTTGGAAGATGAGGAGACTGAAGGCGAGAAATGGGTGAGGAAACCCATTGTCTCTTATACTCCAGCCGTGAACCTGGTCACTGCGAAGAAGAAAAAAGCTTCACTTGGATTCATTCCACCCTACCACCCAGCGAACCCGCTCATGGCTTCCCCGGCCTAAACCCCTCACGAGTTCTCCAGAAGATGGTGCTCTCGGCCCCGCACGAATTGGCATCTGTGGACATCATGTTCGGCCTTGTGTCGGCGTAACGATGCAGGCGTAGGCCATCTGGAAGACATCAAAAGAGGCTAGAATGCCCGAGTTGCGGATCATTTGACGGAAGGTGGGGGAGCATCATCACACAGAGCACGCAGAACCTTTGCCGTATTTTCTTCTCCGGGGAAAGAAAGAAACAAAGTGTGTGGGCACTCCGATGGGGAGATGCGTGTAAGTTGGCTGGTCCCTTGATCCATGGTTCGCCGTCAAGCACAGGCCCCGATATAGTTTGCCAAGTTCCTAAGTTCCGTCGTTTCCGCGGTCATGGTGCAGGAAGGGCATCCAAGCCAGGCCAGGCAAGCAGAGTTTGAAGGTATTTCTCGCCGATTTTCCTGTCGATCAGCCACCCTCTAACGGTTGAAATAAGGATAAACTCGCGATGCCGTAATGGTATGTTTGCCGACGGCTGGGCTGGCCTTACCCATGCACGGTTGCGGGGAGGGTAGCGGCGGCAGCCAGCAGAGAGCCAGGCTGAGCCCGAGGGAACCGTGGCGATGGGATGCTTCCTGGGCTTCTGTGGGGTTGGCAGTCGGGCCTTCTGAGGGCGAGGCAAGGGTGCGGCATGTGGAGAGTGGGCTCGAGTCTTGGTGTTTCTATCGTCCGCCCATGGGCACATGGCCTCGTTTTTCCCCACGGGCCAAGAAGCTGGGGGAGACGAGCAGGGTCCCCGGGGTGCGGGGTTTTAGCTTAAACGTAACTGTAACTGTAAACTGCCATCCATTGACTTTCTGCGACGGAGAAACACCGGCTGCGCGAGCATTTGCCCATCACAAGATCAGGAAGCTCGGATGTTGGAGGTGCGTTCGGGGACCATATTAAGTTGGCGGACGTACGAGCTGGGTCTTTCTAGCGCCACTGTAAATTTGTGCTTAATGCTACGCTTGTTTTCCATTACCCGATATTTTGCCCTGGCAAGACAGACGAGTGTTATGACGTCGGTGTCGAGGTGATGAGAGGTTATGTGATGGGTTCCCATCTCGTCCTGGTGGCGACCCGAGCTCCGTCAGTCCACTCGGCCCATGACATGTTCTCTCCGACAAAAATCGCGCCTTCTCAAAGCTGAAATGTGACAGAGAAAATCTCGGCTTGGTCGGTTTTGCTGTTCTTTCCTGCCCATTATGTTTTTGTTTTGAGCGGCATGATCCAATGTCAGCCGTATATGGTGGTGCTACTTCTTCGGCCAAGACTACAAACCCGTACCAACAGTGGATAACGTCGTCCGGCTTTCCAGGCTGAAGATGGGCACAGCCACTTACAGATGCATAGAGATTCTAGCAAGGAATCAAGTTGCCAGCCATGACCTTAGCTCGAGATATCTCATGCTTTGCACTCTTCCCTTGCAGACTTGGCTGAATTCCTAGGCTGATGAAGCGCGAAAAAAGTGTGATCCTCAGCTGTCAAAGTTCCGACCCCAGTTTTCACTCGTTCAACTGTCAGTGCGCGACAAGCTGGAAACATGGCGGAAATATGACCTCCTCGAGAGCTTCTAGACTGCACATCTTGCGTAGCGCCTGACGCTAGTAGGTGAGATCTGCTCCAATCGTCAGCTTTTGTCAACTCACATAGTGCGCTGGAGATGTCTGCGGTTGCTTCCATCTATCCAAATGCATGCGACAACATCACTACCCTACCTACCCGAGACAGCGCGTGCACAAGGATCGGATCAAGAAGAGTCGGCTAATTGTGCAGCGCCAATTACAGATTTTATGCATCCTCGACCAACTTACAACCTCACCACCAAGATGGGCGGAATACGAATTCCTCTGCCTGCTCCTAAGTCGCTATGCATGTCTCACTCGCGGGGCCGGTGTCGGCTCTCGCTCATTGGGCCACGAGGCTCGGAAACGGATATTGTGGGCTAGTTGGGAGAAAAATAAGCTACGTTTTAGGTGCATGGCTTTGACTCGGCCCATGGTTCCGACTCTGCGGGAGCTGATTCGACGCCACATCCGAATGCGTTCGTGAGCAAGTTCGGTCAGGAGAAGCCGACACCTGGGTGTTCTTGTCGTCCCGTACGCCTTTACCCAAGCAATTGACTTCGCCATGAGGCGGTCAAGCTCAGGCTCCGTGTTCGGTAGGCACAGCAGCCATGCCGACAATAAAGTGGGCTCGGTTCGGCACTGCTTGCTGCTCCCGGGCCGGGAATAAAAGGCGGAGTCGTGTTTGGCTTCATCTGCTCTTGGCTTGGTCACGGGGGAGAGAGAAAAGGAGATGGGCTGCGTTGTAGAGAAATTCTCCAACGCTCACGGGGACAGCTGGTGCTTTATCAGCACATGCGCCAAGGTTGGAGGAACGCGTACAGAAAGCGATTGGCGCTGCTGATGCGGAATGCGACAGCGAGGTTGGAGCGCCCTTCAACGACAAGGCCTCCACTAACTCGGCTCCAGTTCCCCAGTCAGTTCGTCGTCTGCAAAATACGGCAATTACTAAGAGAGAGATGAAAAATCTTTTACCCGCCCCCCGGACACTTTATTCCCGTCATGGAAGAGCGGGCCGGTCGCCAGTTGCTGCAACAAGTCCCAGTTCTTGAGTCACTCGGCCGATGAAAAATTCGGGGGTGCGTGGTGGCAGTGGGGAGCGGATGAATTTGTTTCTTTAAAATTGATTCCTGTGACGCCCAAGGATTTGCTCCACGAACCCTCCTGCGATCTGGGGCTGTTGTCGAGCTACCCAAAACTGTTACCAGCCTTTCTGTTCCGTCTCTGACCACCAATTGTTGCCCTTTACCAAGGAATACAAAATGGCGGAACACAAGCCGGTTCCGGGTGGAGACTCGGAGAAAAATCATCTTGACTTTGAGAAGCGGCAGCACCATGTCTCTGAACAACCTGCCCCATCTTCCGTCGCGTCGAGTGATGATGATGACGACGACGACGAACCCGAGATTCAGAGGGAAGCCTCCAACACACAAGCTCAAGACCTTGAGCAGCTGAGCACCTTGGGGACCATATTGAGTAGGATTCGTTCGCGACGGAGCATCATCATTGAGCCGCCGCCCGATGGAGGCTTCAAGGCTTGGATGGTTGGTGAGCAACCCGCCCAATCACCTGTGTCGTGTTTCAATTGCTAAACAGCTTCGCCAGTGTTAAGTACACACCTGGTCATGATGGATACATGGTAGGCACCCTCGGCCGACTTCCTCGTCGCCACGCGCGCTGACTTTGCCAGGGGTGTTGTGAACTCTTTTGGAGTGTTTCAGAGCTACTACATGGATTTGCTAGATCGTCCGCCCGAGGACATTTCGTGGATCGGTTCCCTGGAAGTTTTCCTGCTCTTTTTCATTGGCACTTTCACCGGCCGACTGACCGACGCGGGATACTTCCGTCCCCTGTACATCGCCGGTGTCATCCTGGTCCTCGTTGGAATGTTTGCATCCTCTTGGTGTACCCAGTACTGGCAGTTCATCCTCGCGCAAGGCATCTGCATCGGCATCGGCAATGGGCTGCTGTTTACACCCTGCATGGCCGTCACTGCCACCTACTTCGCAAAGAAGAGATCGCTTGCCTTTGGCATCACTGCCGCGGGCAGCACCACAGGAGGATTGATCTTCCCCAGCATGGTGAGGCAGCTGCTTCCCCAGATTGGAATGGCCTGGACGCTCCGGGCCATCGGCCTTCTGCAGCTAGTCACCTTTATTTTTGCAGGCTTCTTTATGAAGTCCCGAATCCCACCCCGTGCCTCTGGGCCACTACTTGAGTTGTCGGCTTTTAAAGATTTGGAGTACACCTTTTACGCTCTGGGAGCTTTCATGGTATGATTCGACCCCTCCAAAGCCGGCTTGCCCTCTTGTCTAACCCTCTTGTAGGCATTCTGGTCGACCTACTTCGCCTTCCATTACGTCGCCGCATTTTCTCGCGATATACTGGGCCTTTCGTACTCGTCTTCGCTTGATCTGCTTCTTGTGCTCAACGGCGTCGGTGGCCCCGGTCGAATCATTCCCGCATTTTTTGGTGACTACATTGGCCCTGTGACTGTCTATTTGACGTGCACGCTCTTGACCGGCTCCATCATGTTTTGCTGGGCCGCAGTCCACTCCGTCCCCGGAATGTACGCCTGGACTGCCGTGTACGGCTTCGTCGTGGGCGGTGTCCAAAGCGTCTTCCCCTCCGGGCTTACCAGCTTGACCTCGGATCCGCAGAAGCAGGGAACTCGAATGGGCATGGTCTGCTCGCTCGTGAGCTTTGCCACGCTGACGGGTTCTCCCATCGCCGGAGCCATCATCAACACCCAGGGCGGCAAATACATCGGGGCGCAGATCTTTTCGGGCGTGGCCATGCTGTTAGCTGCAGTCTTCATCTTCCTAGCTAGGCTGGTGAAGTCGCGAAAAATGGGGCTTGGATACTTTGGTCGAAAAAAGATTTGAGAGGTGCCAGGCCTCATGAGCGTCACGTCACGAGCAACTGATGAAGATTCGACACTATGAACGAACGAGATGAGAGGAAGGTCTATTCATGATGGAAAATTGTACCAACTGAGGGTGAAAATTATGTTTCTACATTTTTTAAGATATTTTAATTACTACTTAATTATTTACTGAATCCAATGCGCGCACAATCCAGCCTGTGGGCGATTGTATTGGGCGTACTGGTCCGTCATCGCACATGATTCATCCTAGCTGCACCCACATCCAGAATTAAAAAAAAAGCATTGCCCCGGACTGCTAAAACTTGCAGTTTTGTTTCATGTCGCCAAAGCGTTGAGGAGCAATTCAAGGCTTGCATTGCCATGTCCCGAGTCATGTCTGCCTAGCAGTCTCGACGAGGCCAATCGGGTGAGCCCGGGGAACGCTTTGGGTAAGACTCTGGGGAACCTTGCACTTCCCCGCGATGCATTTGGCCATCAGCCCCAGATCTCATCCTGCGCCCCGGATTCCCCAGGGTATCGTCACATTGAGACCGGTCAAGGTACTGGGCCAATTCATTCTCCAACGGTTGCGAGAAGTGGAGGCGCTGGAATAGACTGTCTAGTAGTGCGAGCAAGTACAAAAGCCTCCTTCGTCCTGCCAAAACAAGCGAATGGCTCACCCACTCCGACACGCAACCCCAATTGATCTCAATAACCCTTTCAAAAAAGTAAAAAGTCTTCAAGTAGACCAAAATGGCAGACCTTGAAAAGGTCGGGTCCAACGCTCCATCATCCTTCCAGGAGGTTGTGGCGCAGGCCAATGAGCGATCCCACGCCGCCCACGACATGCCCGAATGCCTCCGCGGCTTATCAGACACCGAGTACAGGCAGCTGGGGCGAAAGGCCATCATGAAGCTGGACCTGACCATTCTGCCGGTTCTGATGGTCATGTACATTCTCAATTACCTGGATCGAAATAATATCGCGTCGGCAAAATTGGCGGGCATCATGGAAGATCTCCATCTGAGCGCGACCGAGTACCAAACTTGCGTCTCGGTTCTATTTGTGGGCTATAGTATGCATTTCCTCGGGTTCCATCTTTGACTGCGAAATTTTCTAAACACTTCTTCAAACAGTCATCATGCAAGTTCCGTCGAACATGATGCTCGGAAAGATCAAGCTCCCTGGCGTCTACATCTGTTGTGCGATGGCTGTGTGGGGCATCATTTCCGCCTCTCAAACCGTCGTCAAGAACTTCGCTAGCCTAGCCGTGGCGCGATTCTTCATCGGCTTTGTCGAGGCCGTCTTCTTTCCCGGGGCGCTCTTCTACCTGTCCTTGTTTTACAACCGCAAGCAGTATGCTTTCCGCGCAGCCCTCTTTTACTCCGGATCGCAGCTTGGAAATGCATTTGGCTCACCGCTGGCGATTCCAATTCTCAACTTGGATGGACGCGGCGGGCTTGAAGGTTGGAGATGGGTGAGTGCTCTCTTTCTGGAAACGTTTTTGGATCTCATGACGATACGACTAACACCCTCAGCTCTTCTTGATTGAGGGGATTGTCACGATTGGACTCGCCATGATGTTTGCATTTGTCCTCCCCAACTCTATCAACGGAGTTCGAAATCTGACTGAACAAGAACGTGAGTGGGTGCGCTGGAACTACGAAGAGGATCTGGGACAACAGGATGACCGAGGAGAGATTTCGGCCAAGCAAGGCTTCGTCATGGCCATCCAAGACCCAAAAACCTACTTGTTTCTTGCCACGCTGTACTGCATCTTCACGTCCGCGGGCGTCACCAACTTTTTCGCGCCTGTGGTGGCTACACTCGGATATTCCAGGACCGTCACCTTTTTGCTTACAGCGCCGCCTTTTGTCCTCTGCTGCTTCACCATGCTTGTCAATGGGTTCCACTCGGACCGCACCGGAGAGAGATACTATCATATTGTCGGCCCCCTCTGCGTCACCCTTGCGGCCAACATTATCGCAGTGTCGACACAGAATACGGCAGCGAGATACACTGCCATGATGCTCATGCCGGGATCCTTCTACGCGGGATCAACTGTCCTCTTGTCATGGATTACCGGTACTATCAATCAGCCAGTGGCGAAGCGAGCCACGGCGATTGCCATCATCATCGCTTCGTGCAACACGCCCAACGTATGGACTCCGTATCTCTACAACGGCGCGCCGCGATATTTTGCCGCCTTCACCGTCAACCTTGTTTCTGCTGCTGGGGCCATTGTCATGGCAACAATTACCCGCATGTATCTGAAGAAGCAAAACTTGAAGATGGACAACGGGGAGCCTGTTGGGAAGAGTGGTCCCACTGAAGCGCAGCAGGCCAGCGGGTTCAGATATATGTTATAAATCAGAAGGGGGTTCCCAGATGAGATAATTGTTCAATATTAGACATAGAAGCCGAATTGCGTTGACTACTCCCGTGTTGTATCCAAGGTTGGGGTGGGTGCCCATCAACACACCCGCCTAATGAAGCCGCTAACAATGCGCTATGCATCCCCAGACCGACCCCCAATGCCCCAATTACCCCGCAAACGTGATGGTGGACCCCCAACCAAGCAACCACCCGGAACCTGGGATTTGGTCAGCCAGCCATATTTTGAACTTGGATTCTCTCAAAATCTCAGTGACTGAACCGATATGTTACCATGACAAGAAGGGGGAACCGGACATGATACCAGCTCGTGAAAAATAAAACTTGTACCATGAACCGATCAACAACTCGCACGCCCCAAAGTCGGACACTGACCATTGTCCCGTACCAAGCAAATGGACAACCCCCAGGAAGCAGGCGGAAAAGGAGGTGGACAAATGCGGACGTTACGAGCCCTGCCGCCAAGGTGTCCAAAATAAGGAACGCGTGCAATGCTTGCAGAGAGTGAGAATTGCCGGGAAATCATCCAGTACACAGTTCTAACCCATATCGCAGGAAAAAGACACGGTGCTCTGGACATACACCGTGCATCAGATGTCAACAGCATGGCCAGAACTGCGAATACATGCCGACGGTAACGCCAAACTCAACCATTGGTATGGCTAATGACACTACGCCGGGACCTCTCCCTACAACAGCAATTCCAGAGGAGCCCCAAGCCTTTCAGGCGAGCCCTCTTCACACGACATCATCAAATATCCAATCAATAAATGAGTCTCCAGACGGCGTAGCCAGTAACAATAGTACCGATGGGGCGCTGCAAGAGGACCAGTACGGCTACGTCCATGGCGGCGCCTCCGAGTTTGCGTACTTGCAATACGCCAAGCAGAAACTGGCGAGCTTGCCCTCCGTCTCCATCCACTTTTACGACTCTCCATTCGACAGGTCCCCGAATGCAGCTTCCATCCTTCCTCCCAAGGCGGTGGCCGATGAATTGATGCGGTCTTACTTTGACTTTGGCCTTACCACGTCGCGATTTGTTCACGAACCCGGGCTGAGGGGCGCGTACGAGAGGCTCTACGGGGACACCAGCGGCAACGAAAATATTGGATGGGACACTTTGGCGCTGATATACATGGTTTTGGCGCTGGGTTCGCACTATGCAAAGGCTACCAATATGTTTTGCGGCTACGCGGCAAGGTAAGCTGTCTGCCCCGTACCAGAATCAAGGGCTAAAATTGGCAGCGTTCGCTTTTACGACATGGCCACCAAGCAACTTCAACAGGAAGCAGGCCGAATCACCTTTGCCGCGCTGCAGGCGAAAATGCTCGCCAATCACTATCTCGTGCACCACTCCCGCCTCCACGAAGCCTGGTCCGCATTTGGAACACTGGTGCGCCAAGCGCAGGCTCTCGGCCTGCATAGACGATCTATCGGACCACCAGGAAATCACATTACCCACGAGTACCGAAAGCGCTTGCTTTGGACACTGTACATCAATGATCGATTGCTCAGCAGTGTATTTGGCCGTCCCTGCGCTATCCACGACGATGACCTTGACCAGGACGAGTGTGCTCTAGCGAATGACGACGACATCTCCGTCTTGTCCTGTCGCATAACAGAAAGCGGAGGCTTCTGCTCAGCCGCTGCATTGATTCATTATGCGCGTCTCGCAAGAATCCTAGGCAAAATACTGCGCGAGCTCTACAGTCCAGCAGCGCGCAATCGCACCATTGCTCGGCTGCATGAGTCTGCCATGGAGTTTGAGAAGGGGCTGAGCGAATGGCAAGAAGCCCTTCCGCCGTACCTAAATTATATTCTGCTGCCTCAGTCAGCACTGTCGGTGGTCACGCAGAGACAAATGTGCACGCTCAAATTGATGTTTGCTCATACCAGCCTGCTCCTGTACCGCCCCTTCATCCTCTACTCCATCGAGCTGGATAGCGGCAGTCAAAGCAGCTTGGAACAATGGGTGAAAAGATGCCATGACAAGGCGATTGAAGCAGCAAACATGGTTGTGTTGGAATGCCGCTACCTGCTGCAGAAGGGCCTCTTCTCCAGAGTATTTTGGATGGTGAATTATGTGCAATTTGCATCCATCGGGACCTTGTACATGTATTCGCACATTTGGCCAGAGGCCGCAGACGTAAGAAAGACGGCCGAAACAGCGCTTGGCGAGTTTTCAATTGGGGTCGACGGCGACTCGCTCGGCCAACGGTACGTCCAAGTTTTGTCAGAGCTGCGCGACATTACCGCTGCGGCATCGAGTCCGAACCCGGAAAACTCGAGGCCTTGGCCAGATGCAGAAGCGATGGTGTTTGATAATACATGGGCGGACATGAGTGGGCCCTGGTCGAACCTGTTCTTTGATACCACAGCATTGAGCAACTACATGGATGGGGGGGCAACGTATGAGACTTCAGCCTGAGATTATGATAATAAACATGGCCGTGCAGGGCAAAGTAACGGCTGAGGACCCAGCGAATAATTATGGAACTAGCTAGAAAATCGAAAAAATCGCCGATTTTGCCTCTTCCGTTACCCAGACTATGTGAACGCCATTCTCAACCACATCCGTCAGACAGTTGAGCAGAGTAACCACGCTCAGTATACACAACCTGTCCAACACACCGATTAGTAGCCGACCCGGGTTCTTCATGGCCAAAAATGGAAACGAGAGCTCCCCGAAGTCAACCCACCCCCATTCGACGGCACACGCTTCATCTGCCGGGGAGTGGTGTCTGATTGCCCAAATAGGAAACTATGCGTTCCCCGGGGCTAGCCGGCGTGCTCTCCCCGCATTGCTTGGTGCTCGCGAGATGCGGCGCAGAGCCAATGGATCGACCCGGGGATAGCAGCGCCGTGCTTAACATGCTTCGGCATTCGAGACTTCTCAAATCTATAGCCGGCTACATCCTCATTTGATGTATTTAAAGCCATGCAATTGAATCAATAGGCCCAGAATCCCAAATCTGCAATCAACAAGCCAAACCTGCAATTCACTAATCATTTCCGTGGTCGCTAAACCCATCCAAATTGAAGATTGAAGTACACCACGTTCCGCCAACATGACTGAAGTTCTTGCTCCTTTACACTCTCAATCTGAGACCTTCAAGGCACCCAAGCACCAGCCCCAGACCCAGCGAGAGACGCTTGCGCTGCATGGCAATGGCGGAGTTATTGAAAATGTCGGCGAGCTGACGCCCTGTTACCCTGACACGCCGATTGAGGAACTTCGTCGGCGTTACTGGGAGGAGGGTGTTGTCTGGGTAAGAAGCCTGTCCGAAAACAAGGCACCGAGCGCGTCCAATGCTGACCTCTCCGCTAGGTCAAAGGCCTCCTCGACCCAAAGGTTGTCAACGAGTGTCGCAGGGAATACTTTGCCATGGTGAATGAAGGCACCGGAATGCTCAAGCCGGGCACCGACCCTGAGGAAGGGACCTATGCCGGCGGTGACTGGCGCGAGTTTCTGCTCCCCGGCGCCGTACGCGTTGCGGCTGGCCTCAAGGACGAAGGTCCATTCGTCGACAACGCCATCAAGAGCCATGTCGCCCCGTTTTACCAAGCATTCAAGCAGTACGTCGGCGACGCCCTGGAGCCCTTTGTTGGCAGACTATGCAAGTTTGAGGAGCCCTGGTGCCTCCCCAGGTCGCTGCTCCGATGCTCGGTGCCAGGGGGTGAGACCACGCCAGTCCACTACGATCAGATCTTCCTCCGCGCTGGCCCCCCTACCAGCATCACCGCCTGGGTTCCAATTGGCGACGTTGGTCTCCACGAGGGCGGCCTCATTTACCTGGACCGTGCGCACGACATTGGTGTGAGATATGAGGACGACTTTTCCAAGCAGAATGCCAGCCTGTCCGACGAGGAGAGAATCTCGGCCTTTAACAGGAACATGTCCAAGGGCGGGTGGATCGATAAGAATGCCGCTAGCTTTGGAAAGGACTGGTCGCGAAGGTGGTTTGTGGTATGTCATGCATTGCATCCCTCTTGCTCGCCCAACTGACGCTGTATAGGGTAACTACGAAGCTGGTGATGTCGTCTTTCACACTCCCATGACTGTTCACGCTGGTGCAATGAACAAGTCGCCTCGGGACCGGATCCGGTGCTCGACTGATTTGCGGTTTGTTGACAGGAAGCAGCCATACGACGAGCGGTGGACATATCTTGCATATACGGACAGTGATCCCAACATTGCGTCTCGTCAAAAAATCCCCACTGGCAATCAATAAGGATAGCTCACAATGGAAGGGACCATGTAACCGGCCTTGAACCAATTACCGCAAGATAGCAATAACAGAATCCACCATCCGCTCGTTTCTGCATGATTGGACCGTTGCGTCTCCACTCGCCTTGTGCAATGGTGTGGCATCTAGCGTGACGTAACCACTTCAGATGCTCTGCAGAGAGAATACGCCGGCTCGGGACGTGGTGATTCATCTTGGGACGGTTCAAGTGTCTGGCATTTCGGCTGAGACTCAAAAAATCGGCATGTGGCTTTGGGTCCGCCTCGTTTGACGGCTTCGTGCCCTCCGCAAGGCGGTGTCATTGACGTCACCACTCTGCGCCCTGTGCCACGATTCTCATTGGGCATGTTGAGTCGTCATTGCATGAGGCGCCACAGCTCTCAGAGGCCCCTCAGTGACAAGTATTAAAAATGACAGAGCAGATTCGGATTGTGCCCAAATGTTTTGTTTCCCCTTCATTATAAAAACTTGGCTTGGATTACATGCCTGGATGTCAAACACACTTCTTCATTCTACCTGCACCCTTCATTCATAAAGAATTGTGCCGGAATACTTCAACATGATTCCCTCAAGACAGCTCGTTAGATCCACCCTCCCCAGAGCGGCTCGCTCTCTGCGCGCACCTTGCCGTCAGCATGTTAGGCTTCAATCAACCACCAAACCATCCACATCGCCATCACCGTCGCCATCCTCCTCCTCCTCCTCTTCCTCCTCATCATCATCACCTATAAACAGCACCTCTTTTGCAACTGGCTTGGCTGGCGGCCTGGCTGGCGCTGCCATCTTTTATGGCATCTACTCATATACCACCCCCGCTGGAGCTGCGGCGTCGGGGCTCAACAAGGCGGTGAAGGAAGCCGAGCACTCATATGAGGTCGCAAGCAAGAAGCTCCAAGAGAAGACGCCCTCGGCGGAAGAAGCTGTCAATTACATTAAGGAATTTGCCTACTCCTACGTCGGATGGCTTCCCGGCGGTCGCTCATATGTCGATGCTGCATTCGCCGACTGGGACAAGGTCCACGAGAAGCACCGCGACGAGGCGGACAAGCTCATCAATGACACGTACAAGAAGTTTCAGGAAATTTCCAAGTCGGGACTGAGCCTAGAAACCGCCAACAAGGCCTACGAGGTCCTGGCCGAGCTCACAAAGAAGATTGCCAGTCTCGCCGGGGATGCCATGACGGACATTCTCGAGAACCACCCTCAGGTCAAGGCCAAGTTGGGCGGAAATGTGGATCAGTTGAAGAGGCTCGGCGACCAATACGGACCCGAGGCCAAGAAGCAAGTGGATGAGACGTGGGGTCAGGTCAAGGACATTTTTGCCGGGGGGTTCAGCGCCGACAACCTGGAAAAGGCCCGGAAGCTGATTGACGACAAGGTGGAGCAGGTCAAGAAGATGGGCGACGAGGCCTGGAAGAAGGGATACGAAGAGGTCAAGCCCATGCTGGAGAAGAACCCCAAGATCAAGGAGTTCATCGAGAAGAACGTCGATGCCCTCAAGCAGGGCAGCATCGGCGAGCTGTTTGACAAGGTGAAGAAGGCTGCCAGCTCGGGAGACTGGGGCAACCTGGAGAGCTACGTCCGAAAGGCCATTGACCAGGCCAACGGCTCCGACTCCCCTGGCGGCGGCTGGGTCGACGTCGACAAGTACATGAAGATGATTCCCGAGGGCGACTCCATCCTGGGAAAGCTGCAGAAGTTTGGCGAGATTGCCGAGAAGAACAGGGACGAGGGCGAAAAGCTCCTCAAGGAAACCGTGGAAGAGCTGCAGGAGGTGCTCGAGAAGAAGTCGGAAAGGGCCCAAAAGATTGTCAAGGATGCCCAGAAGGAGGCCAGCTAGGGCTTGGAAGTAACCTGTCTACAATGATGAATAACGTTAAATACCAATAATAATAAAAAAACACATGAGCTGAATTTTTGTCGTTGGTCACTGTGCATCCCATTACCCGTGGGCTATTAAAGCGTCTGGACGGTGAGTCTGGACTGATGAAGATGGCCAATTCTTGTTCGAAGTACTAAAATGTAAAGCACAGAGGTCTCGACGGGACAATAAAATTACGACTGCATCGCTAATTATCTCACAAACCCACACATAGCCGAAGGCTGGTTGGATTACACAGTTCCTAAAAGGAATCCCAAAAGCAGGGTGTATTTTGACGAAGCTGTTCAGCAGTTGGTGGCGACTACTAACTCGGCCCGGCGCCAATTTCATCTAAAGTCTGGGTTGACCAAGTTCCTCCGCCACAGTCATAGTACTGAGACCTGTATAGTATGGATTATCACAGCCACCCTCAACAATCACAACACCAAAACCAACATCCGATATAGTGTAACGGTTATCATACCGCGTTTTCATCTCATAATATGACCGCGGAGATCGGGGTTCGATTCCCCGTATCGGAGAAATGTTAAGTCTGACTGTCTTTTTTTGCTTCCTCTTCGTTCAATGGAGTGTTGGATTCTTTTGGACAACGCACGACGACTTGGAAGCTGGTTACGTGCGATGCCGCCGACCCTGTCAATGTTATGGAATACGAGTTGATCAAGTGGTCCGTGCATATGGAGGTCAGTCATGCCATGCAACCGCTACATTCTCAAGTTCCCGTAGCGTTTGTCAGATCATGTGTAAGAAAAAAAAAAAGCAAATCACATTAACAGCATTCACATTACAGCTTCATAAGATCCCCAACATATCTGATCCAAGCATCAAAATAGTCATTTCAAGCCTGATACTAAACCGGCAGTGAATACGGCGGATCGTCGTTTCTCAGAAAAGGCAGGCGGTAGGTGAGAAGCTTGGGCAACGCTTTCAAAGATACCGCACCGCACCACACCTTGGCATTGTCATAGGAGAAACAATCCAGCAATGTCCCAAGAATGACGGCATCCTGGATCAATCCCATATTATCGTGCAATAAGGCGCGTACATCGTCAGACATGCCATCAAACATTTCATCCCAAAACCCCATCTCTGCTGTGTCGAATTCTGGCGGTACCCAGAACTCGCCGCCAGTGTATTCTCCTGCGATGGTGTGAATGCGACCAAAACCAACGCCAAATGGCAAGGGACGCGAAAGTTCCCAATCAATCAGCGCCGTAACATTGCACTCCTCGTCTACCAAGATGTTCACTTCATTAATATCGTAGTGCGCAACCCAAAGAGGTAGTTTTGCAAACTCATCAAGCTGATTGTAGAACTTCTTCATAATATCCTGGTACGGCAGTGCCTCATCTAGCGACGAGGCCTCGATTGCTTTGAAGATGGCTTCGAGATGTGGTCGAACGGTTTTCGAAATAGCCTCGCTACTGTCTTGAGCAAGAAAGCCCTTGGAGAAGATCTTCCCAAGAGATTTGTTGATCGCGATCCGGCCTTCCGCACCTTTTCCGGCAACTCCCTGGAACCACATTTTCCCCGGCATCCGGGGCATCCAGTAAACCCATATGCTCTCAATTTTCAACTCCTCACTGGGGAGCTGTTGGCATTCGGGCACAAATGAGCCCAGAGCCCCCTGGGCAGTATTGAATGCGTCCAGGTCGAGGGGCTCATTGCGAAATTGCAGGACAATTTCACGGCCATCCTTCAAAGTGCAAAATAGTGTCCGACTGAACATGCCTTGGATCGGAGGATTATCAAGGCGCGTTGGCGGAATGCCAAGGTGCTCGGCAATGAGCTTCTTGGCCCATTTGACACGTTTGGTTGGAGTGTTGACTGATTTGGGCAAATCCTTGTCGGATGTGATCTCTGGCATTTTTACGCGAGGTTCGTGATTGGGTGGCGTTGAGATGATTCTTACGATGTATTCGATAGAAATGCTTGTGAGATCTTCAATAAATGGCATATTGATCACATTTATAGTGTATAAAGAACAGACTGGGAATTGATTGAGAGAAAGCGGTCAAGCACCAACGCGTCTGCTCTCATTGCAGATGGTTGGGGCTAAGTTTGGTGGGGAGGGAGTTGGCTGCCTGAAATGCCTACCTATCACAGCTAGTACAAGGTAGGTGGCGTGAAAACTAATGCATGTTGGTTGTTGGTTATCATCAACAAGCTCGCTTGGTGCCACCTACCATGTGGTCAACCCAGCCCAGACATCTCGTCCTTGCTCCGTAACCCTGGGCATGACACCAACACGGAACTTGAACACTGTTTCACATATGAATTCACGCGTGCATATTAATGATGGCTGTATCAACTATGGTGGATGGATGTCAAAGTAGATATGTTACTGCGCGAGAAACGAATACAGAGCAAAATGAATATATACCAACTTGCTTTAGTATGTAGAGGCCAATGATAAAACTGTGACAGTATTGACTATGTAGAGGTACTCTACCTAATATAATTCGAATCTAGCCACGAAGTGCTCCCGAGAATATCTGAGATCGAAACGGGGCTACTGAGCTTCTTCGCAAAGCTGACACGAGTTCCGCTGGCGCCCTGACCAGTGTTGCCATACTCTCCATAGTAGACATTGTCCGTGGGATTGGTCCCCCAGGTTGACCAGCCAGCAGAGTTGACAACAGCGCCCAGGTTGCTGTTTTGGAAGACGACTCTCGCGTATGTGCGCCAGGGACGACCAAGGTACGTAGCACCATTGCTGACGCCAGACAGAGCCTTGACTGTGGCCTTGTTGATGACATACCAAGACGGATTGTCGGCGCTGTCACGGCCGCTGGCAGTAATGTAACCGTTGCCGCTGACTCCAATGGTGCAACTCTCGAACCAAGCAACGGATTTGGAGCCAAAGATGAAGTCTGTCGCACCTTGGATGTAACAGCGGTGGAAGTAGTGATGGCCTTGGTTGGTGAGGATCGTGTCTTGGTAACCACTAAACTGACAGCCATAGTATCCTTGCTGGGAGCCATACGCACTGAGAGCAATGGCTTGAATACCTTGGCCTCTCGAATTGACAATATTCAAATTGTAAACCTTGAGGCCATCGTTTTTTGCCCGAAGTGTGCCCGAGGCATCGTTGCTGCCAGCCTTGTCGGCACTGAGGTTGTGGGTGAGAATGACTCTGTTCTTGTTGTAGTCTTGGTCGTCTTCTGTGTAGCCGTAAATGGTTAGAGAGCCGACGGATGACGGGATCAGAACCTGCTCCTCGTATGTCCCGGATTGGATAAAAATGACGGAGCCGGATGAGCTGGAGTCGACAGCAGCCTGAATCGTAGCAAAGTTTCCGCCAGACTTGGCAACCACAATTGCTCCAGAGGGAGGCGTAGTCCGGGCAGCACCAAGTGCCCCGGCTATCAAGGCGGAAAGGGTAAAAATTGACGAAGAAAGCATTGTAAGAGACGAAGCCGAGTGGCTGATTGCAAGAGTCTGTACAGGTGAAATCAAAGGAGCTGATGAGCAACGAGGAGCATCAAGAGAGGGAAACGGCAAACGAAACGAATCCCGCCATATTTTATGTTTGCTGCAGATCTAGCTGCCGTGAAGTTTTAAAACGAAGGCAATGAGCCGATTCGTCCGTGCCGTGCTCATGGGTGGCCCTTACAATTTTGCCAAATGATGCACGTTTTGAAGACAATGATTTTCCCGCCAGTAAAGCCTGCACTGGCCCACACACGATCCGACTACCCAATTTGGGTCGTATTCCTCCAAGTCCGAGGCGCCAAAATGAGTACGAGCACCACTTTCAGACTAGCAAGAATGGTATTTTTATTCTTTACGAGAGGACGGAAGAATTATGCGCATGGTTATTTCCATATACGAGCGAAATACGACACCATGACGCGCCGTCTGCGCAAACCCCCGCAGTGCGAAAGTATACCGTCCGGATGTCTGCGCAGACTCCTCGACTGTGCGTACCCCGCATGGTTATTGTTTTTACGCACGATTTTGACAAATATCCTGCCTGGATCTGACCGGTCAACTGGGGAATGCGTCATACTGAATCTGGGCAGAGCCAAGAGATTGTGAAACTCGCATCAGGTTTCATCCATTCTCATAAACAACAAAATGTAACACCACGGGTATTCTGTATTTCTGAGAATATGTACACATTACAAAAGCTATGAAGCCGAGCTTCATAGTAAGGATGAGTACCCTGCGCTCACTGCTGAACAAACCCGCAGCCAGTCTTCCCATTCGAATTGGCAACCGCCTCGGCGGAGCAAGCACCCGTTCCGGTACCGGCAAGACCGGCGCAGCAGCCTGAAGCACAATCTGCGTTGGACAAGCACTGCCCTGTGATGAACTGCTGCCCATTACCTTTGCCGACGTTCTGAGAGCCGGCCGCAGAGCCAGCACCCGAACCACCAGTCCCCGCGCCCGAACCACCGTTGCCGGCACCCACACCCGCATCCGCTGCCGGTGATGGGGTGCTGACCGGATTTGCGGCGTTGGACCCGCCGAAACCACACCCCTGCTTGCCTTGCTGGTTTGAGACGGCCTGTCCGGAACATATTCCGGCACCGTTTAGGGTTGCGCAGCATCCACTTGCGCAATCCGCGTTGCTGAGGCAAGCTCCTGTGATGAACTGCAATCCCTGCCCATTGCCAACGTTTTTGGCACCAGATGGGTCTGGAGAGAGCGGGCTGGGGAGTGCAATGACAAAGAGGGCAACTAAACAGGGTCATTTTTGATCCTAGGAGTAGTCTACATGGCCAGGGGACTTACAATACAAAGTGCTGACAAGCGTGAAGCAAACCATGATTGCTGTGGGGCAGAGTTGTACCGTAAAGAATTCTTTGGTTGTTATATGTGATTGTCAAAAAGTTTAGAAGATTGAATTGTTTAGAAGATTGCTGAAGAACAGATAAGCGACTGAGCGGGATCATTTTACCATTTAATAGTTGTTGATCGCCAGGTGCAGTCGGAAACACGCTCCGGAGGGGACGGTGATATTGCTTGGCGCCGTTCAGTTTCATCCCTTCTGCTCCCGCGCAGCATGGACTTGATCGTCGTGGCAGATGTAACCGGAATTTTCCCCATCCTAGCGCCACAAACGCGATGAAGCGCTGCTGGTTTGGGTCGTTAACCAACGGGCTGTATTTGGTTCCGTTGTCAGATTGGCGTTGAAGGTGCGAGTAGTTTCAGCACGGTTTGACGTGGGCTGCGCCCCTGTCACGTCAATGTTTGACAGTCGTCCCGACCCTGAGGCGTTTCTGACTGTGTAGCCGTCCGACAGGAAATGTTGCAGACGCCAAACTTAGGGTATACCGGTCGTGGTTACGGCCTGCTTATTGTGGCCATCTATAACGGCCGGTCAAAAAATGTGGCAAAACTCCACAGTGTGTATGGATGGCCTCAGTGCGGAAGACTGCGTGGGTACAAAGTAATGGCACTACCATCTGCACAGCTCCTAATGGACAATATGATATTTTAAATCACATAATGGCCTAGTCTTGACCATTTCTCAACTCACGTTAGGCTATATCGTGCTTTAGGAATACCTGTTTGGTGGTACCCAGGTGCAGTCTGACAGCACGCAAAGCGCCAATAAAATGTCACCGTCGGATGTTACCCCGTCGGCTCTCATCGGCTCCCATCGGACTTGGAATCTTGAGAATTGTTGACACTTCCATCTTCTCAAACGAAACAATTCGTCTTGATATTCGCCAATACAATTGGGGGCCAATCTTTCTACTTCCCGAAACCACATCTATACAAAGGGCTACCATGCCTAAATGGTATTCTGGTACCGAAAATACCATATATCGGGTGTTTCAGTCCTTGTCTCTACTGAGTTATTTCCCCCCTTAAACACAGATTTATTAGTCTGATTAGAATACAAGCCGGCCGGCATTTGCCTAGTCAACATCTGTTCATTCCACTACGTAGTCACAACACATCCTAATCACTCTGACTTGGCAGCGGTTACCCTTGCAATGTTTGTCATGTATACCATTGGTTTTCAAGTCACTGTGTCAGCCTCTCAACTGTTGTTGAATGCAGTTTGTATCCACATTCATGGCCTGCTTCTTGGACCACCCGGTTGAGTCTGCCGCTCCCTCTTTTCCCTCCCACTAGAAGTCAGGGGTCTAGCTTCACGTTCATCGATTGAGAAGTTCCATCGCCTAGCAATGTTTTCCATCCGACGCCGGTTCCTCCGACAAGTTAACCGAGTGGTGTCAGTTGTTGAGGCGGTACAATTTCTTACCTACTAGCACATTTATGGTGCATCGCATGGTCAGGTAAGAGATGCTGGTTCTGACATAATCGACCAAAATTGAAAGGATTGTTTCGGCCAAGGCGACGACTTTTTTTAGCTTCATAATGTCGGGCAAGACTAATTATTCAGGCGCATACTGGGGCCGGAGCAATTTTAGGTAGTAGCTTGACAGCGGTCTGAATACAAAAATGGTTGATTTCTCAGCCCAGGGATGGACCTGTGATTAGCTAGGTTTTGATGACATGGCCCTCCTGTTGTAACTAAATCGCTCCGGCATCGACGCAGAAAATGTGTTTAGCAGCCGTTTCCCGTACGGTTCGGCTTGCCAGCGGAGTATCAATGAAAGCAAGGTGCACAACACTAGCCAGGGGTTCTCCATGAACAGACAGCTGATACTACAACAGCCCGCGCTACCAGTGCATCCATCGGGAGCGCCACCACGCCAAAAAGCAAATACACGGAGCACTAGTGAGGGCAACTATGAAGCGGCATAGGGCTTTGCCGGCTCCTTATCACGGCTGGATTTGCGCGATTTCTGAAGAAAGAAAACGTGTTCTAATCCGGGTCTCGCTAGCCATGGAATACCCAATCGCACACTAGTTCCAATCTTGCAGCTTCACTAAAGGAGATTAGACAAAGCCATTCCTCGGCCATTTTACCTGTACTCCCCTCCTGATAAATGACACATCTTGTAGAACAGCATTACCTAAGCTCATGATCTCTTAGTACCGGGGCTATTGGCGGTGTCTGACAACGGTATGAGGCGTCGAGTGTTAGCCATGATCTGCAGCCTCATTCAGGGCAGTCGTATATCTAAAGGCAAGCTTTTTCATTCTATGTGCAAGACTTTGCCCCCAAAAAAAGACACATTCGGTGCATGTTCAAGGTGAGGCGAGTTTTCAAGAAGGAGTTGGTTTGGCTTTTCTCTAGCTGATCTACCCCGGCTTCCAAGTTCACAGACTCTGGGAGGTCCTTCAGAAACATACCCACAAGAAGGCATTCCGACACCTTGACTACATGGAGCCATTCGGATTCATTTTGCCGTCAATATCCAGAATTTCGAAGCTGGTCAATGATTCTGCAAAGAGTTAGTAAGATCCGCCTCACATATAAAATGGACACAATTTACTTCTCAACAGAAAGCTCAGCCTTATTCGAAGCCTCGATGGTCAAATGTACAGGCTCCAGGACGCGCCTCAATTCGGGATAGTCAACAGCAACTTTCCCTTTCCTGAGAGGGGGAGTGCCTGGTCCTATCCATTTGATCACGACATACTTTTGCCTGTCATCGACTATAAGCTGGATCAGAGCATACTGGGCAGTATTTTCATCGAAACGAGAAAACAAGTCCTCAATAGGATCTTTCCCGAGTTCAACAGTGACGATGTTATTGCCTTGGTATCCAAAAAGACCCCATTTCTCGGAAGCGTCTTCTCGGTGAAGTAAGTTTGTAGCCTCCTTGACTGAATTATCAATATACATTGTGAATGAATTTTAAAGAGGTCCGTAGCAGGCGTTTTATTTGGGGGGAGGGGGGGTTGAGATGCCATCAAGAGCACCGTGGTACGGAGGCCATTTATAGTCATTGCCGTGGCCTCCCACCAAGGTAGTACGGACGCGTCAGCTCATTCCTCAGATGACCAGTAGCATTTCTCATCTACGGCGCGGCGCGTATCATGGGATCTAGATTCCGAAAACGGCATTAAACTGAGACATGCATCAACGCCATGCTTGCCAATCCACTTACATACCAAGCCCCAAACTTCATAGTAGACACACGATAGTGGGGCGGATGGGTTCAGAACGCTAAAATATTCATTCCTACACCAGCTATAGTTCGAGGCGTGTTTTCTTGCCGAAAAGAGGTCTGAATTCACGTGTATCAATTTGTGGAACTGGATTGCGGTGAGGAGTCCTGTTTCTGTTATCGAGCATGAGGCTATACATCGTGTTATAGCTCCAATTGCTGTTGAATCCTTCATATCGCCACAATGGATGGTTTGATCAAGTTCCTTTCGCCACAATGCCACTAAAGTTTCTACAAACGCTACTACTTGCTATTGCAACCACTGAATTATCCAAGGTTACCAGGCTAATAAATCGCTGTCACTCAGGATTCCGCAGCCTTGCTGATGAGATAATAACCGAGACTGTCATTATGTCTAACAATTTTTATTATGTGTGGTGTGTATGTTTGCTCATATTGAAGTGCCATGTGCCCGTTGTACTCGGTTAACCCAGCAGAGTTTCACCATTCCTACCAGCCCAAGGCCAGCATTATTACCCTACACGAGGGAGACTTGGTTTGTGACCAGTACATCACCCCGTACGGTGTGGAAATCTAGTCTCCAATCCGTGACGCCTAACCCACAATAGGTTTGAACTATTTATTAGCTTCCTTGTGTCCAGTAAAGGGGTCTCGATACTGATCTCGCAATACGATTATGCTTCATTGCCATGTCGGGATTATGAGGCTATGTTGGGTCAAATCCCACCCTCAGACGCATTTGTGATCCTCGTTGCTTTCAATATTGACCACTGTATCTGGTTTTTTATTCGAGCTGGTGTCATTCTGAGTTTAAGCCACAGACATTGAAAGTTTCGGATGAGAAGCGATCCCTTTTATACACATTGCCACATACCGCCTTCTAGGACGTGAAGGGTTTTGATAGAGTTGTTATGTAGCATAGGTGGCCCGGATCCCACGACCCGGATCCCTTCGGCCGAGACACCCTCTTCCCGAAGAGTTAGGGATGAGAAACAGTCACTCAAGAGAGCTATATTGTGCGACTGGTCAGTATTCAATGCAATAATGTCTCACAAAAGTCAAATGACTTTGCAACATAGGATTCACAATCACGGAAGCATTTATTACTTGACTCCATGTCACAATCTTCAAGCTTGGGCTTTGGGACATCGACAAGTTTGAGAATCGTGGAGATATTGCGAGCAGCAGGTTTCAATGCCAATGCTGCTGCTAGCTTTTATGGAAAGCACTCTAAGCAGCTACTATTAGCGATTATTAAAGTGTTGCTAAGATATTGCTCCCTCTAGGGACGACGTATTTCTAGCCATAGTTGTCGGCATACCGTAGGAACTCAACAAATTGGCCATCCTTAGCATGATTTGAACGCCACGTTCGAGCTGATCATTCCCTGATTTAGTTGGTATTAGGGAATAATGACAGTAAAGATATACCCGTAGGAGCATTATTTTTCTGGCTGAAACAAGTGGAAGTTATAATTGGTTGGCCGTGGAAAAACACTGCGCCGGGCAAATGGCGCTAAGGATGGCCAATCTATTGAGTTTCTGCGGTACTATCCCAGGTATGGTAAATGGGTATTTTAATAACATATTATTCTGTATTCGCAGCTTTTGAGACTAATATAGTACCACTGTAAATTTCGATCATCTCAACTCTTGTACCCCATCTTCTCCTCGTGAAAATCTTGCACTTCCCCTTCACCATCAAATATGACAGCAACTTCTTCAAGCGTCAGGCCCTTTGTCTCGGGGAAGAAGAACCAAATCAGAACAAACCAACAAACAAGAAGACACACAAATACTATATAGTACTTCCAGCCAATAGCATCCAGGATAACGGGGTTTGCAAATCCGTTGAAAATGTTGCCGCCGAATTGGGCTGCGTTGAAGATTGTCATTCCCTTTGCTCGGAGCGTGAACGGCAGAACTTCCAACAGGTATGTGACAGGCACCGGGTTCATGGCGATGTTGTAAAAGAAGAAGAAGACAAAGATCATGACGACAACTCCTATTCCCAGTCCCCTGTTCTCAAAGTTCTGCTGCTCATTTTGGGACGAGATGGCTGTCCATATGATGAATGCCAGGAACATGCCCGAGGTCGAGATGAGCAGAAGCAAGCGACGCCCAAACCGATCGACCATGAAGGCTGCGCCAATGGCAGTGATGTAATTGAAAATCTGAAGGATTCCATTGATGAGAGTCTGCGTCTCTGAGCTCTTGATCCCAATGCTGTTTAGTACTGGAACCAAGTATGTTGTGACAAGCCCATTACCACACCACTGGATGATGAAACCTATGAGAATACAAATCAAGAATCGGTGGCGGTTTCCAGCTGTTGTGGTTCGGACACTTTAGCATGGTATCACTCAAACAAATAGTGGAGAACTAACCAGTATCAAAGAAATGCATGTATGAAGCCGATTTTTGAACTTCTTCGCTCTTGATGGCCGTCGTTATCTCATCCATCTCCCAGCGAATAAAGTCATCAGGCTCGCTTTTGCCTGCACGGTATTTGCATAAGATTTGTTCGGCTTCTTCAGACCTATCATTGGCAATAAGCCAACGAGGACTTTCTGGGACACAGTATATAAAAATAGCCTGTATTAGCGAAGGCGCAGCTTGCAACAGTGATGGGATTCTCCAACTCCAGGAGCTGGCCATTCTGAATGTTCCGTATGTGACCCACGCGGCAACAATCGATCCAAGATACTATTGTTCTTGCATGTTAGAAACCGATACAGCATCGCATCCAAAGAACCATTTACCCATGTGGTGTTGTAGAGTGCTGTGATAATGGGACGTTGAGTAAGATACGCCAACTCGGCGAGAAGAGGAGCTGCGGCGGTCGCCACACAGCCTCCACCAAGACCAACCAGAGCTCGACCAGCCAGAAACATGCCCATACCGTTGGCCGCTGCCTGAACGGCTGCTCCAATCATGAGAATTATGGAACCGTAAAAGATGGTGTGACGTCGACCAAAGCGATCTGTGGTGTACGGAGCCACGGGCAAAGCCGCAACCATGCCTATGAGCTGCATTGTAGATACGAGACCCAAAGTGCTTCCCGAGGGATGATTAAATGCTAGAGTCCCAAGTCAGCCACACTACAACAATGCTATAATAATAAATCACCTTCAGTCCACGCCGGCACAGCCTGAATCCCGCTCATCATACTGCCGTCAAATCCCGAAACGTAGCTTGTCAAGGCAGGGACGGTGAGAAGGAGATTTAGTTTGGCAAGGTGTGGTACCCTCCACCACGGTTTGCCATAGTTGGGCGCAACATCAGCGAGGTTCCTACGTTGCACAACTTTCTCCAGTTTCGACTCCAATGGTTGATGGTCGGAAGCTTTGCTCACAGGATCGTCCATTTTGCACCGAGTGCGTGCGCGACAGGGCAAATGGTTTGCTATTATGATGGTCCAGCAGGGAATATCCGACAACAGGTGGAATCATATATAGCTGTTGCTCTGGCTCGTGCGATATCCTGTCGAACCAATAGCGTAAGACGAATGACTCTCCCGTACCGAGAAGTTTTCTGGGGTCCCCAGAGCCGGCCGGGTGAGCTGGTTCCAATAGCGGGCCACCTGAACGACGTGATCAAGCCGGGATCAATCTTGCGCGTTCTCAAATTTAGCGCGTGGATTTCGCCGCGGTGGAATTGCGGAGCTTGGCTTGCGGGGGGCATCCTTGACAGCGTTGCCTTTGCTCGGAGCGGGAAGCGTTGCCCTCAAGGATGATACGAACAGACTCCCGGGCGATTAAATGGCGCGTGTTTGGTGACGATTCCAATCATGTAAATCTGGAAACCCAGTTGAAAACCCAAGGGTTCCCACTCTCAGCCTTCAAATGTGTGCAATGCACGAGACATTTCAACACACGCATCTGGAACCTCAAACAATGCAAACATGGACAAACCACTTGATGTCGAAGCCTTGTTGAAAGAATTGACGTTGGATGAGAAAATCAGATTGCTAGCCGGGAGAGATACATGGTCTACCCATCCAATTGATAGACTCAATATCCCTTCCATTACTGTTGCGTCCATCTTTCCAGAATTCCCATGCAGCCTCGCTGACGCTTCCCATAGACCACAGATGGGCCTCATGGAGCTCGAGGTACAAGTTTCTTCAATGGAGTAAGTGGAACTTTTACGTGGGTGCCATTTTTGGGGGTCAGTTGATTAATTCTGTACCCAGCCGCGCGGCGCCCTCCTGCCCTCGGCTACGGCCATGGGTGCAACCTTCGACCGTCAACTTATGCATTCCGTTGGCGAAATGCTAGCTTCTGAGACCAAGGAAAAGGGATGTCAAGTACTACTTGCACCAACAGTGTGCCTCCAACGCTCGCCTTTAATTGGTCGAGGTTTTGAAGCTTTTGGAGAAGACCCTGTTCTTAGTGGCCGAATGGCCGCGTCTTACATTAATGGCATCCAAGAAAATGGCGTTAGTGTGTCCATCAAGCACTTTGCGGCACACGATCAATCCGCCATGTCTTTAGAAGACGAGGTTCGCGTTTCCGAGTGCACCTTGCGCGAGATGCATCTATTGCCCTTCCAGCTAGCTGTCAAGGAGGCTGATCCGTGGACTTTCATGTCCTCTTACCACCGTATCAATGGCGTGCATACACCAGAGGATCCATGGCTTTTGGATCAAGTGCTGAGAAAGGACTGGGGCTGGGATGGACTTGTCATGAGTGACTGGTCTGGAATGTATAGCACAGCCGAGTCCATCAATGCTGGCCTCGACTTGGAGATGCCAGGACCCACAAGGTGGAGAGGCGACTTGCTTCTATGGGCCATCATGTCAAAGAAGGTTAAAAAGTCAACAATCGATGCCCGTGTTCGCAACGTCTTGAACCTCGTCAACAAGGTCCTTCCGGCTTTGGCGTACAAAGCTGGTGGGCCCGACGAAGGAGACAGCCAAGCAAAGCGGGATCTCTGTCGCGAGGTTTCTCGCCAATCGATTACGTTGCTGAAAAATGAAAAGAAGATTTTACCCCTAGATGCAACCGCGGTGCAAACATACGGGCTCATTGGACCTAACGTCGTCCATCCAACATTCGGCGGTGGTGGTTCGGCAGACCTTACGCCGTACTACGTGAGCAAGCCATTACAAGCAATTGAGGAAGTTGTTGGCCAGAAAAATGTAAAGGCAGCGGTTGGCGGCTATGGTATGTTTTATCCGACTTAGTTAAAAATCAATTCTTACATTTTGCAGGTCACATTTTCACCCCCCAATTATCGGACAACATTACTATTCCTGGATGTAAAGATCCTGGATATAAACTTAACTGGTATTCTGAAGATCCAATCTTGAGCCCTGCTGCGAAGCCGCTGCACTCAACAACCACGACACAAGCACAAATGTACTTTGCAGATAACCTCCCTGCAAATGTGCCCGGTTCCTACTGGCTGCGCGTCCGCACCGTATATTCCGCCACCAAGACAACGACGCTCCAACTGGGGCTCTGCGTTATTGGAATGGGGCGCCTGTATTTTGCCGGCAGAGAAATCATCGACCTCTGGTCTAGTCATCCCGAAAAGACCCACCAAACACCCATGTTTAATCAAGCCAGTATGGAACTGACTGCCGAGGTCGAGGTTGAAGCAGGAAAACAGTACGAAATCTTGGTCATGCTAAGAAACAAGTCTATCAGCGCTAGCGTCGGCGCCCTCCAAGCAGGTGGGCTGCGGGTTGGTTGCTGCGAAAAGATTGACCCTGCCGTGGCCCTCAACGAGGCTGTTGAGTTGGCACGACAGGTTGATGTCCCAATTGTCATTGCTGGTTTGAATGCGGATTACGAGAGCGAGGCCCACGACCGGATACATCTCAATTTACCTCCCGGGATTGATCAGTTGATTGAAAAGGTGCTTGAAGCGAACTCCAAAACGGTATGCCCACGTATTTCCTCTCGTTCGTTGTCACCAAGCGCTCACATCAGCCAGATCATCGTCACTCAGTCGGGCTGCCCAATCACAATGCCGTGGATCAAGAACGCACACACTCTCGTGCACGCCTGGTTTGGTGGACAAGAAGCTGGCCATGCGATAGCCGACGTGCTTTTTGGGAAACACAACCCGAGTGGTCGGCTCTCCGTCACCTTTCCACACCGACTAGAGGATACGCCAGCCTTTTTAAACTTTGGAAAGGGCACAAAGGAGATCTTTTATGGCGAGGGCGTATTTTTGGGATACCGATATTATGAGAAGTTGCGAAACGCGCCCTTGTTTTACTTTGGCTATGGGCTGTCGTATACGACGTTCGCGTACGAAAATCTTATTGTTCCCAGTCAATTCGAGCTCAACACTGGCGAGGAGAATTTTGAGGTTACCTTGGATGTCAAAAACACGGGAGCACACGACGGGAGCGAGGTTGTTCAGGTCTATATCCAAGACGTGGATTGCAAGGCCCTGCGACCACGGAAGGAGTTGAAGGGGTTCACCAAGGTCTGGGTGAAAAAGGGAGAGACGGCGACAGCAAGAGTCAGGCTGGATAAATATGCATTGTCGTACTGGGAAAAGGAGGAGGAGAAATGGCTTGCTGAAAAGGGTAATTTCAAGGTGATCATCGGACGAAGTGCTGACCCTAGTGATGAGGTGCTTGAAGGAGAGCTTGAGCTTCTCGGAAACTTTTTCTGGGGTGGTTTGTAGTGGCCATCAAACACGCTGGCAGATCAAACAAATCCAATCTAATCACATGATGCATCCGTTTGTAGTTGTTTTTAAGAACTCCCTGCAGTGATTCGTCCATGAACATATCCATTCGTTTCGACCTTGTTGATTCAATGATGACAAAATGTGCTCTCTGCACGGGCTTCAAAACTTGGATGAATAAGGTATCTTTTACCCTCCAGCCACCCGGACCCGCGCGATGGCTCGGACATTTAATAGACGTGCACTAGCGCTCAGCTTGGCGATAAATTTCGCCGCGGAGTTTCCTGCAGTGCTAAAACGCTTACAGGGACCGGCCCACTTGCATTTGGCTGGCAGCCCTTCGGTCTTGTTTTGAGAATACCCACAATCTCGTGTTCCACCCATCTGAGTGGCCCTCAGCGTACCAGCATGCTCCTATATGAGCCACAAAACTCCCGCGGAAAATCTCGAACCTCGCGTATTATAAACAGTTAGGTTGTTGAATCCAGAGGCTAATTGTTTGACACGTCGGGGTTCTACGCTAGCATGACGCCTTCCCCGCGTTCTAAACAGCCGTCTCCGGCGACTACCAAGCGAGCATGCGATGCCTGTCGGAATCGGAAGATCAAGGCACGTTCACGTGTATGAATTGGCGAATGAATGGGAAACTGAGCTAATTTTCTTCTTCCCGCAGTGTGAGGGTGTATTCCCGTGCGCCAATTGCCGCATCGCCTCCTTGACGTGCTCATATCACGTCCCACCTCGAAAGCGTGGTCCAAAGTCCTCCCACGCCAAGTCACCAGATTCAACATCCCCTGCTTCTTTCGCCTCTGATCGCCTGATTAGTGAGCCGGCAGTTCACAATGCTACTCGTGACCACCAGCCAAACCGAGCCAATCAGACTGTTTCCTCCCCGGCCTCTACGAGCATCCCAGCGCAGACGAGCCTCGAGCTAGTCCCAGGCCAGTTCACGAATAGCCCATTCTCGACTTCCTCTATCCAGAGCGTGCTGAAAATAGAAAGGACTCTAGTGGACGCTTTGCGGAAATCATTTCCCGGCGTTTCCATCGCCTCTATGGTGGATAAGTGCATCACTGCTTTCCTAAAATATTTGTTTCCTGCGTGCCCCATCTGTCATGAACTGACTTTGCGCCAAAGCAACGATTGTTTCTTTGGCCAAAATGGAATATATGGGTTAGGTCAAAAACTTGTCGCAAAAACAATTGAAAGGGAGCGCATAGATTTGATGCGCTCATTCACGTTGCTCACTGCGCTTTGCTCCGCTACGGGCTGCTTGCTGCACAGAGTGGCACTTCCGCCATGGGGCGAGAAGATTGCAGAGCCGTTTTACCGTGCATCTCGAGAGATATTTAGCATAATCGAGGACTGGGACGTCGAATTCCCAAGTTCATCGTCAATTATGATTCGTCTATTGCATGCAATTACTCTTCAGCACGCAGCTGGGAAATCGCTCCTCGCAAACCATGTCGCCGGGCACGCCCGACTGCTAGCTCAAGACATGCGACTTTATGATGAAAGCGTACTAGCCAAACACGATCCGTTGGAGGCACAGCTGCTAAGAAACAACTTTTGGCAGCTGTGGATATCTGACCAGTCGGCTACTGCACTGGATAGTCGACCATCCAGCCTTCACGAGGCCCTCTTCAGCGCCAAGCTGACGCTTGATGATTACGGCCATGAGCCAGTCCCGCTACTAGACCATAGCTCTCCATATCACCGGCCACCTTACGAAGAACGCATCCTCTCTTCGTTTCACTTCTCGAAGCGCATGAGGCGACTCGCAGCGCAGATCGTTCAAGGTATAAGATTCCACAATCATCAGTCCACGCATGCCAAAGAAAATATTTCCAATCTTTCTGATATGTACCTTGATTACTGTTATTTTCTGGACGGCATGCCTCCCTGGCTTGAATCGCCAGAGCAATCGGTGACGCGAGAGGCTGGCTTGGATGACGAACTTGCCAAAGACGTCGAGACATATCAGATAGACGCGTTTCGAACACAGTGGGTCCATATAGCTATGAGCTTCCATTGCTTTCGTATGGTGATACTGCATCAATGCATCAAGTACGGCCTGGCGGCAGTGATGGGCTTGAATGACCACCCCTTGACACTAGCAATGAAGGAGGCCGAAATTGCTCGTGATTTTGTCCACACGATTAAATCGGTGGCGATACGATATCTTCTGCCGATTGGCGAACCATGCGTTTGTAACCCCCATTCCATCAAGGAGGTCTTCTAGCTAACATGATGTCCAGGTGGAGCAATTAAGGCGAGTGGGAAGCATTTTACTTGAGCTCGAGCACAAGGTGGAGAATGAGACAATCAAGGAAAAAGCTAGAACCTATCTGGCTCGGCTTCTAGACGTGCTCTCCGCGATGGACTCGCGGGTCACTGATGAACTAGTTGGTCGTGAAGGACATTAGGCCGAAAGGGCGTCTTCAGTCATGCGATGGGTTATAAATGAGGACAAAGGCGGGTTTAAATTAAAGTAAGGAACATTCTCCATGAACAATCCCTACGGAACGTTCTTCTGCCTGCCAATCCTCTGTTCCTATTTCCTGAGTAAATGAAAGGCAATGTTTCCTTTGAAAAGCCAACACTGAAATGCGTGACTCCGATCAAGACATCCTTTCTTTGATTCAGTCCATTGCACGTTTCTTTACTGCTACCGACTCCATGTAGCAAACCAGCTGCCGACAATCAATGAAGCTTTCGAAAACGTCGAGATAGGTCGACGTAGAGGAAAGAAATTTCCTCGAACCCGAGCGACTGAATGGTCTCATTAATGGAAGCTACTTGAATTTAGAAACGTCTTCTCCCGATGGCTGACGATGACGACTGATTACTTACCATCCCATTCATGCTGGATACCGCTACGTTTCATCTCGTCGATGAACTTCATGAAGGCGCGAGTGTGAACGGGCAGCTCCGGAGAAAAGTTCTCAACAAGCACAACCCGGCTTTCCTCGGCGATGAAGATGTCGAAAATCTCGTACAAACGGTCCTTCTCCTTGGTATTGAACAAGATGTAGGACTCAAAGAGCTCGTTGTTCGCGATAGTAGAAACGCGGCTGATGTCGCTTCCGAGGTCGTCCTGACAGCGGCAGGCAGAAACTTGACTACTAGTGACGATCAGTACTAGCACCTGAAGTTTGACGATGCCGATCTACTTACTTCAACATTCCCTCAATTCGAGAGATGGCATCGTTGAGTCGTTCGATCCGAGCGGACGTCTGACAGAGCATTAGCAAGATTTCGTGCTCATCTGCCGAACCGGATCCTTACCTCTACGTGACGTTTTTTCATCTGAGCCGACATCTAACAACGGATTAGCAGGATCTCACACGTGTTCGTGAAGCAGAGTGCCGTCGTACCTCGTCCAGCTTGGCCATGATGGTGCGTGATTCGACCGAAGTCATCTGGCGGTTCTGCATGGCGACGGAGTCGGCATGCAGTTGCCAAAGAAAAGGATTCGCCATCGAAGGCAAATGAATAGGGTGTCCGTTACCCATGCCTAAGTTCTCGGCCCGGTTGTTGAATTCCATCGTGAAATGGGTCGCGTTCTGTAGTGGGTGGGTGTTCAGAATATCAGGTGGCGAGCGATGGGTGTGAAGGAAGGAGGATTTTTTCTTGGGCAGTAGGGAACTTGTAGTTGCCTACGTGTGACTGGGTCAGGCCTAGTGCTCGATAGCAAACAAACATTTCTTTCTTCCAGTTTGCTGGTAAACACACAGAGGCCCAGAAACTTAGCATGCCCTCCTATGAATCACCTTGCACGAAACGGGTCAAAATCTCGCACCCACTACACTCCGAGGCATCCTCTCTCTATCATTCATTAATAATACAATAAAATGTCCTGGATATTGAACAAGATTTCTTTGATGATCTTGGCCTATGTTCAGGAGCAGCCGGAGTACGTTTGGTTACGTGGGCATGCAGCAGGGCGCAAACGTTTGAAGGCAGCCAGTGCATGCATTATGCTTCTCGTGGGGCTATTTATAAGACTTGTATAAAAAGCATTGCCATTTCAAAAGGTAGCGACAGTGGTTTCCAAGTGCTCAATTTGACCTGCCCTCAAATCTACCGTAAAATCTCGCGAAATCCGGAAAAGGACTGGAGACGCATTTGTCTCCATAAATGTCTAGAGAGCCAATAATATTTGCGATTGAGAGCCAGAACGCGGGGAAAAAAGCAAAATTGTGCTCCACTCCATGTCCGGATTTCGCGAGATTTTACGGTAGAAGTCCCGCTCGCGGATAGCACTGGGGAAATGGAAGCCCCCAGTATCCAAAATAATTAAATGGCGAACCCGAGGCACTCTTTTTAACGAGTTTCTTCTCTATTAATAGGCGACTCAATTATATTCATCTCATCTCCTGGTGCCGGGAACTGCTACTGGATGTCAAAGAACGATTAGGTAAACACGAACGGACCAGCCACTAAGTGTGATTCTGCAAACCTGGTCGACTTGGCGGTGAAGTGCCTAACTTTTAGTCCCTATGCAAGGCACAAATATATTTCTCCTCGTAAATTGACCATGGCCAACAATTTATGGCCGTATCCTGAAGCACAAGGAATTGCCTCTCGTATTCCTTTCATCCACCCTTTGCATTGAAATTCATCATTCTCAAGGTTCGTAACGGTGATGGACGAATTTCCCAACAGCTTTTTCTAAGATGCATTCAATCGTTATTTTAGTGCAAGGCTAGGTGTGAATCATTCACGGCTCCTGACGCGTTTGGGCTGTTTTGCGTACTCCTCGCAGAGCCCCACCAACCAATCTACCTCCCAGCAACACTCCCACGAGCTGTGAATGTCAAAGAAATTCCCAGGCCAAATTCCGAGGGACTCAAAAAATTCAAAGCATGGTACCGACATTCGTCATCCATTGGCATACCCCCAGCACTGGCCTGTTCTGCTCCCAAATGGCGACATCACCTCAAGGAGCATAGTTGACCGGATCCGCAACAAACACCGCACGAATCCTTGGGCTGCGTGGCTTCTCATCGGCGGCTTCAACAGCCCTAGGCGCCTTTACCAGATATCTCTGAAGTCTATCCATCCATCTCAGAGAAAATCCCGCTCTTGCTTGGTTTCTCTGCGACGAGAGTCCTGCTGTCTCACCACCTTTGCATTGCCGCCAGTCTCGCTGGGTTTGACAGACCATGGCTACCAACTGGCATTTAAAACACGAAGAGTGGAACCACCTACTTGGTTGCCCTGCAAGGTTACATTCTTCTCCTGCGGCACAATCTGGGTGCAGTGGGAATTGTCATCGCGAAACTAGGCTGACTGAAAACATCACAGTTCTATCTAGCAAAGCTTAAGAAAACCCAGCGCATTGCAATTAACCAACTTGAACCGGATTAGTCCCAAACGAGACTAGGAGTGTCGAATGCACTTTGCTCGATCCTCAACCTACAGGAGCTATTTCGAGTGTCGGTCAATGCGGACAAGCTGGATTCTGAGTAACGCAGGGGGGAAGTACGCGGCGAAGGAGTTCAAAAAGCATGACATCCCAGACACCCATGGTCTGGATTACATGATTTGTGCAAATACAGAACCGACGGAAAGGTCTTTACATAGGCGTGAGCCGTGGTGGTATCACCAAGCTCGACTTAGCAAGGCCCAACGAAAGCAACAAGATGGTTTTCAAATTGGGGGAACTCTTTAAGAATTTGTCCACGGACGTGTACCATGAACTGAGCCAAAAACGGGGCATAGCGGTTTTGCAAGAAGATGATTCTGAGGAACACCCTTCCTACCATGCTTATTCACGTCGGCTTCTCGCATCTCTTCGACCTGCTTTCGCGAAAGGGTAATCTTCTAACCAAAGCACGGCGAATAGAAAGGAAGAGGAGGTTTTTGTTTTGGAGAAACTCGGCAAATGTGTTTGGTAATACAAATATGATGTGTTTATAGGACAAAGGAATTGCATTTTCAGCGCCGTGAGGCATTAATCAGTAGCTGGTCAAATATGCTGTTTGTCTTTTAGAATCAACAGACCTATTGAGGGAAACAAGAGGCATGAACCTTGCAGACCAATCCAAAGTCTCTTCGCTGAGCCATTAGGGTCGGAAGAATATTATTCCACCGTGACTCCGCTGTGAATAGAGGCTTTTTGCACCAGTGGAGAAGACAAACCCTGCTGCCCGATCAACATTCGCGGGGCCTTGAAAATCTACATCACCAACACTCGAAATCAAGCAAAAACAGGTTTAGTAGAAATTTTAGGCACGAGCTTTTCTGATATTCACTTTTGTCCACGTCCGATTTTTTTTGGGCGTTGTTCTTTTCCAATCTTACTTTTTCTTCTTCTTCTACACCCCGCGATTATACGGGTTCCATCAAAAAAAAAATATCCACTGCGAAAATGGCCGATCAGCAGACCTCACCATGCGGCATCCTCGTGATGGCCTCTGGCAACGGCTCCAACTTTCAGGCTCTGATCGATGCCGTGGCCAAGGGAGCTATTAACGGCCAAATCACTCGACTCATTGTGAACCGTGGAAAGGCATTCGCAACAACCAGAGCGGACAAGGCTGGTAGGTGCATCCTTGTTTTATAACAACCACTTCCGTTCTCTGACTCGCGGTAGGTATCCCCTGGGAGTACTTTAACCTGATTAGCAACGGATTCTTGCCCAAGGGCGAGAAGGATGAAGCCAAGGTTACCGAGGCTCGCCAGAAGTACGACGCCGCCTTGGCAGAGAAAGTATTGGCTCTGCAGCAGCGCCCAGAGCTGATTGTTCTCGCTGGCTGGATGCACGTCTTCTCAGGAGCTTTCCTCGCACCGCTGGAGAAGGCCGGAATCAAGGTTATCAACCTCCACCCGTTAGTGTCCCATAGTTGCTGAACCTGAGATGACTTTTTCTAACAAAATAGCAGGGCTTTGCCTGGTACGTCTTGTCGGGCGACCTAGATTTTCTTTCTTCTAACCGTATGAATAGGAGAGTTCGACGGCGCCAACGCGATTGAGCGCGCCTTTGATGAGTTCAAGGCTGGCCGACTAACACGCACTGGTAGGTTTCCCCAACAGAAGGATCAGGCATCCGTGAATCAAAAATGCTTGGTTTTGTATGCATACTCACCTTTTATCAGGCATCATGGTCCACTATGTCATTGAGAAGGTGGATCGGGGCGATCCTATCTTGGTGCAAGAAATTGAATGGAAAGGAGAGGAGTTGGCCGAATTCACGGAGAGGGTTCATTCACACGAACACGAGCTCATCGTGAAGGCCACGGCCAAGGTGGCTGCGGAGACAGTAGAGGCAAGGGCGAAATAAAATTACCCTCGATCCCGCGACTGTCGCCGCAGCTTAAGAACAAGCAAGGCGATTGCTATTGTCTTTATATCAAGTGGCGACTGCTGTGAGGGCAGCTATGACCGCTTGCCAAGGCCATTTTGACTGCCTGTGAGAGTTGTTGCGAGAGCTGTTGCAGGGGCTACTACAAGGGCTAGTGGAACAATGAAAACAACCTCAACACTGATCAACGTATGGGCTTTGTGTTTTTGCATTGGCATTCACTAATTCAGATGTCGGGGCAAGTGAAAACCTCGCTACGACACAGAATGAGGGTGTACCACTTGGGTTGCCTTCAAAGCCATGCGCGGACAAAGAAAAAAATGATGGCACTGAATGCGCCCATGAAACTCGGACGAATCCGAGCAATGAATCACTAGCGCCAATACGTCTTGTCCTGTGCGTCACTCTCTGCCGTGCTTATGCAAATTTCTTAATTGGTGCACGCGACGCGTGGTGGAGAATCGCCTGGTCATGTGACCGCGACCCCACTTTCAGTCATCTCTCCCAGCCTCCGCCAGGTTAGCTCCTTCATCAAGCATCACCATCGCCTCACCTCATCGCCAACGTCAAAGCATCCTGCACCGCGCGCTCTCATCCATCGTTCCGGCTTTCTACCCACTGCGCGAGCTGACTCGTCCTTTGGAAGACCTGGGGCTGAGAGAAGGGACCTGCTTGGTCTTACAGGTTTTTCTGGAGATAAAGCAGGTTACCTGTCTGCGCAAGTTGTTCTTTTTTGGCTGAGACTCGTCTTTTCCCCTTACACTCGCCCGCATTCTATCGGCAGCAAGTTTCGTGCTCCAGACCAGTTATCCGGCTTCTACCCACTGAGCGAGTTGACTCGCTCTTTGGAAGACCCGGGGTTTGGGGAAGGGGCCTGCTTGATCTTTCAGGTTTTCTGGAGATCGAGGAAGTTTCCTGTCTACGAACCTTGCTCCTCTAGTTGCATCCCCTCTGCATCGAGCCGGCTTCGGTACGAGCTTGTTTCGCGCTCTGGGCCAACTTTCCGGCCTCTACCCACAGCGCGAGTTGACTCGTCCTGTGGAAGACCCGGGGCCTGGAGAAGGGGCCTACTCGAGCTCACAGGTTTTTCTGGAGATCGAGCGGGCTACCTGTCTGTGAAGCTCGCTCCGCCGCTGCTCGTGGCTTTGGCATCTTGCTAACCCTGTCTTTGACTATACTTACCAAAGCATAGGTTTGTCACGACTCCGAAAGAACGAAACATGACGACATCACCATGCCTCGACATCGATTTGACCACCCCGGCCTGTCTTCAGTGGGAATCCGACAATGTGACGCAAAGCCTGATTGAGCCTGACCCGCCGACGCGCAACGTGACGCTTGAGTGCCATTTCGACTGTAAAACCGCCGCGGCATCCTTCGCTATCCACTGCCCTTTCAGATTCAAGGGTATTGACTCGTACTCGCATGCCCTCGTTGTGATACCACCCCGCGCCATCACCTCCTTCTCCTTCAAAACTTACCCCTCGCCGCCAGAGAATATCCAGAGAAAGCTCAACTGTAGCACCGTTCGCCTCCGTTTCGGACTCCACCAATCTCTCCATCTCATTGCCCCGACAGCGGCAACAGACCCAGTGCAACCAAGAAAACGACAGTCCGCCGAGGCATTAAATGCTCTCCGTTCACTCGCCACTTCCGCGGTTTTAGACATTTATGTGTCTGATCGAGACCTCCCTCACATCAAATTGAATGCTCTTCGAGAGGCCGTGGCTCAAACCCACTTGAAGCCATTCGACTCCGATCTTGCAAACATTTTGAGAGCATTCTACGAAGGCCGCGGTGGCAAACTCATCGACCTGTCTTCACCCCAAGGCGATGAACCCCCAGCTTATCACGAGCTCGAGCCCTCACTTCCCGATCCAATCGACCACACTCCGCAGCGCAAAGCTGAACACCCGCCGACTCCCGCACAACCTGCTGGGCGCAACGAGAAGAAGCGACGCCGGGTGGATGACTCGAGCAGCTCTGATGAGATTGATTGTCGATTTGATCTCACCTGGGCTGTGGTGGTCAAGATGCGTGAGGAGATGAGTAGGTTGGCGAAGCGAGTCGATCAGCTTGAGAAGGAAAACAAGGACCTGAGCGAGGAGCTGGATGTACTGCGTGCCAGCTGTGAGAAAAATACGGATTGTGTACATGCGGACGAGGCCGCTATACTGGAGGTGCAAAATGACCTTGGTGAATTGACAGATCGAGTCGATTTCCTTGCCCAGAACGGGTTGGATAGTGAGGTTGAAAAGTCAATCATTAAGAAAGTCACCAATCGTGCCATCACAAATATGCTGGAGAAGAGCTATAAACTGTCCGTCGAAGAGGATTGATGGGTATTCAATCTTTTGGCTATTTACCTATGGTTTAATGGTGCCATGTATCGCCATTTCAGGATCTCGTCTTTGAGAGATGATTGTAGATGTAACTTGGATGCATGCGATGTTCGCGTTGCATTCTGGTTGGTAAGTTACCCTTCGTCCTTGCCATGCCTATTTCAGCTCACTGACAAGGCCAAACAGATTCAACAATTAACCCATCTAGTCGATGGTGTGCTGTCTCGAGGCGTTCAAACCGCTCTGAATGGCTGAGAAGGTCTCTGCTGGCACAACTGGCAGTCCGACCGATGTTCTGGTAGAACAACGACAAAAGTAACGAGTTTAAGAGAGCTCAAAGAGATGAAAGTTTGAGCGATTCGGAGTAAAATAGTATTAAACGATCAAAATGACGGCCGCTCCGTCATCTTTAATGAACCATCGTGTCGCCTGTCTCGTCGTGACGTCGAACGGATTGCTGCCACTCTGGCCCTAGTAAAGGATTCTGATAACGAATCCCAACTGTTTAGAAAGACACGCCTTATCCATTTAGAAAAAAGAAAAAAAGGCCCAGTTATATGAGTTGCCATTCAACTAGGTCATTCTCCAATATTTTTTCTTTTTATCTTTGCCCCATCTCTCCGGCTGTTTGTACAGATCGATGTTCTCGGTACTTCACGAGTGGGAATGCTGACACCAAGGGTGCGGGGCCAGCCAGGCATCCACTGGGAGTGGCGCTTCTTCTCGGGCATTGAGGGAGCAACAGCAGGAGCGGATTCTTCATGATGTCAGCTCAAAAGCCTGAGCCGCTATGCCAACAGTGCCGTCTTCTGTTCTCCAGCTCAGGGTTTCGCGAACTAGCTTCCACCAACAGATTCAGGCATTCCTTACTGCCGTCTTTTCAGGACCGAACAGACTGTCGCTTTTGTCGCTTCCTTTGGGACCAAGATTTTGTCGGTTCCTGGACACAGCCGGTCCCGTTCCGTTGTCTTAGAGATCTCCTCCACCCACCGTCTGGCAAAGCAAATTCGCCAAATGTCAAGAAGTTTCCAGAATCATGGGTCGTCATTACCGGCCCGAAGCTTGAGGGCAAGAGAACATACGGGCGGATAGGGTATCTCGAGCCGGTAGCCGCCAAGAATCATTGGGCAGCTACGATAGCTATACCCGGTGGTATTTATATCAGAATCGAGTCCGAAAAAGGTCGTATGTTGTGGGAGTTTCCTATGCTGTATACTGTCGCTAGAGAAGGTATGTTGGTTGATTCGTTGCCCAGGCGGCGCAGTGATGTAACCTGCTCACACGAATGCTGCTAATGCCTCACGCAATTAAAAGACGACCCGTGTGCCTCATTAACTGGCTTCCGTCCACTCGAATGGGAGGGCCTAACCCAAAAGTGGGCGCAATCGTTGAAGGCTCTGATCCAAACTTGCGAAACATCTCATGCTCACTGCCAACCGCTGGTTCCAACGCCGCTTCCATCTCGACTTCTACATATAGACAGCAACTATCCAACGTCTTCAATCATAAAACTTTACGTCACACCCTCGACAGGACAAGCGGGACGATATGTCGCTCTCAGTTATTGCTGGGGCGGACCTCAGCCTTTGACACTGAAGAACAACAATCTAGCCAAGCTTCAGTGCCAAGGTATAGATGCTGAAAGTTTGCCTCAAACCCTGAGAGATGCGGTTTCTGTGACCCATCAGCTCGGGTACGAGTATCTGTGGGTTGATGCCTTGTGTATCATCCAAGACAGTGCTGAAGACAAGCAACGCGAAATTGGGTTGATGCGAGGCATATATCAAAATGCCTGCATTACGATAGCGGCTGCCACAGCGAGCTCCGTACATGAGGGTTTTCTAAACAATAAAGGGAAAATCAGTGGGTTATATCCTTCATGCACTGTGCCAGTGTCACTTGTGGATGAGAAGGATAAAAGCCGCAACGAACAAGGCGAACTTTCCTTGGTACCAACTCATAGGCAAAGCACAGAAGCCTTTCCCATCAACAAGAGAGGATGGACGTACCAAGAGACCCTTCTGTCTCCTCGATTCCTCGTCTTCGGAGACCTTGAGCCATTCCTTCGATGCCATACTAAAGAAGCAACGATGAAATCACCAACATGTGTGGCATATAGTGCTGAACGGATCCAACCGCATCGTTTCATGAACAAGATCAAGTCGGGGCCCGAATACAATATCATTGTCGAAGATGGCGCCGTCATCGATCTGCGTCTCGAGTTTCTTTGGAAAGACTTTTTGGAGCAATACACTAAACGTGAACTCGGGCTGCAGGAAGACAGACCTCATGCAATGGCAGGTGTTATTGAGTCAATCTCGAACCTCACCGGCGACCAATGCGTCTACGGTATTTGGAAGTCGTGTCCGATCGCTTGTCTATTGTGGAAGATCGACTCGGGACGGGAATCCACCCGCCTCCCAGATTTGCCTACCTGGTCTTGGATGTCCGTCACGGGACGAGTCGAGCTGGACAGTCTGGTGCATTTGAAGGGCCCGGAAGCATCTGTCACGTGGCCCAGCGATCCTTTAGCCAAATCCCTTCAGCTTTCATGCCGTGTACTGAATGAGGATGAAGTATTGGACGCGTTACAGAATGCCCAGTCAGAAATTTTGATTGACTGGATGTCGGATCTGGGTACTGTAGAAATGGCTCCGCATTGGGCCGGTAGGCTTCGACCTCCAAGCCCTGACCCCATCTTCTTCCTGGTTATCGGTCGTCAAACAGATCAAACCTTCTTGGCACTAATTGCCACATCAACTCAAAGTGGTGTCTACCGCCGCTTTGGAGTGGCGGAATTGAAGAACTCGATAACAATCGTGTCAAAGCCACGGCAGACAGTTAACTTGGAATAAAACAAAGTGGCGCAAGACCCGATTGTTGATTTTGTCACAAAATGAGGCTCATTATATTAGTTTCCTCCAAGATGCACCTTATTGAGCTCTTTTAATGTCCAGGAGTGCGTATTGTGAGGTGGTTTCGAGTTTTCCTTGGTCTGCAATGTTCACGGGTAAGACGGCGAACCGGCTCTGGCTTCCGATCAGCTCGCAACTCGGCACGCCCGGCGCCAATGCTACCCTCCGATAAACGCCACTTCGCTCGTGTATTTAATAGACTCGAATCTTCCGTCTGCTGCCGTGGCCGCCAATGCTTACATGCATGCACATTTGTCAGATCCGACGGGACTTGATTTTGCCACGCCAATCCGTCGTCATTCATTAGTTGTCCGACAACCTCATGAGCCCCAGGGTATACAGACTCTTTCTTAGACCCGTAATATCTTCCAAAGTGTTGATTGGCAAGTGTTCCTCGACCTGCGTGCAGCCCTTATCTTTCCATACGAGTGCGACGCTCAAAATGGAAAATCAAGCTGTGGATGGTCCTCTAACTGCTTCAGCAACCCTGATTGTTGTCTCGGCGACCCATGAGCCAGAATCAATCGACATCATTCGTCAAGCCTTGTCCAAGATCGACGGCATCACCAAGGATGTTTCCATTCGAGACTCTGGCGCCAACACCTCCTGCGTCGTCGGAGTAGGGAGCTCCATCTGGGACCGACTGCTGGGATTACCCCGACCCACAGAGTTACATCCTTTCCCCGAGGTGAAAGGCGCCAAGCACACTGCTGTCTCAACACCGGGGGACTTGCTCTTCCATATTCGATCTGAGAGGCGGGATTTATGCTACGAGGTTGAAAAACAGCTGATGAATCTGTTGGGCAATGCAGTGCGTGTCGAAGATACGACAATTGGCTTTCGCTACTTTGACTCTCGGGATTTGCTGGGGTTTGTCGACGGCACTGCAAACCCGACTGGCACGGTTGTCCAGGACACTGTTCTCGTAACCGAATCCGACGATCCTGTTGCTGTTGGAGGAAGCTACATTGTCGTGCAAAAGTACCTGCACGACATCAAATCCTGGGACAACCTCTCCTTGGAGCAACAGCAAGCCATAGTCGGCCGGACGAAAGCGGAGGACATGGAGCTGGACGACGTCGAGGAGGGAAAGCAGCAGGCACACAAGACTTTGGCCACAATCGAGGATGAGCTCGGCGAGGAACATGAGATATTGCGGGACAATATGCCGTTTGGGTCGCCAAGCACCGGGGAGTCTGGCACTTATTTCATTGGCTACTCTCGCAGGTTGTGGGTGATTGAAAAGATGATGGAACGAATGTTTATTGGCAATCCGCCTGGACTCCACGATCGGATCTTGGACTATTCAACACCAATCACGGGGTCAACCTTTTTCGCTCCACCAGCCAAAGTTTTGAGGCAACTTCATTGATGCCGATGAATTCTTTGCATCGTTGGGTTACAGTTTTCTTTATGTCGAAAATAAGGCCATGTTTCGTTGCAATACCCAAAATCTGTTCGAATTTTGTTCATGGACTGAATTGAATATGTGCAGCTCGTTCCTAAAGACATGACCATCGTGTTCTCCGGTCTAGAACTAAGCATTCAACTACTAAATAGAAGTAACGGAAATGCTGCCCAGGTTCTGATAGGTTACATCAACTAGACCATCTGCCTTAGCTTCGTCGCCCGTAAACCAAGCCTTGGCTGATGAGTTTCCACGCAGAAGCCATTGCATCATGTATTTTCCAGTTATTCCGGCAATCCCGGCATTTGGGAGATCAAACGCTCCACTGTGCCCTAAAGCATGGTTTCCTATCCAAGCTGGTGTCGTCTCAGGAAGATCAGCATAATCCCGTTCGCCCTACGGTCAAGTTAGCGGTGTCCATGACAATCAGAGACACAAGGCTAGGGCTGGGCGGGAAACAAACGTTGTCATAGGCCACATCATCCGGTCCACCAAGGAGATAAAAGATAGGCTTAGTGATTTTGCCTGCGACTTCTTCACTGGTGTTAACAGAAAGTTGGCCGCTGTTGAAGATGCCAAGGTGGTGGACGCGATCATCTTGCGCGCCAGCCGTGTAGGCCTCAAGCCCGCCGCAGCTCTGGCCCCAAACGCCGATTCGCTCAGAGTCAATGTGCGTCCAGTCTCCCTTTCCGGCATTCTCATAAACCCAGTCGATGGCGTCGGTGAGGGCGCCCGGGTTTTGCCCCGAAGCAGGAGTCGAGCTGTTGGTAGAATCATCAACGTACTCGGTCGGGTCTACGAATGCAGGGCCAGTGGCGATGGCCAGCGCTCCCCAAGAGGCCACCTCGCCCAGAAAGTTGCGGAACTTCAATCCAACTAGATTTAATAATTAGTGCTCCATTTTCATTCGCAAGAAACGGTCAACTGTAGATGTATTCATGACGTACTGCATCATGTTAGCAGAAGCTTCACTCGATTTATGAGAACAGAATGGAGTCGTTCTTACCATGGATCGCAAGCTCCATTTCCCCAAACAATCACAGGCAGTTTTAAATCCGATTTGGTGCTCTCTAGAGCAGACTGTAGAGGCTGGTAGAAGGTGTGGTTCACAAGTGTCTCAACCTCAAAGTAGTACTTCAAGACCATTAACAAAAGTCCGAGCAAGTGACTAGTTCCTCAGAGACTTACAGATTTGTAGGGTCCGGATCCGCCGTACTGTAATCTGTGCGTCAACACTAGATTTTCTGCAAAGCCATAGCACATGTCATCAAAAAGCTAATCAACATACCGTTGAACCATGGTCTGTCGCAGCTGCAGCTGCCGCCAGGGATAAAATGACGCAAAGCTTCATTTCTTAAAATACTCGAATTGGCTTTTTATTTGTGCAGTGATTTAGTGAAACTTAAAAGTGTTGCTACGTTTTCATAACAGCTCCAGCGTAGCTATATATGGAGCCGGTCACTCTGAGGTTTAGAAATAACCAGCAAATGCCCCTGGGAATAGCACCACAAATTGAATTCGCCGCGGTATTTTCCACCGCAATCCGGCAAGAACTGTCGGGATCTGTCTCTCTAGGATAGAATTAAGATTTACAAATGCATTTGTAGGATCATCGGTCCGAGTTCTCAATGAGGAGGCCCCGACTCGAGTGCGATTCAACTAGGCAATATGTCCGGGTTAATGCCGCCGCGTCGAGCCACTCTCAATCCTTGAAAAGACACGCTGAGGGGCACAATTCGGTTTTTGCATAGAGGGAATTGAGTTTGTGGAGAATCTCCACCAAACAGGAGTTTCCATGCCAGGTCCAAAGGCGCGAAGATCAACTGACAAGCCTGGTCATCTCAGGCCATGGATGGTGGGTCCATGCAACAATGGCAAGTGACTGCCTGCAATCCCGGTGACGGTTTTGGACACGTTGACTGGCTGAATAAAGAGCTCGCATGTGTTCCTGCATTGGGGCTTTTCTAACCCATACCGTTGATAGCTGCCGTGAGAGGAGGTTCATCTAGCCGAGGAACAAACCCCACAACCCCATGGGGTACACAGCGCGATTCCCATTAGCCGGTCAGCAAACCTTAGTGTAAATCTTTACCCGGGCAGGTTTCCTGGAGGCCAATTCGGGATATCTTTGTACGAGAACTTGTTGCATTCGCAGCTTACTTAACTGGGATACACAAATGGGTCTTCTCAAACGCTCGATGCTTGCCACAGCAATCAATCACTACCTTGGGCCCGTGCTAAGCTGCAAAATGAATCCACTGCGCATCTTTCTAGCATTAGCAATAGCTGTCTCTCCAACAGTAGCGATAAGCAAACGATTAACTTCCTCGGTTTCGATTACCAATGGAACCATCGAGGGGGTTAGCGATGCTGAGGCGGGTGTTGAGCGCTTCTTAGGAATACCTTACGCGCAGCCTCCTACTGGTGATTTGCGACTGCGCCAGGCACAGCCAATTAATTACACATTCGGAAGCTGGGATGCAAGTGAATTTGGCCACGCGTGCTACGGCACAAGAGATCAGCCAGACGCCAGCGAGGACTGCCTAACACTAAACATATGGCGACCAAGTGAAATCTCTACCAACAGCAGCTTGCCTGTGCTTGTGTGGTTGTTTGGCGGGGGGTTGACGAATGGATATACCGTGAGTTGTGCACTACAACTTTTTTAAAGATGACTCTGGTCAAACACTGACAAAACCATACGCCAGGCCGACCCAAGGTTTGAGGGAACCAACATGGTACGCATTTCAACCGAAATTGGAAAACCTGTGATTCTTGTGTCTATAGTATGCCAAGCAACCTTTCATACATCTATACTTTATGCTCACTTTTCTATCCCAGAATTACCGCTTAGCGTCCTTGGGATTCTTGAATGGGCGCCAGATGGCCGAACTCGGCCTGTTGAATATTGGCATGCTTGACCAAAGACTGGCGTTGCACTGGGTACAGGAAAACATTGCCGCCTTTGGAGGCGATCCAAGTAAGGGTACGCGGCAATCCTATTCACAATACCCGGACGCAATGACCAGGTAATTAATAGCTCGTAGTCACACTATTTGGTCAATCGTGAGTCTTTTTTTGGTCCTATCCACACTCAACTGCAAACTCTTCATTGGTTAACAAAACCTATTCATTAGTGCTGGTGCAGTATCTACTTATTCACACATGACGGCCTATGGCGGGCGTGACGATGGGTTGTTCAGGGCTGCCATCCTACAAAGCGGCGGCGCCTTTCCTCTGACTTACCCAAACACAACCGCTTTTCAGGAAACCTTTGATTCTCTCATCAGAAACACCAGCTGCTTCAACTTGGCAAATTCAAATGCGGCACGGCAACTTGAATGCATACGAAAACTTCCAATCGACATCTTCCGGTCCAGCGTTGGCAGCAGCACGGGACAGTCGATCGATGGCACCTTTACTCAGACGTCCGTGCAGCTCGCACTCCCCGCTGGAAAATTTGTCAGAGTACCGGTAATAGTAGGAAGTAAGTTTAAAGTTTTCGTGTTGCTCAGGCTCTTCGCCAACTGCGTTTGAGTGACGTAAATGTTGACCTGATGCAGCAAATACGGATGTGGGGACAACGTCTGCACCTACGGGAATCAATACAACCGATGACCTAATTGGGCCACTATGTAAGATTTCTTGATATAATTTTCTTTTTTCTGTCCACATATATTCTTTTTTTTTTTCCAATTACAGCAAGGATTATGTTAGCAGAAATGGCTATTAACATCAACAGCCGACGCCTACTTTCGTCCAAAACCTCTTCCGACAAAAATGGTAAACGACATTATCAGTCTATACCCAACAGCCCCAGCTCTGGGCTGCCCGTACAACACAGGGTCTCGCATTTTCACATCCGGGAAATTGGACAAGCTTGCATGCTCAATTTTCGGGGATCTGGTGCAGGTCGCTCCAGCGCGTCTCATCGCATCCAGCCTAGCAAAGTCTGGAGTGCCGGTATGGCGATACCGATGGAATCATTTGCAAAGCAATACCAGCAGTAGCGATATTTGGGAGGGTATAACCACTGGAGTGGAACAGAACTTTGTCTTCTCCAACCTGCTTGCAAGCGATGACGAGAGCCCAAGCGCGGCATGGGAAAGAGCTCTCGCATATGACATCACAAGCAAGTGGATCAGCTTTGCTTGGAGCTTGAATCCAAATGGTGGATATGGTGGGTATACACCTCCTGCATTTATTTGGAATCCTTGCTGATGCGCAGTCCCAGATTCCGGAGCACCCGACTGGCCCGAGTATGGTGCAGAAGCCAATAGCTTCGTGTTTAATGCATTCGGATCATCAGTGGAGAAGGATGACTATCGTGCTGAAGGGATACAGTATATAATAGAAAATGTGCTTGACTACGGTGCCGTGTGAAGAGAAGCATGATTAGTAACCTTGAGGTCCAGAAGGTGGCCTAAGTCAACATAATAAGCTCTACACAGTAAACCTAACAGCTAGGCAACAATATCCTTATAGCCTTTTATATATATTATCTCCAATATCCTTATACAATCCAACGGAGATATACCTTTATAGATACCTTAAGCCAATATATAATGCCTATTAAGACTAGCCTAGCCTTTTTCTCTTATCATTATTATCTATATCCTTATATATCTAAACTATTACTTATTATTACTAAGCCATATACAAATATACTAATACCCATACACCCATATACCCATATACATATATACTAACCAGGCCTACCTAATACTATAGCTATAGCTACCCTCTTCTTTTATTTTAAGTACATAATAGTTTAAAACCCTTATAGCCCATTAGCCTAAGCCTATAGGCTTAATATCCTAGATAATAACTATAGTATTTAGGCTAATAGAGGGCTCTATAACTTTATGTAGTAATAGCTAGGTTATTTATTGTCTTATATAATATTAGGATCTTATTATTTATAAGACTAAGATTTAATTAATCTTACTATAATAGAATATTATATCTTATTATAATTAGAAATATAATTAGGACTTAATAATCTAATACTATAGTTTATTTAATAAGAAAAATATAGCCTTAGGAGGCTCTAGGTGGCTATATCTTGTAGTAATTAGCTAAGAGCATTCCAAATGGCCTTTTTGCAAAGGATAAGGGCAATAAGTACATACGATAACCTAACGTTATGGATGCACGAGCTCCTTGCAATTATAAGGTCAATCTATGCCAATTACTAGTCTCTGCCGATAATGAGATGTGGCGCGGGTGGAGGATGAGGGAGGGTAATGTGGAGGGGACGATGGAAAGGATAGACTATCTTGAATAATGGTTAGTTTGGAAAGATTGGGCTTTTTTTTTTTGGTAGAAGATTGGCGTTTGGATAGACCAAAATGAATACATCCCGGGTTTGATTTCATCACACAATTGCATCATACAGTAGAAGAGAAGCATACTAGTGTGGTCAGTCACACATAGCGATATGTTTAATAGGAAATATCGGGTTGAAAAACAAGACGCTTGATTGTTTTGAATAATTCTGAAAAATATATACATGCAAGTGAATTTTAATATCAGATAAAGAAAGGAAGACCCAAAATCCCGCTGTTATGCTGTGCAATTTATATCCAATATGCCTTTGACAAAGAAAATAAAAGAACCAAGAAGTGAAACAGGAATTAACGCTTATCCCATAAGCTCGTCGACAGATCGCTTGTCGTTCCTCTTGAGGCCGCACTTGTTGAGGCAAGCATCGATGCCGAGAGCAATGTTGGCGGGGATCATGTGCCGGAAGCTCTCAATGTCCTGGCCATTGAGGGTCTGGATGCCGCCGAGAGTAGCCTGGACAACGTCTTGGCGAAGGCTGAAGAAGTTCTGGGCAATCTGGGAAACACCGGGGTCGGCGTCATTGAAACCGGCGACGAAAACGGCGTCCTCGCAGTCGGGGTTGAACTCCTGGTGGATGGCACCCATGGGGAAGACGGCCATCTGGTAGAGGGAGAGGGTGTTCTCAATGGGGCGAGCGCCGTTCTCGAGAATAAAGTTGGTGACGAGACGGCCCTTGACGACAACGTTGAGCTCGGTGGCCCGGTTGTGAACATGTGCCGTGTTCATTCCGCAGGGGCCCAGGAAGCCGAGCGTCATGGCGGCGCCGTTGCCGATCAAGGCGGGCATGGTCCTCGAGTGGGCCGAGACGGAGACACCGCCGAGTCCTCTGGCCTCGGAAGCTGCGGGGGCGCCGTCGTCGTTGAAGTCGAAGATGTAGTCGCCGGGCTGGTCGAGCAGCCTGACACGCTCGACCTGGGTAGGGACGGTGAGGAGCTTGGAAATGAGCTCTGCATCGCCTGATCGAGTGTTGATGGGCACAACCGGTGGCAGAGTCGCGTCAGTGCCGTTGTCGCTGTGGCCGTACCCTCGGCGAGACATGGTGGATGCCTTGAGGTTCTGAGGAGCCGCGAGTGCGGTTCCAGCAATGAGAGCGGTGAGAAGAGTGAAAGAATGCATCTTGGGGATTTGAGATGTAAAGTTTCCTGTGATTCAAGATAAAAGAGGAAGAAATATGAATGTACAAGGTGCAAACTCGAGAGTTGTTATTGGCAACGGTTGTTTATTTGTTTGTTTGTTTGTTTGCTTGCTTGATGATCGGAGTGATGGCTGGAGCTGATGATTAAATCCATGAGAAGAGAAACTCACCCGCTTCTTATATGTTCTATTCTTCTTCGTCTTCATGGCTTAGACGTCGTCTGGTTCCGGCATGCGATGGCGATGCCATGGCAAGGATCCACATGTGAACAAGCTCGAACGGGTTAGGTCCCGCGCCTCACAACGGGATTCACAAGGTGAGGGAGCGTGAGCAATCAGTCGAATCAATCCCGCCAAGCGTGGCTTGTGTAGCTTGTCGGGTAAGGCTGGTTGGCCGCTGCATGGAGGGGCTGCTAAAAATAAAAGCTCGACTCTCATGACGGCTAGCGCTGACACACACCCCATACACGCGCTCTAGGGCTGAAGGCTGAAGGCTAAGGCGACCGCTGGTTCTCTCCCCGGTATCCCTGCTCGGCTCCCAGGTAAACTCCGGAAGTGAAGGAGAAGAGAGCTATTTACAACATGGACGGGCTATCAATATCTTGTGGCTGCAGGTTCTGCTATCATGCACAAAAAAACGGGTAAGACATGGACTGGCTTCACCCAACCACGAGGTTGTCCACCCAGCCTAATGCACCCCAAAGTGTGGCTGATAATGCCAGCGCACAAGACGCCGTTGAATATTTTTGTCTTCTTTCGAGTGTTTTTTTTTTTTTTTTTTCAAAATAACATTGGGCTGACCTTGGTACTGCCTTGTGAGCGTTTTTCGGCTCACATGGCCATTGCACGCGCGCATCCCTCCGCTTATTTTCCAGAAGAAAAAGGGAATACAAAATCTCAATCAAGCAAAAAGGCGCACCTATTTGGCAGGCAGCTGCAATCTCGATGATGAGATCATCATGAATTAAGCTTGGCATTTTGGCTTCGCGGGCACGCCTCGCCCCAAGGCAGTCAGACATTAGCAATCTCACCCATTGTACATAGTGCACGCAAGGGTTAGCAGACTGGAGCCCGATAAACAGCCCCCAAATTGATTCCCGATCAACTATTTCCACCTTGCCTGCCAGATCACAGTGCTCTCTCTCAAAGCGGCACCTTGCCTGCTCCTCAATTGACGCGTCGCTGTCGATCAATGCACATCCCAGTGCCCGTGACACGGCTTGTCACAAGGCTACAAATACCGTCATTATACTACGCACTGTCGGAGTGTTCACTTCACTTTTACCGTGGTGTAGCGGTAATTTGACACGGCTGACCACCTAGGCTCATGTGGTCATCAAATCGTCTGCCAGGCTATTTCCGGACCTACAATGAAATAAAAAAACTAGCGGGAGGAGTTGCGTGTGAAAAGCGGGATTCACTTGAACTGTCAATGCTCGCGCTAACTTGCTGAGCTTTTCGGCTAGCTGAAGGAATCCACTGCGCCACGTATGAACCCATGGGTCTGATAAGTACAAGGATGGAAGGAACTTCTAAAGCTCCAACACATTGATAGTCTGTATTATTACACGGGGCAAACGATAATAAGTCACGTTCTTAATATCCTCCTCTTTTATTGTCCGTCTCTGCCAAACTGTTACCGAGCATGAGACTTGGTCTTGGCATGTTTACCTTGCGGGTATTAGTTATTCACATGCCGATGATTTGTTTTTATACTTTTAACAGAGGCTTATACACGTATTAAACAGCAAGCATGTTTCTTTTAGTAATCGTTACGAAATGCCGCCGCAAACGTCAGTCCTGTACCTTGACGCTCACCTCGGCATCATGCCAAGGTTGAATGAATGACGACTATAATACCACTATGAATTAGGAAGGTCAGTCATACTAGTCATCGCACTACCGTACCTACTTATTCTCACCGGCCCTTCCATGATTTCCATGCACATTGGTTGGTAAGCCAGACTTACCAAAATGCACACAGTTGAATTCTGATGACACTGGGTCCCAATCTTCTTGGAGGTTTGAGTGTGGTGACCAAAGTATCAGTCAAATAAGGAGAATAAATTAGCTACTTAGCTATGAAGATGACTAAATTGTGATTTAGAAATTTCACAAAGACTGCGAATACATGGGTGCTGCGAGCGAACCGGATTTCTTACAGTTAGTCCTGTACAAAGTGTAGCCAACGCGTTCAAATTAGGACAATATTGGGCGGTTTTCAGCTAGAGCCACGAACAGTATTCAATAAATACCTTTCCATCTCAGAGCTGAACTCGAGTTTCTCTCTCACTGAATTTTAGACAGCCTTGGTAGCTGAGATGTCCCGCTTACTTTGATGGGCGTCGCCAATGTGACCACGTCTTAGCGCCGATCAATTTCCAGCATAACGCAGTGCCGGTGGCAAATGACTGATGCTCCAAGTCTGACATGGTACAGTTCATTTGGAGCCGCATTCCAAAAAAGAAATTAGGCTGGGTTCACCCCGCAAATGGTGCCGCGGCACCGCTTACGGCCAGCACAGTGCGTCGGCTCGACCTGGAAGCGCGCGACTGTGCAGAGTGGAAAACATCCAGGAGGGAAAGCTGTACATTAAATAAGGCCAGGCGGCGCCCTAGTGTGTGAATTCGACAGCTGTTTCCATGCGCCGGGCTCGCCGATGACAGTTGGCCGATGCAGACGTGCTTTGTTCTTCGCCTCACAGTTTGTATTGTGTACGGACTGATGGCCACAAATGATCCATGTGCTCAGCCCAATCAGGGTTCTGAAAGACGAATTGATCTGCATCCAGCTCCCATATCTTTCGAGCTGTATCATCAGCTAGTCTCTGGGGCTTTGCTCGCAGTACTTGGGGCCGCGTGCGGGGATGGTTGGATACCCTCGTTTTTCGATGGCGGGTTTAGAGTATTCCGTTTGCTTTCATCTGTGAAATCCACAAGCCTTAGAGAAACATGATTTTCACGCTGAGAGGTTATTGTGTCAAAAGGTGGCGGGGGCGCTTCGTCGGAGATACGTTTGATGAGTTTGTTAGACTGGCAGTGAGAGAACTAAATTAACGAGAGAGTAATGATTGCCTTGATTGTGTGATGACGAGGGTAGCATTTAGCATTAATAAATGGTGAATTTTCATTCAAATTCTTCGTTTCGAGCACTAATTAACCATAGTCCGCTTTGTCTTCCCTTGATAAATTATTCATTGACAAGGAAAGAATAACCGCCCTGTTCGGTGCGTTGTAGAGCCACTCGTCGTTCCTTCCCCTGAGCTAGTTCCTCGAACATCAACTCAGGCCTATCCACCCGGGCTCCTGCTTGTTGTGGCTTTTCCAAGTAATTGGCAACTACCCCAACAGCCGTCATTCGCTCGACAATCTCGTGTGTCTCTGAGTCTCGTCCTGCCATGGCGGCCATAAAAGCAAGCACTATGCCGAAAAGCACAAACAGCATATTGGCTAGCAGGAGACAGACAAAAGGGGCCATCGGGACGCGGGCAACGATTACCGTCTCCCGATATCGCGCATGTCTTGCGGGTGCCCCCTGAAGGGCAGTCACGCTCATGGCCATCGCTGCTCGGTCGTATTCGGGCGCCCAATTATTCAGCATCCCCTAGGCACTTTTGCTGTACCCAGCGAAGCTAAAGGCCTGGTGCACCATCTCGTTTGCGGCGCCAGTGTATTTGGTTGGCGATATGAGGGCATTGGTCGCGCTGATATTACTCTTGGAAGCAGAGAATTGAATAACAGAACCGTTACGAACACTGTAGGCAATGTCGTAAACAGTAGTTGAACAATTCGTTATCAGAGCCCGATCTCCCATGAGCTGCGTAACGATTTCAGGATCATTGAACGGGGCGGGCCATTGGTTGGGAATATCTATGTCGGCAATAAAGTAGAATGGATTTCTGAAACCATACCGATCGACGATTGCGGAAGGAGCAAGGCTTGGATCTGAATAATATTGCGTTTGCATACTGTTCGTGTAATCGCCAGAGAATCCATTCTCCGTACAGTTCCAAGGCGACGATGCACCAGTCATTTCATCACCGAGGTGGCAAAGTCTGCTTCGTGGTGAGCATTTGGAACTCATGCCATATGTCTGAGCCGTGTAATCTTGGTTGGAGGCGATGTCGCTTGGTGCGAGATACTGATATATCCGCCCGTTCTGGGCGTGGCGTTTGACCAAGGCGATGGAGGATAAGTTGTTGATAACCCGCATCGGATCGATTGGGCTCGAAACAAGAAATACATTTGACGCTTTAGGCTTCAGCGTGCAAGCATCCCCAGCTTTGTAAGAGTTTTGATGACCCGAATAGTGATTAGATTGCATAATGAACGAATTGTTGTTCTTCAGACAGCGTGAGACAAGGGTGAAGCTCAAGTTTACGCCGGGGCTTGGTGAATAGTGAGGAATGTTTTCTGAGGTTATGGCCAAGTGAAGCCAAGTATCGGTAATGAACACAAGAACACTGCCGAATGAATTAACGCCACCGTGATCTTCAACGACTCCTTCAATACAATGCATACCTTAACGCCAAGCCAAGTAGTACCGTTTTTACCAGGACCATTAGTGGGCCGTTCACAGTAGACATCTTGCCTCGATACAAACTGCGGTATTTCAGTAGCCGCCATAGCGATGCGAAAGTAGAACCTGTTCTTATCTCCAGCATAGTTGCTAGCTGGTAGGGCGTGGGCAGGTACGTAGGCGTGTTATTTCGCATGCTCTGTAACATGCTTCGAGAGGATGGGTAGGCTGCCAAAATGATCAAAAACGGACTAATGATGGAAGCAAGCGTGCTTGACCATGATGAGATGGCTACGAATCTAGCTGCATCAATGTTGACAAGTATTGAAGTACGGAGAGATTTCGATGAGCCTGGTTCAGCATATTTAGCGGTAATTCCGATCAGTATGGAATTAAGTAGCAACATGGGGAACGTGACAATAACGAATGCGGAAAAAATGGTCAATGTCTGGCCCTTCATTCGGATTGCGTTTGCCTCGTGGCCAGTGGGGTGTGGATATTGCTCTGGAGTCATTTTTGGTGGCGATTTTTTTGACAATAGAATAGGCAAAGAGACGAGACAACAGGGGCTGAGATTAGGGCAATAACCTGGTTAAAATACATTTGATGGCAAAGCTAATTCCAGCGTTACAAAAACATTTAGCTAACCGCCACTAGTTTGTAGCTATTTGTCCAAAGTGCTAAAACTTGAACATTCTAACCTTATAATTGATCAATCTGGCTACAGTCCCGAGCAAGATAGTGCGCTCTGCCATCATAAGCCTCTTTAGCAGTCTTTTTACATTCCTCCAAGCGGGGAGTCGGGCTGTCGGGTTAGGGTTAGGGTTAAATAGACTCTTAGCCACAATCATTAGATGCATATCAGAACAGCCTATTTGTTATGCTCGATTCATTTTAATGCATTTATCTTAAAGATTTCAAGTTGGCAAGTCTTCTCTTTGATGCTCTTGAGTTTGGTACTAGCACGATCAGAGAGAGGGTAAAATCGCCACCCTGTTGAATTAGGCTAACAAGAGTCTAGTAGCGAACGAACCTGTTGCAACCCGCCTAGAGGCCCCTGTTTAGCGCCCGTGGCTGTCCTAGAGAGTCAGCTCAACCATTCCTCACAAAATCGAACCGGCTGGTACAAATGTTCTAGATCTCAATACGGGCTGCATCGCGCATGCTCAGATAACCTTGAAATCTTTTTAGGCTAAGGCTTTATCGAAGGGTGGATGAACTCGTGCGCTGGAGCAATGAGGAATAGAATAATGTTCCAAAAGGATCAAAAGTGGTTGATCGGTCAGTGGCCATAATTGTTTTCTTTCATGATGCTCAGACTCACAGATCCAATCTCCGTAACTTGATATTTTATTCTATAAACAGATGCAAAGCAAAATACTTATCTCCTTTTACACTGTTAGAAGAGTCAGTGTGTTCCTCCACACTCACTCAGTATCCGGGATGTGATCCCAAACTTGCCAACCATATCTTTCGGGTGCACTCGCTGAAATCACTCACATTCTCAAATATGATAATTGCAGTCAAGCTTGTAAAAGAATAACACTTGAATCAAATGGAAACTTAAGAACATTCAATAAACTCGCTGCACCAGCGCATCGAGTCCCGCTTCCCTGGCCCCTGGATTTTCGGGAATAGCAGACAAGCGCAAAAGGCGTGCTTGGTGCGGCCAGTACAAACACCTGATATGATACAGTGGGGGCGCAAAAGTTCCGCTCAGTTCATGATTTTATGTCATAATGATATTTAGAAAGTTTATGTAAAATCTAAAAAGAATAATTAGTATAAATTATAAAACCAATTATTCTATTTTATTATTGTTGTTGTTTTTATTTATTTTGCGCTAATCTTTATGTGTTGGGTTTCGATCCAGAATCATGAACCGAGCGGAACTTTTCCGCCCCAGCTGTACATCCTTATTTCTTTCTGTCTGATGTCTGGATTCTTTTCATTTTTGGAGCGCCGCTCTAGTTTTGAAAAGGCTAAAATATTGGGTAAAGTTCTTCGGATGTATTCTATAGTTCATTGTCTGGAACTGCGCATGTCGGTGATGTTAGCAAGCTCAGGTGCCGAAAGAGGCGGGAAACCAATCTGCCGAAGCCTGGTTACGTTTCGGTTTGGCAACACCAATTTGATTGGCACCATGGTGCACCAGCCTTGTTTCTACTCCAATGATGATCAAGTCCGACACAATCTGCCCAATATATACTTACTCGTCAGCTGAGACAGCCATGATGACTCCCATGCTACCCTAGCTTCCATGCCCTGGCGAGCTTGGTCTTGGTAGAGGCTGCAAGATGCCTGTAGCCGCGGTTGATGTTGAGGGCGGTGACGGCGAAGCCGAGGGTGCACTGCAGCTGACGATATCCGTGTGCGAAAGCGGGCGCGGGTTCCATTGGCCGGATCTCTTGAATGCCCTCATCTTCAGGCTATGCGGCTGACACTATCTGGGAGTGCGGCACTCTTAATACTGTTTCCCCGCTGACCATATTGAGGCGCTGTAACATAAGACATAATTACCCCGACCCCTTTCATTACCAGTGGTAATTGGCCAGTGACTCGGACATACACAGAAAGATTGACGAATCTGGATAGCCATGTTACTTTATAGAGGCAATAAAATCATAAGCTCTTGAATATCCAAACCAGCAATTATCTCCATAATTTAATGGCGAACGCTAACGATACCACACTTGGCCAACTACACATTGAACATGCCCTCCCACAGGTTGACCCAGTAGCTCCGGTCTCCCAGCGTGTGATCGATGTACGATTCATCAGGTCGGTATATAAAGCTGTTGTACTCTGGCACCCACTTTCATTAGTATCCGCAATGTATATGCCGTTTGGGAATTCACCTACCGCATGAAATACCGCTCTCGCTCCCGTTGGGCGAAGAGTCAAGGACAATGCGATATAGCTATCCATTCTCGAATGAGCCTCTTTAACAACATAGTATCCGTGGCTGGACGTACCTGTAAATAATTGCGGTGGGTATCAGGAAGACGAAGCACAGGAATGCTCAATAGACTTTTCTGGGGACCGGCTCGGGCAACAATGGCCGCCATTACTTTCTTGTCAATGCCGGAATTTCGAATGACGTCGTCGTCTGCAATCAGATTCTTGAACCAGGTATAAACCTGCGGGTATCTGTTAGTCGAATTCTGCCTTGCTGCCAGCGCAATGTCTTCGCACCTCATCCACAGTGCCATCACTGGGAGACTTGAATGCATCACCGCCGTTTTTGACGAATCTGTCATTGCGGGTGAGCTCGGCATCGTAGTCCCGCGCGGCACATGGGTTATCCAACAGCTCCTCGATGATGTATTCCCACTGCTTGCTGGATACCTGGGCCAAGACTCTAATTGTGTTGACGGCCATGATCTTGGTGTGGTAGTCCATTTTGCGAATCTTCGTGTCATACTGGCCGGCATACGAGGGAGCAAGCTCCACACCCAAGTATCCTGTTCCATCGTCTTGTTTCTGTTCTTCATCCTCGTCGGCATCAACACGACGAGGTTCCTTCTAAAAAGCTCTTCAGTATTATACTCACATCCCAACGCAGCATGATTACTTACACCGTGAATGTAAAAATCTTGGACGAGTTTTGCGACGTCGGCATTTCCATCAAACGCCTCATTTAGCTGGCTATCATTATAGTTAATGGGCATTGTGAAGGTTTGATAGAATTATCCGTGTGTATTTGGTATAGGCGATGGGTCGAATATGCAAGAAATTCGGTAGTTTGGAGTGCCCAGTCTTCGTGGGATGGAAGTGAGATGGCAAAAGAATATTGGAACGGAGATATAGACTACATATATACTTGTGCTAGAGCAGACAGCGCTGATATTGGAGAACCTTTTCATAGTACTTCCGGGAACAGGTCATGGATTGTGACTCCTCATGCATTTGCGCCATATAATGTTGCTACATGGGTTTCAGCGCAGCCTCTTCTTTCTAGTTCGTCGTGGTGGTACATATTTTTGAAGGCCCGTCTGAAGGAGGCTGAATTGTGGCTGGCTGTGAGGTCTCCACGTTGATTCTAGACTGAGGGGGCAGTTGGTGGCCTGCCCCAAACGCCGTGGTCATATAAAGGTGAGAATGGCCTTGAGTGACCTACTAATACAGGCCATTGGTATGTAGCACCTCTATTGGTTGGGGGAAAAAATCCCCCAACAAGCCCCCCAAAAGTGAATGGTGATGGTGTACCCCCAGAGCGCTGAATTACTTTGTCCTCCCGACATACCCAGACTCGCTATGATTTAAACCAAGTTTATGAGCTGATTAAAGCGGGTCTCTCTTAGTCCAATGACCATGCGGTCGGGATTAGACTGAAGTAGCCTACGCCACTCTCCCCGAGGTCCAAAATATCGAAGCGGCTTGGTTGCCACCAACACCACGTGGCATAATCCCATGCAAAACCAATGGTGAGAAATACGCATTTCGAGAGGAGCTGCCAATGAGATACATGGTTGGAAAGAGTAACTACTGATGTAATGCTTCTCTGGGTTGCATTAGCGCTTGGTGAATGCCACTATTTCTAGCTCGGGCGACTATCGAGTTCTAGACTGCGAGGTCTCACTTCAGCTCCCACGCCGCATCCGCTAGCTAGGAGTGTCGCCCAATTGAGGCGAAACCGTATTTCTCTATGGGAAAGGACGGATAGAAGTGTACAAGGCATTGACTTTTTTTGTCAAACATGAGGGAAATTGCATATGTCATGTCATACAGTGCTCGCCATACTCAGACGGTCGCGTCAGCTTCGGCCGAACCCCCACAGTACCATCAACTTGCGAAATGCAACCTCATTTTTACGGTCGGATTTTACATAAACTTAAGCATACCCATAAGAATAATCCGACCCAGACCATCGCCCGTGTCGCTATTAATTCCGTACTTACAACGGCTACCTAGAAGCCATACATAAATGTCCTTCTCTGGTCTCCACGACGCTCGTCCGATGTAGCCTCTTCGGCAAACTGCTGCTCATCCCAGGTAGAGATCTCACGAGCTCTCCTCTTATTTTCAAGCATGTACATGCAGCGAATAAAGACAAGCCCGAGCGCGCCAAATACCATCAGGCCCATGGTAATGTAAAGAGGGGTCTCATCTGCGACAAAGTCAGGACGTCTGTACCACATTTTCTTGAGTTTAGCTTCTTACATCGTGGCGCATATTTGCTCTTGAAAATCTGGCCAGCGATAACTCCGGCCAGATTTGACCACCCATTCACGCCCAAAACTACGCTACGCGTGCCCTTCCACGGAGTATTTCCCGCGAGCCAGACGGCAATGAGAGGGCCGCCAACAAAAACGCCCGCCATGCACACATGAGCAAAGGCATATCGGACCTTGGTATCCGTGCTCACAGCCATGACTATGCATCCTACGAAACCAAGAACCATGCCAAAGACTGTGTGGAGCGAGCGTTCCTTGAAGCGGTCACTAGAATAGACAACGATGATGAGGCCAACGACACCACTGTGTCCCAAAGTTAGCCTGGGCAGGGTATTTGACTTGCAAAACTTACATGACAAATGGAGACACGCTCATGAGGCTCGCATCAATGCCTTCGTAGCCCATTCCCGCGACAACCAGAGGAAGGAAGGTTGTAAAGGCTGTAACGGGAAGAACGGTGGTTATGTTAAACAGTACTGTAAGAAGCTTCTTCCAGTCTGTAAGGGCATCTGTAATGTCACGTCGAGTGACACTGGTCTGGCTGACATCGGCATCCTCCTGTGTTCCTGCAAGATCAATCTGCATGCGGCGAACAGCGTGGAGTCGCTCCTCTGGCGTCAGGAACCAGGCACTGGACAAGCTCTTCGGAAACACGAAGAACGAAACAATGCCCAGCACCACAGTAACTCCGCCCTCCAGCAGGAACACTGCTTGCCATCCGTGTACGTGGGGGGACTGGATCTTGAGAAGGCCGTAGGCAATCAGGCCGGCAAATGCCCCCGCTACCGAATACATGCCGGTAAACATTCCAGCCCGGAAACCGACCGAGTACTTGGGATACAGAGTGGACAGGTAGTACATGCCGATTTGGGTAAATCCTGCTTCTGCGGCACCAATGAGGATGCGCAGAGCTACCAGCGAACCAGACCCCTTGATGCCGGCATGGGCCATGCAGAGTCCACCCCATATAATCAGTTGAGCGGTAAGAAAGTACTTGACGCCAACACGGCGAGCCAAGATTACCATGACGGGCTGCAGAGGGACGTACGTGGCCGAAAACTAAGATTTATTTGTTAACACCTCCCTAGTGCTGATTTTGTCAAACTCCGACTGCATACCAAAGAGAGAGAATTGGGGATGTCATCGGGACCAAGGTTTGCATCCTTGACAAACGAACTGGTGGCGACAAAGCCGACATTTGTCTTGTCAATGCCACAAAACTGTCCAAGTTAGAGCGGTAGTTCTCCAAAGGGAAAGGAGACTTACAATAAACTCAATTGCTAGCAGACTGAGCACAATCCAATCCAACTTTCGATTGACTCGCTTATCCAGCGCCTTTTCTTCGTCCGTCAATGGCGTGTAATGAGTTGCTCTCGCTCTTGCTGCACTCTCCAGGACTGTCTCGATTTCGAGACAGTCCGGGTCCTTGTCAATTTTCCTTTGTCGAACAGTTTGTTCCATCATTTAATTTTTTGTCGTTTATTTCTTCAGGCAAGAATACCGCACACGCAAGTTTCAGTTTTCGGCCCTGCGATAGACATAGATGCAAGGGTCCACTGGCATCTAAAATATTCGGATGACACCATGCAGTTGCCCAATCTTGCATGCCAAATCTGGCGGAGGTAACCCAGATTTGGCCCCCCAGGTTTCCCCGCAACTCGGGATAACTACATCCTTGCCCTCGCAACCCCCCAAGATCTCGCAGGTTGCTACGCCGCCTCTTCCCCGCAACCAGGACAACCAAGACGCTGGCCCTCGGGATGTTGCTTCATCCAACCATGTTACACGGCAAGTGGTTGCGGCATGCCGCCTTCTTCGTGCTTAATCCTTCCACGAATCAGACTTGCCGTGGCTCATTCGCTCACCCAAAGCTCCCTGGCAGATGTTGACTAGTCTCGATCCTTCAATGGAGACTACCAACCCAGTTTTTGGCTAAACAATACTCCTGACCATCTCGCTCATGCTGATTCGTTTACATGTGTGATTCGGATTTTACCGCGGGTTTTGAAGCAGCTAGAAACGGGAGTTGGGATCGGCTACCCTTGCTAGCTGTCGAAAATGCTCAAGTTCCCGCGCATGAGGCTCCATCGCCATTCTCCTCCCATGTTTTTACGTTGCAGTGGCATTTTGCCGAACAAACCCTATCAGCAGCTAGCACGTCTATCCAAAATGGCTTCCATCGCAGCAGAACCACAACCGCAAGCCCAGTCGTTTGACATTGACCAGGCGCAAGCGGTCATCAGCAACGATCCCTCGGCGATTTACGAGGAATACAAATTCCTTCGAAAGCAATGTCCGCTGATTCACACCAGCCAGTATGGCGGCTACTGGCTGATGACGAGATACGAAGACGTCAAGCGCGCGGCCATGGACTCGGACACGTACATATCGTCGGTCAAGGCCGTCGTCCCCAGCGACCCGCGCGGCATCCGACGGCCGCCCCTCAACTTTGACGCGCCAGCCCACACACCCTTCCGCACCGCCCTGGAGAGGACGCTGAAGCCGAGCCGTATAAGACGATTGGCGGCGCCGCTGCGGAAGCACGCCGAGAACGAGCTGGCTCCGCTGCTCGCCGCCAGGACGGGCGACATAAGCGCGCAGTTTGGCGCAAACTTTGTCGCGCGCGTCGAGACCGAGTGGCTCAACCTGGACCCCGAGATTGCGCCCGAGCTGGCCAAGACGGCGGCTGCGTGGCTGAATGCGTGGAGGATGCAGGACGGCCAGACGGTCACGTTCAACTCGATGAAGATGTACGATATTGCGAGAGACTTGCTTGCCGACCGCCGAGCGAGGCCGAGGGACCCGGACGAGGACCCTGCCTCCTCGCTGCTCCTGGAAACGGATGCGGAGGGGAACCCGCTCAACGAAGAGCACTTGGTGTAAGTGTCCGTCTCTCTACCAGATGGATCGTCTTGGCCTAACATGACGAAAAGCGGCTGTCTACGACAAAGTCTTGTGGTGGGCGTAGTCGCGCCTCCCATTCTGATCGGGACAATCTGCAATCACCTCTCGGAAGACAAGGAGCTGCAGCAGAAGCTGAGACGAGACGACTCGCTTATACCGGCAGCCATAGAGGAGTTTCTGCGCCTATACTCTCCCTACAGAGGCTTCGCGCGCACCGCCTCGCGGGAAGTCGAGCTGCACGGGCAGACGATTTGCCCCGGCGAGCCAATCACCCTGCAGTATACGTCTGCCAATCGCGACCCAGAGGTTTTCGCAAACCCAGACGAGTTTGTGCTGCACAGGGAAAATATCGCCGCGCACATGGCGTTTGGGCGCGGTCGCCACCGCTGCGCGGGGATGCCCTTGGCGAGATTGTAAGTGACCAACGGAATCTTTCTTTTTTATTACAACAAGCAGACCAAGTTGCTAATTTTACTTCATTCTACAAGGGTGATTGAAACTGCCATGAGGGTCATACTCAAAAACACCAAGGATTTCGAGGTCAATGGGCCGTTGCAGTACTCTAGAATGCCCGAGTTGGGAATCATCAGCTGCCCTCTCCGGTTCGAGGTATAAGCCGGTTGCCCCTGATGCATGTCCGATGGGTCAGCTATATTGTCCGTAGCACGCAGCATTGTATAATTTTCGCTGGATAATAAAGTTCCCAAGCCCAAACCGAAAAAACAGCGGCTTCATCTCAACCTTATCCCAGCACCTTGTTTCCCGTGCCGAGCCTAGGCTGAGAGGAGATAGGGGCAAGCATCAAGTCGGTGCGGAGGGGTACATTGGGGGTAAAATAACAAGCAGATCCACCCCCGAGATCTGCATTTGGCTGATCGAAATGTTGTATTGTTCGTCTTTGCGCATCGTCATCAAGAACCGGTGCCCATTCTTTTGATTGACGTTTATGCAGTGCAGGGGGGGTCCCTGGGCCTATGGCGTCACACTCCAGACACCAGACCACGCTACGCAGCGCACTCCAGTGCTGTCGGGACGTTGTCGCACCCACGCCGCGGGGCACCCCGAAGGCCGGATGGGACCCCACACGCACGCTGCAAGCGGCCACCTCCACCACATCCGCCCGACGGCAGCACGCGCTCGCTCCATCGCTCCCCCTTCACACAACCATCCATCACCGCTCAACGTCGCCCGCACCATGGCCCAGTCCACCGCCCACCGCCGCCTCCTCCAGGAGTACCGCGCCCTGACCAACAACCCGCCCGAGGGCATCACGGCGGGCCCCGTGTCCGAGGACGACCTGCTGCACTGGGAGTGCCTCATCATGGGCCCCGAGGGCACCCCCTTCGAGGGCGGCGTCTTCCCCGCCGAGCTCAAGTTCCCCAAGGACTACCCGCTGGCGCCGCCGTCGATGAAGTTTCTGGCCGACGTCTGGCACCCCAACGGTTCGTCCCTCTCTTGCTGCTGCTGGCCCCCCGAGTCTGCCTCGCCCGCTAACCCCACCCAGTCTACCCCAGCGGCCTCGTCTGCATCTCCATCCTCCACCCGCCCGGCGACGACCCCAACCACTACGAGCACGCCTCGGAGCGCTGGTCCCCCATCCAGTCCGTCGAGAAGATCCTCATCTCCGTCATGAGCATGCTCGCCGAGCCCAACGACGAGAGCCCCGCCAANNGAGAACAAGGTCCGCGACGGCGTCCGCAAGATGCTGGGTCTATAGAGTAAAAAAAAGAATAGCAATCGGTCGGCATCTAGTGGATCAAGAGATGGAGTAACGGCGTCCCAACTGTCTGTCATCGACATCCCTTTGGTCTTTCTTTTTTCTCTTTTTATGATATTTACGTTGCAGCATAGCATGGTGTTTCTTTTTTAACTGGCGACGCATGCCCACGCCCAAATCTTGCTTGATTCAATACCCTCAAATCCACATGTCCATCATCATCTTGTCCCAATACACACGCTTGTTCCCAACACATTGAATCATGGTCTACAAACTCCACTGAT
>NAJI01000189.1:1212-126013 GCA_002179835.1 Calonectria leucothoes
TATAATTAAATAATTATTAATTAAATATAAACTATAACTTTTAGTTTTAGTTAACTAAAAACTATAAGTTATAGTTTATAATTTAGTTTTAGTTTTTTTATTTTAGTTTTAGTTAACTAAAACTATAAATTTTTATAGTTTAGTTAATTAAAAACTAAAACTATAAAAAAAACTAAAAACTATAAAATTACTTAATTAGCTATATTATTTTTATTTTAATAAAAAAAATAATATTAAAATATATATTATATATTTTATAATTTAAATAATTTAATTTAATTTTTTAATTAACTATATTTATTTTATTTATTTTATATTTCTTTTTTAAAAGAATTAAATAAAAACTATAAACTAAACTACAAACTAAAAAAAAAACTACAACTAAACTATAAACTACAAATAAAAACTAAAACTAAACTACAAACTAAAACTTTTAGTTTTTAGTTCACTAAGCTACAAACTAACTATATTAACTAAAACTAAAACTAAAAACTACAAACTAAAATCACAACCCTATATATCTTAGCTATCTAAATAAATAGTAAATATAATTAGGTTTTTTATATTATTTAAAATAGTATTTAAAATATAATTAGGGGTTTATTATTTAATATTAATTAATAATTTATTTAAAATTATATAATTATATTTTAAAATAATATTTTATTTTTATTTTATAATAATTTAAAATAATTATATAAAAAGAAAAACAATTATAATAAAATATAAATAAAAGATATAAAAAACTTAATTTACTAAATATATATAGGCTTTTTAATAGTAAAATAAAAATAAGATTATCCTATAATATCTATCTATCTAAGACATAGCTAGTATTATAACTTACATTTTATATTTATTTTATTTTATATTTATTTACTTTTATATTTAATACATTATATATAATAATATACTATTTTTATTTTTCAATATTAACCACTTTTTTATAACTAGCTAGGTAGCTCTCAACGTTTCTTATAATGCATTGTATTTATCTCCTCTTTTGCTCGAATTTGTTCTAGCTCTTATTCTTGCCCATTCAGGATGCGCTTGTTTTCTGCCAATGCCATTGTTGAAGCTGGAAGATCAGTTTGCTCATCATCCTGCCCAGTGGCGTTGCCTACTACATCCGACTGTGTATCACTGTCTTTCTCCATCATGGCCGCCAACCGTGCAGCGCGGCCTTCCTTCTTGCGTGGTACCGGAGCTATGTTTCGGTTCAGTGTTATGTTTTTGCTTGGGGATCAATTAGCCAATCACATACCTCGTCCGTTTTCTTGCACATAGAAGCGTCTCAACAACGCCACAGCCTCATCGCGACCCCAACCACCCTCAATTTCGTATCCACCCTCGATATTCCCACCATCACCACCGCCAGGGGGAAATGAATTTCCCAATGTTCCCGATCCGTCGGGAAGTTGTGGAGGGGCATGGGTCGGATGTGCGCTTGCGCTCTGCCCATCAGACCGAACCGGCAATGAATTGGCATGGATACTAAAAACACCACCGGTACCACCAAACTTGTCATTAACGGCGCCAAAATAAACCTTTTTGATGCCAAGTTGCCGAAGGAGTGATGCACACATCACACAAGGCTCGACTGTTACATAGAGAATGCTTTCTTGGATGATCGCGCGTTTAACCTGTGAAGCAAGATGGAGTTTCTGCCCGTATGGGTAGAGATGTCCCTTGCTCCCATCCTCATTACCCTCATCCAATGAGTGTGAATCAGTGGAGGAGGCATCCGAGGTCTCATGGCATGGCGTGTTGTCCATCTTAGGTTTCAAACAAGTTGTCCTCGGGCCATCTTTGGGGGGGTATGAGAGGAGAGCAGCGAGTGCCATGAACTCGGCGTGTCTTGTTCCATTGCGCGTAACATTGGTGGCGTTCATGCCTCTAGCGATGACCTTTCCATTGTGAACAATGACACAGCCGACTGGAGTTTCGTTTGTTTTCAGTGCAAGACGCGCCTATGAGCTAATGGTTAGTATATGGGGATATCATGCTCCTTTACTTAGTCGCATCAGGTTTGTGAGGTTCGTGTAATAGGTTTGAAGATGCTGATGTGAAGTGCACAACATCTTACTTACCATATCAAGCGCTTCGTTGGTGAATTTCATGTGCATTGCTCGCTCAGCTGCCACTGCCTTGTCTTGAACGTCAAGGGGTTGGGTTGAAATAACCTTGAAGTCTGTGACTATATTATCCCCGTTGAGATCTAAGCTAGCCAATGACTCGACCGCAGCTGTTGTGCTCGGAGGGCGGTTCTCTTTGTTTTGACTGCCATGGCTGAGTTTCCGTTCAGGCGATGCCATGGCGTTGGTGACAGCTGTGATGTCTGGCCCAGCTTTTGATTCCCTAGGTGCTCCTTTGGCCTCAGTAGCAGAGGTTGGATAGCAGGAGTTATCGGTTGAAAGGTGAAAGTCCTTGTCGGAATTCAGTGGGGGGCCGCTTTTTTGGCTGTTTAGTTGATCTCGTGAATCTTGGTTGCTGGCGACTGTGTTTTGATTGCTAGCATCTCCATTAAGGTTGTTTTCAGACGAGTGACTCAGGTTGCCAACGCTGCCAGATGTCCCATCATCATCGCCAGCTGGCAGCACGCGACCGAAAAGGCGCCGAAAGGCTTTTGAGGTGGCCGAGCCTGCCCGTTTGGCAGGGGAAAGCCCGAATGACTTTAATACCCCCATAATGTATGTTATTAGCTCCCAAGCCCCCGAGCTGTATCTAGCCAGGCACTTTCCAAAAAAAGCTTTGTGCTCCTTCCTCTCTGAACTCTTCTGCTGCCCTTATTTTCCTTTCGAGCCTTGAAAAATACTTTGTTCCAAACAAAGAATTCTGTCTAGAACGTATCTCGCATTCCGTTGAGGAGACAGTATGTTGGAACACTGAAAAACTGATTGTTTAAACACCCCCTTCACCAATGATAAGCAAGCTATGTGCGCCAAGGGCAAAGTTTGAGTTGAAAATAATATCAAATGGTGTGGAGCTTTGCTGTGCTGTGTGGATTCCCTATGGTGCTTGATATGTTGAGTTGTCGTCTTCGCCTTGCCCGATGTCCTTTTTTCACACCACAATCCAATAAGAACAAGAACCAACCATCGAGCGATGCGAGGTCACAGACCCGTCAGTTTAGGGCAGCAGTAGCAAGTTTGTTGCTTGCTATTCAGTCATCATAAGCTAGCAAGCACACGATTCCGGTCTGGTGCTGTGTTCTTGGCGCAAGATTTAAATTGCCAATAGAGCTAGTAACCAGCTGGGTAAGAAATTTAGACGTCTTATCTCCTGTTTCTGGCTGTATTTTTTAAATGAATCGCCGTCCTTTTTGAGGTATTGATTGGACCGAGTTGCGTATCATAGGCTTAACCAAGCCAACGAATAAACCAAATAACGGATGTCAATCCAACATAAAGGATGGAAAGACAGGAAGCGGTGGCAAGGTTTTGTGCGAATGCCTACGCTATGAGCAGCAATGACCAAGTGAAGATTTGACCCGGCTCGTTCAATAGCGCTCAAAGTAAAAATTGATCAAAAGTTCATGTCATTGAAAAAAAAAGTCTGGTCGCGTCCAAATACGTCCGCGCTACAAATGGAGTGTACCCACTAATAACTGTTCCCATTTTGGGTTGGCGAGCCTGAAGACCCAGGCTCAATAAAGTCACATGACACCATCCTCACTTATGACATGTACTGCAGTTAAGAATCCCAACTGGCCATATCAAATAGGAAGGCTCAAATTCATGAGAAAAAACAGATACGCACAAAAGCTGAGAGAAAAAGCAATAGTTGCATAAGGCCATTTTGAGATGTGAATTGTAGGCTTAGAAGTAATGAAAAACATGTCGCCCGCTAGATCAAGATCAACCCAGTCCCCCCTAAATTTTGTATTTCACAATCCAAATCCAGACAAAAGAGATTGCCAACCGTCCATTTCGTTAGATAAATCGAGTTTTGGTGCAAATTAATTGATTCTTATCGTGGTTTCTTGATGTCAATTCTTGACGCCGTAACCTTCTTTCTATCCTTCTACACCGCAATGAGGGCACCGGCTCGCACCATCCTAAAATTGGCTGACGACGCGCTGAGTGATGCCTGACTCTGAATAATGTCAAATCGATCCCTTAAAGACATTTTGGAGATATTTCCCTTGTCTTTGACAGATGTTTTGTACATTATAGAGCGTCGCATAGCTGCGTTGAACGATCCGAGGAGACGTTCTGCAATTGCTAGAAGAGAAAGCAGGACAATAGCTATCAATGTTTGTTGTTGCATTATGTGCAGATCAACAACATCAGTTGCCAAAGTCCACATTGCGCCAAATAGCAAACCAAGGAAGATAAAGCCTCCACTATTGGTTAATGCATATGCTGCCTCATACGTCTCAGTTTGCTCATCAGTCTTCTGTAGATGAGTTGAGTGATCTGAGACATCTTCGCCATGTGATGACCGTGGATCCATGTCCTTCAGACAATGTTTGCCGTAAGAATCAGATGACATGGGTGCTGCGTGTGCACGGCCACGTTCCGTAACAATTGTTTCGGACAATGTCTCTGGCAGTTCCACATTTGTCACCTCTGCATGGACCTTTGTACCACGACTAACAGAAGACTCGTCCTCGGAGGAAACCACAGAGCGTGAGGCAGTGATAGCCCTATCGGTTACTGATGCCTCCATATTGCTGAGAGCCTGAGATGGGTTCTCGGCAGGTACCAATGTGGAATGCGTTGAAAGTGTAGAAGAGCTTCGAACCATCGTTGTACAAAACGCGGGAAGCACGGAGCTTTCGGTCGCAATTGCTCCGTGGGTCTCCGTTGACCTGTCTGCAACTGAACCTTCGCCAGTCCAAGCTCCAGATATGACACTGCTGGTTTCCAGTTCTGGAATTTCAGTTGCCATGCTTGAGTGCGCAAAGTTGTCAGAAGCAACTGCTTTGGCAATCGCATTCTCTTCAACATCGAAAACCCGGGCATTCCTCACAACCCGTGAATCAATTTCATCACGGGCCAAGATCTGTGAAGTATATGAGACATCTCTAGCGATCACCTGAAGGAATGTTAGTCGCCATTGAGTAGAATGAAAGCATTGGGTCCGTACGTTGTCGCTTACAATGTTGCCGCCAACATAAGGTGCATCTGGTGCATTCGTTTCAGGGATGCCAGCAAACGTTTGTACCTTTGCCAAAGTTAGTCGCCACCACATCCTTTGCAGTGTGATTATGCATACGCTTTCATTGTATGGTATTCCCATGCTATCGCCTGTAATATCGCCGTTCATCTTTTCCCAAGTTAGTAAGGCTTGATCCATGATGCCACGAAGGGAACGTACGTTGTGATTAGCATAGCTAGAAGCGTCAAATCGATCACTCAATAGTGGCGATGCTTCACTAATCGTTCTCGTGGATTGGACATGTATATCTGAGCCGGAACTGGAGGATGACGGGGTACAGTCAACTGCTCCTCCGGCTCCTGGATCACGGTATACACTGCAAAGGGCACCCTTATCCTCGCCGGAGCGGCGTGGTGACCAATACCAGGAGGCAGTGCCAAAGTTATCGGTCGCCATCGCACTCTCTGAGTCTGAACTGCCAGGAGAGTGATCTTGGAAGGAGACGGATTGCTGTGACTGGGATTGGTTGGACATGTGTCGGGACAGCTCTATAGGAACCATATTGTCATCTTCTGAGAAGGATGACTCTGGAGAGAACAGGTTGAAATCGACATAGTCATGGATGGATTCAGTCTGGTTAAATGGTAGGTGCGACGCGGCCGCAACGCTGTCGCCAGAGAGAAGGTTGTGAGCATCGGAGATGTCCTGTTGTGAAGTAGGAGTAACCGGCTTTGTAGAGTAAACAGACCTCGAAGAAGCGGATTCGGGAGAGAAGTAGCCTTCAGGGTCATAGAAGAAGTCGTAATCGGCAGGTAGATCCATAGACGGATATTCAATGAACTCCTCCCAGGGCTCAAGGGCAGGTAGCGAAGAAGTGAAACTCTCTAATTCAACAGAGGCAAAAGACTGGTCTATTGTCCCTGGAGTTGCAGCCACCAAAAACTCAGCAGGAGGTGGTACGGAGGTTGCAGCTTGCACTGCTTCTGCAACAGCCTTGACCTTCTTTGTTGACTTGGCTGTGGGCTGAGATTGGGGCGTGGAGCGCTTCTTGTGGCTAGGATCACAGCGGATCTTCTTGCGCCGGCAGCTGTCACATGCTTTGATAATTCTCATAAGGTGGGCATGGTCTCGCTGTTCCTTGGTCTTGGATCCTCTCGATGCCGAGTTAGTGACATCACGACCATCCTTGGTCATTATCTTCATGCCGGGGATGTTGGAGAAGTCAGTGGTCTGATGGCGTGAGGATGTGGAGTTGGGTGATCCGCGAGCTTGATGGGACGATGTTGGAGAGCGTGATGATGGAATCTTACTGAAATCCCAAGAAGAAGTTACCGGGCTGACGTTGAAGGAGGAGCCGTACCCGGAGTCTGTGGCTGGCGATTCGGCGGAGGGGTTCACCGTATACACTGGGTAAAACTTGAAGGTTTGACCCGTTACATGAGCATACTCGAGAAAGTCGAGGGAGACAGAGGCTCTCTTCTCCTGTGTTGAGGCATTGCCAGGGACGTAAGCCGCGATAAGCTCGTCAAGCTCAACGGTTCCAACGGCCGGCAGAAACTGGAGCTGAGCTCCTAGAGCAGGCTGGTAGATGGAAAATCCCTGGGGGAGAGTGCTTGCGTTTCGGTTTGAGGAAGCCATGATAGACAGTCGCGTTCGCTCCAAGTCACTTGATTGGTATGGGGAATCCAGATTTGCAAACCAAGATAGAGTCGATATGAGCACGCTTCACTAGCCAATACTGAGTTGGAAGTGATGGCTTGTCGCACAAATAATTGGTTGACTGGCAAGCAATATCCGTGCAATTTGGTTGCGGGTGTTTGAGCTAGATTTGGAATTTCTGGGGGAGACTTGTTCAAAATTGCTTACACTGACCACAGTGTAAGTGAGCGTTGAAAGGAGGGAGCGGAAGGCAGGCTGCGCCACGGAAAGAAGCCGAAGTGGGCTGGGTGGAGGCGGTGCCGCGGGCGGGATGAACCTGGGCCAGCTTTCTTTCGCTCTGCCTATTCTGTATCTGGAACTGGCTGAAGTGGTTTCAATACACACTATATGATGTGAAAAAAAGGGAAGTGATGCCAGAGAGGGTAACGAGAGGGGGGAAGTAAGATGGAAACGCCTGAGGCCGCGGAAGGGCGTCATGGACAGTATTTCACTTGAAGCTGACGGAGGCCTAGGATCATGGCGCAGCAGTGGAGGAGATTGAGTCTTTCGGCGTGCTCGATCAGGTATAGCGCGGCAAGGCAGTTTGACCCACAACAACCAATGGAAGGTGTGAAGAGCCCAGGGATCTTCCAAATACAATGTTTCTATTGGATACATTGCCCCACAGTACGCACTAGTTGAGCTCTGACTTCGGCGAGGAGAATGCCTTGTGGTTGGCCAATGTACCCTCCGCCCTCCACTTCAATGCGAGGATGACTCAACGCTGGCATGTCGCAACCCCAGCTTTCACTTGTGTCGTTCGACAAGCCAGATTCAGCCGGACCTCGTGCCTCGGAAATTAGCCCCCTGCATTTGGGACCTGGAATCAAAGAAGAAACTCTGGGGAAAGGGTCGAGGAACCCAGTGAGGGAAAGACCACACGGGCACAGAACTCACAATCCCATTTGGCTTCAAAACATCAAAATCTCGTCGTTTTGTCTCAAGGCTGCCCATTTAAGTGTAGCATTGTAGAGATGCTTGTAACCAAACACCACAAGACGACTTGCACTGGAGGCGTATGAAAAAGACGAAAAATATACCGTCAGCTTCGATAAACCCGATGTGTGATGCTGTTGCGCGACCCAGTGGTGAAGACCGGGGGGGGGGGCGCCTTTTTATAATGTGGTCCTCAACTCACGCGCCAAGGCATTGAGAACCGGCTCCTTCGAGAGTGGTACCCAACCCATGGAATACCTCAGTGTTGTATCCACATACTCAACACCAAACCTGCCATATTTTCTTTCATGCATGATACCCAACAGTACGGAGAGATGCGCAGTCAAAAGTATATAAAACCTAGGCTTGGTTTCTGTGCCCTGTTCCTCATACCATGTGATGAAAACCTTGACTAGCAAGCAACACATGGGTACCAACATGCACAGTGATCCAGCTCTTAGTAATAGACGGCACCTGGTTATCTCCGGCATTAGTGCTAAAATGATGTATTTAATGCATCAGTACACAACCATATTACGCCAAACACAGAAAGAAGATAAAGCATTTTCGAAGACCCTTTGCGCTTCTCTTAGAAGGCGGGACTGTCTTGGCATAAGACTTGAGGTATTGTCGGAAGAACAGTCATTCGAAACGAACGATATATCTGCCCGTATCAACAGCCAACCAGTGAGAAAAGCAGTGATGTCATATTCAGTGTCATGTCGAAATCCATACATTCTCAGAAACGCTATGGATGGACACAGATGCATATACCCTCTTTATCGTAGAAAATTCTGATTGGGAAATATTTTAATAACGTTTCTAGTGTCAAAATATATACATAACAACGACCACTACCTACAACTGGGCACAGAATACATCAAAGTGGTCAGCACGACCTCAGTCACAATAACAGGGGAATAAAAATATCATCAACGTCTAGACTTATTTATAGGTCTGGTCATCCCAAGTAAATCTTCAGCATGCTTGCTCCAGGCCCCTCCGTTCGCGTTAGTAAAACTGGGCAGCGTAGAGACAGTTCTCATAGAAGGCTGTCTCGGTGCCCCGATACGGAAGGGTGCAGCGGGATCAAGTTGAACCATAGTTTGGGGAAGCTGTCCCGCAGCATCCTCTTTTTTGGCTGCTTTTCTGCCTCGGGTTGCTGGGTTGCTAAGCCGTGGTGTAGGCCGTGTTGTTAGATCAACATCCAAACCATGGCCCAATCCTCGCTGTGACACTGATGTTGTGTTGCTTGATTTTCCCAGTGGCTCTCGAGTCTTCGGGTCTTCCACGTGGGGTTTTGCGCCACCAACTTCAGCATTCCAAGAATTGACATTCATGTCAGTAGATATAGCAGTAGGGACTGCAGCTGGGGCGAGTGAAAGAGGCTCGTTATTTGGTATCGCGAATCCGATGATCTCCCTACTTTTCACGCTTTTCCGAGCCATCTTAGTAATGCGCGGCCCAGTGGGGTTGGCCTTTCTAGAATCACGGTTGACTTTGGAATGCGGCATCGACTCCGCGTCTTCTGAATCCTCATCACTCAACGCATATTGCACCACGCTTTTCCTTGTTCTACGCCTATTGGTGGTAGGTCTTTCATCAGCTATTTTGATCGGCGAGAGTGGGACTGACTCTATCACATCAGACTCTTCTTGCGGCCTGAGATTTTGAGTTGGTGGTTGTTTGAGACTGTTGGATGGAGCACTTCCGCCGCCAATCCCGGGATCGATCACCTCGTTTAAATCACCACTATTTTGTGGCCGGCTATTAGGAATAACACCAATCATAGCGACTTCATCATGGTGGGCTTTTTTCGGTGACTCATTCGATTTCCGGGGTTGGCAAGGTAAAAAATTCGGGTCTTGCGTGGCCGGTATCGTTTTTTCCAGTTCAAGTTCCTTCGACACCTTTAAATCCCTCTCCGTGGTAATTTCGAAGCCATTTACATGACTCCGCTCGATGACATTTTTCTCGGATATCATTAACAATCCTCGTCTTTGTCGTGATTTAATTCGAAGTTCCGTCCTTGGGCCCTGTTCAGTGCGAAGCGATTCATCCTTACGAGACGGTTTTTTGTCCTCTTCTGCATCCATCGCATCTCGTGCGCCTATCAGACTAGGCTCAGCAGGCTTTAATTCTTCAACCATGCGTGAACTATCGACAGGCGGCAAAACTTGGAGTGTTGAGCGATTCTGTGTCAAATACTCATTCGGAATCTGGGCCACATTGTTTTTTGACAACGCCCGTTTCGCAGTAGCATCATCAGCAGAAACCACTATCAGTTCTGCCTGACTATCTCGTTCCTCGCTTTCTTTGCTCGAGCTGTGAATATCCTCAGGTGTTTGTACTGCGCGGTCCAGGGATTGAGGCAGATCATATTGATGAGAGACAGTGAAGTCTTCCGAGTTTGTTGATCGCTGGGCAAGGGCATCCGAATACTTATTGAGAGAATTATGTATCTGTTGCTCAGTATCCTTTTCGTGGAGTAACGCCTTGAGTTCATTTTTTGGCCTGTCTCGCGGTATCCGGGGTCGAGGGGGGCGGGAGTTTGTCATAGATGTGAGGTTCAATGTTGCGCCGAAAAGGCTACGGGCGTGATGAGATTTAGCTGGGGGGGATTCTTCTTTTTTCCTTCTTTTCGGTAATCGAGAAATTTCATCTTGCTCCACTCGTTGGGCCATCTGGCGGGCTTCATAGGGGGAGTGGGGTGAAATTACTGCTCTGCCAATTCTCGAGGGGGGTCCAACGATATCAGTCAGTGGTCGATGGCGAAGTTGAAAGTGGGAAGACTGATTTTGCGAGGGAGAAGTAGGAACGCGTGTATTAGACCGAGAGGTCCTAGAAGTGGCATTGGCACGTCGTCTTTCCACATCCCTGGCTCTTTTATCGAGGAGTTCGGTTAAATCTTGCTCTCTCTGCCCAGTACAGTCGGATACTTGGACAATAGCAGCACCACGGTCAAGCTCAAACTCATCACCACTCTCAAGATGAGTTTCTGCCTGCCAGTGGGCGTCACCAATAAAATGACCACGATCGTCATAGACCATGATACGTTTGTTGAACGTGTGGTATTTGAGTGCGCCATCTTGCCATCGTTTCTGTTTTCGCTTCAGGTCATGTGTAAAAAGGCAAATAAAATCAAGCACAGCGGCTGACGATGGCAGCAGCTTTGCGTGGGAACCCTGCTTTGGTAGGCCAGCCATTGCAAGGGAATGAATCGAAAACTTTCTATATGCATGTCTTGATTCAATGGAGCTGGTCAAGAGACGGAGCCAACTTGATGCAATGGTTGCACATTTCGCTAGGCACCCCAAGCGCGTTGAGGCAAAAGTGGGATGACACGATGACGCAGGAAGACGACGCCATGTCACGTGTTTTTTTTTTTTTTTAAACTGTGTTGTCTAGGGTAGTATGGTGTACATGTACGCGAGGTTGCAGGCGACCGCAAAAACGAAGGCACCTCCTTGACGAGCAAGCGGTACGGTATGAACGGGTTAAATCTACCTTTTCAATACCCATCAATAATTTGCTCGCCAAAAATTTTTATTGTTTGTTTGCTATGGAGAAACATGTTTGATAATGCAATTGGGCGTTTTCGTCTTTCCATTCTTGGATTCGCTCACTCGAGACCTAAAAGTAGGATACAATTGGGCGAGATGAGAAAATGCGAATATTAAACTGCTACTGAACAGAATGCTGCTGCAATTACCCGCAGTCACCCGGGCTGATCACAGACTGATAACGCGACATACGTGCGTGACATGACGTGAAACTTGTTGCTTCGGTGTCAAAGACCAATCCGATTGAGCTCATGGATTGAAAAAAAAAAGAGAGTTAGTTTCACTGGGTCCAAACCCAGGTTCATGGGCATGACGCGTCAGATAAAAAGAATACCGACTAGGTCTCGTCTCGGGCGTGACCAGGGTGATTAAATTAGAACAGGGCCAGCAGGACACGAGTCTGACAGGTAGCTTAGAATACGTGTCGCGCAGTAGGGTCCGAACAAGTGCTGAGAAGCCTCTCTGTTGGCTGCACCGTAACCAACACAGCCAGCGTTTGGACTTGAATACAGGGTCTTGCCGCAAACCCGCGATGTGCCCCACAAGGAGACTGAGCCCTGTGCCCGAGCTCCCGCATTGCGAAAATGGCTAAACGAAAAAAGTGCTGGATTGAAAGCACAAGGCAATCCGTACTTTGATGTGTTGTGTTGGTGGGGGCAAGTTAATTCAGCAGTCTGGAAATGGTTCTAGGTGTCAGCCATCCCCTGGAAAATGCAGCTACAGCCCACTTGCCCGCCTCTAACAATTTCAACCGATCGGGAAGTGCGCCTGTAAGACAAGCCATTGGTGAGGGATCCCCTGGTCTAGGCCCAACACCCCCAACTTCGTTGGATCGGGTCACTTTCCCCTTTCCACGTTTGATTCCAATAGCAGGGTAATAGATGAAACCCTAGGGAGACACTGACCACCATCTCGCTTGCTTAGGCCCAGATGCGCCACAGCTCACAAACATTCCAGCTTAATCTCACCAAGCTGTGTGTCATCTTGATCGTTGATTCTTACAACACATCCGGTCGCATCCCTTTTCTGCCGCCCAAGGAATATCTTCTGGTATCAAGGACGTGTCGCTTCACCGACGCTATTGTTGACTTCGTCTCCACCCCTGCAACGGTTCCACCATGCTTGATACGTGGCGAAACAAAACATCAGACTCAGTCCAGTCAGTACAAAATAAGCTGGGTAATCTGAAAAAAAGAGCCCCCGCCGACAAGCATGATGTCGCCCTGCTCATACAGGAGTATGAGGATACCGATAAAGTGATCACAAAGGTAATGGAAATTTACCCATCTCCCAATTACCTCGCTTACAATGGGATTTCTGTTCAGGTTATTGAGGATGCCAAGCATCTTCAGATTGCTTGGAATGATATGGCTGTGCACCAACTTGGCGCCTCCAAGGCATTTCATGAACTGTATGTTCCGATGACCACAGATGTGGAAGAGATAGAGGAGCGACGCAACACTCCAGTTGCTACACCTGATCACCAGTTGGATCGCACCTCAAACTTCGAGCAAGTCTGCTCAGGCCTCCACGATGAGATGAGGGACGAGATTGCAGCCATCGAGACGCTACTGCTTCGTCCCGCAACTGACGTGAGAGAATCTATCCAGCCCATTAAGAAAACAATAAAAAAAAGAGAAAAGGCTCGAATTGATTTCGAGAATGCCCAATCCAAGGCCACAAAGCTTCAGACGAAAGCTGGCAAGTCTGCCAAGGACGAAACACTGCTGGAGAAAGCTCGATTTGATTTGTCAGTCTATTCAGAGGTTAGTTATTACGGTAACGCGATTTCGGCGTGAAATCAGCTGTAATTCAAACCCTAGATCCATGCTTATAGTTTCATCATCAGGCTTTCGAAATCGCAGATTCTCATATACGGGAAACCTTACCCCCGCTTGTGCAAGCTGTTTCGAGTATTCTCCCACATCTCCTCGCTAGTATCGTTTTGATCCAAAACCGTCTTCTGGGTCTATGTTATACCGTCATGCACGAGTACTGCCAGGACAACGACTTCCCATCGCCGGCCCCTGGAATGGATGTCGTTGTTGCGGAATGGGAACAAGCTTTTCAGCCAGTTGTGTCGGAAATAGAATCCTTTGCCCTTGTTCGCAAGCATGCGGCTCTCAACAGGAGAATGGAAACAGAAAAACCAGCCATGAGGAGGGTCGCATCTTATCAGCGTGTGACGGCTCCTCTGTCCCGGATTTCATCAGCATCGTCTCGGACCCATTCTCCCCCAGCTAGAACCCCGGAGACGACTAGCTATGCTTCGACCTCACCCAGTAATCTATCTCAAGCCACTACACCAAGCACCACTGGCGTTGCCACAGATTTTACCACGGCCACAGTCCTGCGTGGACAACGTAGCATGCAGTCCTTCGCATCTCAACAAAGCGACTATTTCGGACAGACCGCTGCTGTTGCCAAGAAGAAACCGCCACCCCCGCCTCCTGGTCCTAAGCCTAAGGGATTGGTAGAGTTTGTGGAAGCACAATACGATTTCCATGGCGAAGGCGAGGGCGATTTGTCGTTTCGGGCGGGTGATAAGATTCGGGTCATTCAAAAAACGAAAACCGACCAAGATTGGTGGCAAGGCGAGATTGGAGGTACTCAGGGAAGCTTCCCTGCTAATTATTGCAGGCCTATTGCCTCTAATTAAATTTTAGCTTGAGAGATCTGACCCTGGACGTACATATGGGCCACAGTTGCTGGGAGGTAATAAGGATTTGGGCCATCTATTATTGGTGGAGGCAGGGAAAAATAACAATCCTTTCTTGAATTATCGTGGCAATTTCTAAGGGTATCTATCATGCCCCAGAGATTCATTCATGTTGTGTCATTGAAAATAGGAAAAGCTCCTTTGTCCATGGTTTCCAGGATCTTCCCTGACCTGGTTATGGCATAACTAGGAAACCAAGTTTAATCAACGCCGAGTATAAGTGCTAGATTTACATGACTAAGACCAATGTTGCAGTTTTATGACTGCTTGCTTCATGAATTCGCGTACATGTCATTTGCGATGCGTATAAAGGAATTTCGATATTAAAAGTAGTGAGATCATAGACCACCAGGGGAATCGATCTGATTCCCTCGGAGGGTATCTGACCCCCCCAAGGCCATGTAACCTCCTGCCGAGGACTCAAGACTCATTGGGGTAACTGGCCCTGGACTGCCCAAAGGAAGAAGCCGAGGAGACCTTGGTTTGAGGGGGGCAGGAGGTTTGAATTTGCCCTCTCGGATGCGAATGCTGCTTAGAGAGACGCTGGTTCTGAGGTTTGCAGAAGAACCAGACGGGCTGCCAAGAAGCTCATTCGCGGCCATACTAGCTTGAGCCACCATGTCGCGTTGGTACTGCTGTAGCCGACTTTGAACTTCAGATTCGGGAGTTGATATCTGGGGAATGTCTGGCGATCGAGGCGATGATTGGGAGTCGGACTGGAAGCTCGAGGAGAGAGATCCAGCCAATGAGGGCCGCAATGAAGATTGGCTGCCGTTTCGCTGTTCGTAATTAGACGGGTAGTATTTTCCCATCGGTAAGGGATTGTCATGGAACCCTGCAGGGATGTAGGAAGCGACAGGAGTGTTTGTGTGTGTAATGGATAAGCCCGGAGGTGGATTCATGGCTTGACGATCAATGTATGGCATTCTTGAGTCTGAAGCAAGGCTGACAGATTGATGGCGTGTCATCCTGTTGTCGTTGTGGACTTGGAAGGGATGGGGACGATATACACGAGCGCTTGGGTCTTCGTGGAGTGGAAAGTAGCCCCTGCCATTGAGCAGTTAGTCGTAGTAATGGCAAGGGAAAATATAGGTAAGCTATGATTTTACCCAGGTAGATCCCCCCGTGCTGACAAAGGCTCGGGAGGTGTACGGATAGGAGCAGCGTTTATTCGTTTTATGATGGGCAGCTCAATAGCTACAGGTCGACTTCGACTACTGTGACGGCGAGGTGTATTTGGTCGGGAAGATATGGGACTGGCGACATTCCCATAGTCATCTATGATAACAAGTTGTGTGAGAAATTGTCTAGATTGTGAGGAGAGAGACCGGAAACTCGGGGTTTAACAAGGACATAGGAAATGATGAGATCGTCGAAGGGGAAAATGAGACTTATAAAAAAAGAAAGGATGGGTGAAAGGACCCTTGAGCGCAGTTGGCGAGCGTCACTAAAACGGCCGGCCCGGTAGGATGGGGCCCGCTACCCCGCGATGGCTGGGAGTGGTGTGGGGAAGTGCTTCATTGCCCGGACCAGGTCATCGGGCTGTTCACAGACAGACGGGCCGTGGGACGGGGACATGGGATAATTGGAACAAATGAAGACGCGACAAAGTCTGAAAGGAGGGGCCACTAAGCAAAGACAGACGGGGTCTGGAGGGGGCCTGGAAGGGACCATGTGCACCCGCGGCATGCGCCAGTTGACGTGCCATTGGCTGCGGGATGGATGCCCTCGCGGCATGTCATTGTGGTCCGCGGTGGTGGCTTCTGGCTGGGGTACCCCTTCTCGATTTGGCTCTCTCGAAGTGCGATGTGGTTCACTCGTCCGACGGTGCGTCTGTGGCGTTTGACAATGGCGATATTGAAGATTCCGATTTGGCATCTCGCAGCAGCCTGTTTGGCTCGCACCCAGGGTGGTGTCTTGGTTGTGTGTTTATTGGCACAAGTTGGTTGAATCCACAATATCAAGGGGTGGTATACCCAAAATGTAAACAAGTGGACGAGGCCTTGGGAATGCAGAATAGGAAGTAACAAACTATAATGGAATGCTGTCAACACTCACCTCGACATGCGCTATCGGCATCCCGACCACTGTCTCTCCGAGCATTGCGGTCACCGGGAAATGTCGGAGTGTCGCGACCTGAGATGTTGAGGTCGGCAAAGTCCTCAGATAGCACATTGTTGGACGGCAGCGACACGTCGGAAGAACTTGATAGGGTTCGGCTGGGCATGGAAGGCCGGAGCCTGGGAGAGAGGTAGGGCGACTTCAGAGACCTCGCAAAGCTGGCCATATTTTCGCTAATGATGAAATCGGTGGAAGCAACCTCTCGGAGTGGATGCGGCCCTGCAGCAGATCGACTTTGCAACACAAGGCGCAAACGCCTCTGCATCGGGGATAACGGATGGTGGGCTCACCACTAGGGGCGGACGTGTGATATATGACACGATGACTGAATTTACGCCAAGTTAAACTGGTGGGCTGGGTTGATGAAGCCTTCTTGACGGTTAACGGTCGTTCGTGGCGGATCGTCGATGGGCGCGCGGGGGGAAATGCTGTTAACCGTGTGCCCTGTCAAGCACAGGAATGGGAATCGTGTGCTTATCCCTTGAGTGGGATAAAATGGCCGCTGATAGTAATTGAATGGAAAAGGAGAGGACGAAGGATCAAGGACGTTCTTGATTCAAAAAGGAAGGATCTTGAAACGCCTGGCTTTGAGATTCAAAGGGGAGGGTGGATGAGTCGACATGAGAGGGTTAAGAGAGGGGGCCAGAGATGATCCGACCCGATGAAGTTTCGTTCCACAACCTAAGATACTGCCGCCTTTCATTCAATCCAACTACGTACCGATCCCTCTCTCCTCTTGCATTCTCCGAACTGGGATAACCTAATCATTTGGTGAGGGTCTGGGCATGGAGGGCTCTTTTCGGTCATGTAGGTGTGGATCCCTCCCAAGGAGACTAGGCAGGGACCCGCTTGACTGCTGGTCCTCTCAGCGCCGTTGGTGTTGGTTCTCTTGCAATCCACGTTTTTGGCCCAGCAAATGAATCTGCTGTGCCATGATCTGGGACACTGCAACAAGCTCGTGCCATGGGGCCCTGCCTGACCGGTGTATTTGTTGAGAAGACAGATGCCAAAACCATCCATGTTCGCACATCATTTCACCATCAGTGGGGCAACATTCAGCCTCGTCATTTCTCCGGGTACCAGTTCAAAAGGTGCATCAAGAGCCACATACATAACAATGTTGTGAGACATTTATTAGACTTTAGTTCCTGAGTTTGTTTTCTTCGTTCCGTCATTACCTCGCTACCGATGGCCCAAAAAGGTGGCATGTGTTGTATTGACCCAAGAGTTTGTTTCGCTCCACGTCAATGGAAATGAGAGAACGGGGAACTTGTGATGAACCTCATTAACCCAGCACAGATCGGTAACTATTATTGCTCTCGGATATTCCATCTTGTGCGCTGTCTCCTCTCTGGGGAGCTTGCTGGGCACTCGACCTTGCATGGTCCCATTCACTTTAGTATGACGCTGGGAAACAGACGGAGTCGGGACGCGGCTCCGTGGAGAGCCCCAGAAGTGGATAACCAGAAAACTTGGAAGCATGGTCGGAGTGACCGACTGTTGGATGGAAGCGTCCAACGTTTGTTGCCAATAATGCCTGGTGGCAAAGACGAAGACAAAGCAGCGGTTGCAGCCATATCGCTGGGCACCAAGATCGACTTCGGTTTGACCCCCCTCTTCACCCCCTCTCTCATTTCCCTCCTTTGTGCAGGAAGACCAGGGTTCATGGATGCTACAGGCTTTTTGTCGATCGCCGTCCGGGAGATTTCGCTGGCAGATAAGACGGGGATCATTGCCCTACGTGATTACAGAAACAGGTCTTTCCTGCCTATCTCGTTCTCACGCTGCCTAAGCTGAGGGTTTTATTTGCGCAAACAATATACACCCTTTACAATATTGTCTTACATTTCAAACTTTTCTTCCTCGTCCGTGGACGACAGAATGATCGACCTTGATGGAACCTTTACCCAGGTAGTCCTCGTGGACCTTCATCTCTCCACTTTGTAATGCGCCCCACAAATTGCGACGGATATCGGGCGACTTGCAAGCCCTAAGACCTGAAGGGATGGCTAAAACCCTAGCGTGGTCATTGGGGTTTGCTTTTCTCTCTTTTCTCGGAATGAATGCGGGTAAAAAAAATAATAATTCGGTCCCTTGATGATGTCGATGGGGCCTAATACGGCTTTCAATATGGAGTACATACTCAACGACGTCATGGTCTAAAATCCGCAGCCCCACATGGGCGCTCCCGAAGTTGCCCTGTCACGAGGGTGACAGAAAAAAAGGCCGGTCCCAATATGCATTTTGCTGGCAGCACCGGCCCTTTTTTCTGTCACCCGCGTGCCTGTGCATTTTGAATACCCACTCAACAATCTCATCATCCGTCGTCATTATTTGCCGTCACCGACTACAATGAAGGCATCAATCCTGACTGAGCCTTTGGTTAGTCCTTTCCTATCGTTATATTTAATCGCGCTGTCCAATGCAGCGTCTTATTCCCGTTATAAGCATCCTGTCCTGTTTCGACGGATACTGGCACCTAATAATCAGCAGTGTTGGTATGCCTCCTTTTTTCCGAATGAACACACTATTTGCTTGGTTTGTGTGACTAGCTCGCGGTGATTTCGCTTTGTGTGAGATTATGTCATGCGGTTCGTGTCAAGTGTGTGTGCATGTGAGGTATGCCTGGCAGTCACACTTCAGATGATCAAACCAATACAAGACGATCTAAGTCAGGAAACACAAATTTAAGCTCCATGGCCGGCGATATACTTGATTTGCTGTACCACTGGGCAATCAGCGTTTGCTACCTGGATATTTGCCGAGAACAGGGTGATGCAAATTATGTATTATTACGCGTAAATAGGTAGATCTAATCCTCAATCAACACAACGCCGCCATCCATAAGCAGAATTGATGCATGGATATTAGCTAAATAAGAAGAAACATGGTGACTGAGAAAGAGTTGCTCATCCAGCAAGCTTTCCTGTCCCTTACTATTACATTCGCCTCCACTGTTGTCTCCATTTTTGCTGCGATGAAGATGTATTAGGTCTCATGCATTGGACCAAGTCGTCGATTTGAACGGGTTCGAGATAATTACACTCGCACATATTTCCGAGCCGGTTTGTTTATTGGTTGTAGTCATCATCGATGCAGCTCTTGCCCTCTAAACATGTGCTCGGCCAGTGAAGCGGCTTCTGGTTTCGCGATGCTTCCACCAGTATCCAAGCGCTGCACTTGTGGCAATCAGCCAAAGAAGCGCACTGGCAAGATCTACCCAAACAGCATGCTTCATGCGTTGAATACCATCGACGCCCTCAGAATTCTCATTAATGTACATCTGAGTGCCACTGATGTCAGCGGCTTCATAGCTTGAGGTGTAGAGGAGGCTTGAATGAACCGGGAATAGATACCTTTCCAAAAACTCCAAATAGAGCGATCCATAATATAAAGAGAATCAGGTTCCAGACGGCGGCTACAATGCCAGCAGCATGCAGGACAAAGGGGACAAAATAGACAACGCAGGTGACTGCCGAGATACCTCCGACTACCACGGCGTATACCTGATGCGTGTCTGGTTAGATAATCCCTGGCTTTCTATGTATTGGCAAGTATTATGCCTGAGACTCACCCATTTTGAATCAGTGTACTTGTCGTGCTCGTGGGCTCGGCGTAGGTCGACACCGTACAGGCCGCAAGTCGTGAGAGCAAGAGCGAGGCAGCATAGGTATAATGCGGAAAATAAGATGTAGCTGAACGTGACGCTGACAAAGCCCATTTTGAAGGTAATTCGCCTCGCCGACGAGGATGTACTTTCTGAGAAGGAGGCACTGTTGTCGAGTGAGGTAGGTAGGATGTTAGGTTGTAATTGGGAGTGGCGGTGTGGTCGAGGTTACGCTGTGTAGTCTGGCGAGGAATCGCATTAGCGGGCAATTCAACGAGGACTGTACTTTGTTTTGTTTTTTCTGCTTATTCTCCACTTGTCAAGGCTTTATCGCATCACCGCTGGCCAGACCACAGAAGAAAAAGAGACTTAAAGAGAAAGGCTGTAAGGCTGATTGAAGGATTGAATGTGATGCTGAGGGAACAATGCTGTAAGACAAGCTGTCGATCTTCGCTGGCGCAAGGAGCAGAGCGATGAGGATCAACTGTCCCAAACCCAACCCGTAAAAATAAAAAACACAAAAAGCCAAAGATTTACTTGCCTGGGATGAAACTTGTGATCTGATAGCCTTTTTTATGTCTTATTAGAAGCAGCATTGAAAGCGAACGGGACACCTGAACCAAATACCAGGGAGGTTTCAAGGAGCAGGAGGCTTGATGACGTCGTTGATTAAGCCCCCTGACCTTAGCTTCATCTTTGGCGCCCAGCTCTCTTTTTAGCCAAGCCTGGGTTACCAACCCGCGCACGTGGGGTTTGCTGCTTTTGCAAGCGGTGAATGGAAACTCGAATTCGCAGGGCGTAGGGCTGTTGGGGCTGAGCGCGATTCACCGGTCCGGATGTAAGAATATAGAAGTTTTGCTTTGTTTATTCCAAGCACACGTTTGCTTACCGGTTTCCCACTCGTGCGGGTTTGGAGGGACTCTGGAACTGGGACCGGTCACTGATGCGCTTACCGGTCCAGGCAATCTGGTTGCCTCGTAGAACTCCGACTTTGCGCCTCCTTTTGTTCAATTCCCCCAGGCAGATAGCAACATCTCCACGAGGCTGAGCCTGTTTTCCCGTCACAAAGAATGCCTAGATGAGGTCCCTACCTAGTTAAGGCGCGCTGGCCTTTCGTGCCCCGCCCGTGCTGCTTCGCCTTCGCACTGGCCTTGGGTGACACTTGCCTGGTCTCTTTGTAAACTTTTATGACCATCCCCATCATGCCACTGGGCGGGGACGGGCATGAATGCCTTGGGGGCTCATTCTGTGCTCACTCAAGAACTTGCACTGCCAGCGAGCCTCCCCTGTGCAAATTCATACAATGGTTCGCAACCCACCAACGAATGCTTCAGATAATTGTATAAATGAGAACAAAAGCCTTCTCGTCAGATGGCGCACCGATAGAGCTCAATACAATTGTCTACTGCACAATACCCTGACTTTTCACTTCAGCCTAATCTTTGATACCATGGCTGACGGCTACTCGTGCGTTTGTTATACCAATATAGATATTATCCAAACTAACATAGACTTAGCAAACTACGCATTAATCGATATGACTCGCAGCTTCTCAATACACAGCAAGCTACGCTTTGGAGTTGTGTAAGTTGGGAATCTTGATGAATCCTTTGTAGATTTAACTAACATAGGCTAGTGTCGCTGCGGTGATGGTTGGTTCTCAATGAGTACAGACTTGAGTTGTCCGAGTTTTAATTGCAATCACATTCGTGGTGATTGTTGTAATTACTCAGCTCAACTATGAATCAAGCAAGGTGATAGCGAGGTGATAACATAGCCACTGTTGCTATACCTTGTTTTTTGTTAGAAAATAGGGTCGATTCAAATTTGATCCCGGGGAGCTCTATTCTGTTCTTACCTTTGTCATCATTAACAATTTCGCGTTGGTCAGAGACCTGTAGAAAGGCTGGAACATAAATGGGTGGTAATTTTCGGTACAGGCACAATGTAAAAACAACTGCAATTGAAACAGTATTCCTTGAACAAAGACGACAGCAAGTGATCTATAAGGGATAAATACACGTGCATTGTTTAATTCATTCCGGGGGGTTTTTTTTTTTTGCAATTCGCACAGTACGACTCCTCCTTACAGGTCACTGCTGAGTACCACCCTAGGCAGACCGAGACATGCAGGAGGGAACTATTCACTCCTAATAAAGCTGCATCAGTGCCGTTCAAACTCGAATTCGTTGAATGCTCCCCATCTTTGCCGCAAAGCACTTGGTTCGACACTCCCATACCTAATTCTGCGCAAATCAAGGCATCGCTGACCTGTGCCGCACCTCTACCGAGGCATGGGCGTGTCCCCACTCTCACTTGGAAGGATGAGCAGATGTGAGAGCTCCAAGACGGAGGATTACGCCTCCACCATTGCTCAACATTTCATCCGCATCGTGACGAATACCACGGTATCATAAACATCAACATTGATTCACTAGCCATGGTAGACCTCGGCCCCCCATTCATCTCCGTTCCCGGCATCGCCAATTTCAGAGACCTTGGAGCCACCCCGATCGCCTCCCGGCTTGGCCACAGCGTCAAATCCGGCCTCGTCTTCCGAGCCGCCGAGCCTTCGCGCGTCACCGACGCGGGGATTACTGTTCTCCAAGACCTCCAAATATCCCATGTCTATGACTTGCGTTCCACTGTCGAGATCCAGCGCCACGCTGTTGGGATTCGTCAGTGGCCGGGTGCCGAGCGTGTTTTCGTCCCCGTCTTCCGTGACGAAGACTACGGGCCCGAGGCTATCGCACTGCGTTTCATGCAATACTCTAGTGAAGGCACAGAAGGATTTGTGGACACGTACCGGACCATTTGGGAATCTGGCACCGGATCTGTGGCCACTGTTCTCTCACACCTGGCGTTGCCCAACCCAACCCCGGTCCTTGTGCACTGTACGGCCGGCAAAGATCGAACTGGTGTTGTCTGCGCCGTTATCTTGGCCTTATGTGGAGTAGATGACGAGACGATTGCTAAAGAATATAGCCTGACCGAGGCCGGACTAGCCGAGAAGAAAGAGGAAATATTGGCCAGCCTCATGAAGCACGAATCTCTGAAAGACAATCGCGAGGGTGCCAAGCGACTCCTCGGAGCCAGGTAAGTGCATTTCGGACACCCAGGCACACAGGCAATGCAACATCATTGACAATCAACTAGGCCAGAGAATATGCTGGCAGCAATCAAGGAACTGCGTCGCCAGCACGGCTCGGTGGAGCAATATGTTCTGACCAAGTGTGGTTTATCACAGGAGACTATTGACCAACTTCGACGCAATTTGGTCGTTGCGAATGAGACAGAATGAATCAACCCGATGAATGAAACATATATGGCACATATCTAGATTAGTACATCACCTACATAAGTACATGGCATTCGTATTGTTATTGTACAGTTCCGACGCTGGTTGGGTGGGCGACCTGCCCTATCCCGACTTCAAACTCCATCCCAGGAGACATGACATACATAAAAATACATTTCAAGGAACAGAAGTGGGAATTTTGACCATTCCGCGCTTGCGATCCTGTAATGGCGCACCATAGCGCCAGCCTGTTCCCTTTCTTGAACGGCCGTCGCGACCGACGTCCTCGACACGGATATTTTGGAATCGGAACTGGAATCGATCCGAAGACTTATCTTTTCTCGAGAGGCGTTTTCTCTCCTCCCCTCTGACTCGTTTCTCAGCCAGAGCGTCTTCTTCTGCCTGAGTAGCCTCTTTGAAGCGGTCTAAGCTTTCCGTTCTACTCTTCCCCTCAAGAATCTCTCGCTCCATTTGAATGAGTTGAGGCTGAGGCGATCGAGCGTCGGCCGAGAGGACACTTTCATGGAATGCTTTGGCGGCATCTTCTCTTGTAAAGTGTCGGGACTCGGATACAGGAACGAATAGTTGTTGCATTGTCATATTGTGGACGTTTACTTCGTTGACAGGCTCATGAGGTTGATTCTGTTCACCCTCGCGGAAAGAAGTTTTGGGCAGCATCTTCATGACAGCCTTGGCGTAGGGAGTTGCTAGCTTTTTACCCTGTTCAATTGATTAGTACTCGTGTTGGAACAAAGACTGGCAATTGAAAAAAGGAGGGATGATGCTGTCAGATTATAAAATTATTAACCATGGGATATGTCTTCAAGACTAATCGAAAAAATTTAAATGGTCTCATCATGTAGCAACAAAATTGGGCATTGTGAAATAATTTGGGATTGTACTTACATCCGTGACCCATTGCTTCTCAAGCTCTTTCAGCCGCACGACAGCTGCAACTCTTCTCAAGTCCACCCCCATCTCAGCTGAAACAGCCTTCAAGGAATCTCCCCTAACCGTGATCTTTTCCCAGATGAGCTCCCGCGTTGTATCATCCAGGACAGATTGACTTCGGAAGAGTGGGTTGAGGGGAAATGGCTGGTCTTGGAAAGGCCCCAGGTAGTTAGGGGAAGAGGGGGCCTCGGCCAGACCCGAGCCAGACCTGGAATTGAGCCACTCGTACATGCGCTGACGAGACCTGCTCATCTTCTCACAGCATGGGGTTGTCGAGAAGGCCCGGACAAATGGGGCAGTTCGCGGAAGTGAGCCGGCAGCCTCCAGGCCAGCCAGCGACACGGTCGGCGCGCGAATTCGAGGGGGCATGATTATGACAGCTCCAGGCCAATTCTGTCCTGCATTACATGCGATTGAAGGCCAGCTGAGCGGAATTGGCTGGGCCCAATTGGAAATTTGATCGGAATGAGAGGTCAGCAGATGGAAAAGGCATTAGCAGTTTCGAGGAGGAGCAATTTTTCAGTCTCCTCGGGAAATTTAATTCCCGATGTCCGGAACCCAAACTGCCAAACACCCCACTTGCAGCCCACCATAAATCGAGGGGTTAGAAATGTGCACTGACTGCATGAGTATTCGGGAAGAGAAGGGTCCTTCTGATAGGTTTCGCGTGGTGATTTGTTCGTTTCATTAGGCTCGTCTGGGGCACTGTTAAGAAAAAGTATTGTGAATTGGGTAGAATACCTTAAAGTAAACCAAAGCATCAGACTGAGGTATCTACATGAATACTCATATACATGAATACTCATACGGTGCACATCTTCAACCCCTGCGGTCTGTAATTAGTAGTTAAGTTATTATCCAACCGTAGTCCCCAATAAAATAGACCTTTTTATCAACTATTTTATGGCAATGATGTTTACATCGTTCTGCTGTACTACGAGTTTAGCCTCAGCCCTGGTGATTTTTCTTGCAATTATGCTGAGACTTGTTTATTCGAAGCGTAAAGTAGATATATCGACCTATATAATTGGCCATATTCTGCCCCCAATTCATAATCCCTCGTTATCTCAGCTATCGTACTTTCTGTGCCCTAGCCGTTTAAATCGCGTTAGACATAAATTCATTACAAGTGTAGATGGAGTGGCCTGTGTGAATCATATAAGTTGGGCTCACCCACTCAACCGCCATCAAATAGTGAGTGAGGTGGACAACAACACTGTCACTCTTGACGCCAGAAATAAGAATGCAAGGGCTGTCTGAAATAAACACCGCCACAATAGCCCGCGCCCAAGAATCCATGTGGTAGATATAGCTCCTTTCCTGGTCAGTCTCGTGAACAAAAAGGCCTCCGGCCTTTGATCGTGGCAAATAACGAACAATCATGAGGCACTAGATAACGCCTGTTGTTTGTTCTTTTTAGCCTTGACTTTAGCCGCTGCCGCCGCCGCCTTTCTCGCCGCCTCCTGTTCTTCAGCTTCCTGTGAGATAACTTTCCACTTTCGCCAACCGTCGAAGTCGATGAGAGCCTGCATGCAGCCCCATTCCATGACTTTTCTCTCAAGCCACACGAAATTAACCGGCTGGGCAGGTGGTTAGTTTTGCGCACGCATGGGTAGGACAAGGTGCTAAACATACCTTGGTCAAAAAGTCATTGCAGCCGGCAGCCAGAGCCTCATGCCTATCACTCTGCAAAGAACTTGCAGTCAGTGCGACAATAATCACCGGGCTCTTGAACAAAGATAGGTTTTCAAGGCGATCTTGGTCTTTGAGTTCATCAGGATCCTCTTCGTCGTCGTCAAGGAGGCTGCCATCTGGGGCGGACGAAAATACGCCAATAGAGTTAACTCTTTCAAGACGTCGGATTTCTCTAGTAGCCTCAAGGCCGTTCATGACTGGTAGTTGAATATCCATCAATACAAGATGGAATCCGCCGGATCTCCACTTTTCCACAGCGTCTCGCCCGTTCATGGCAGTTTGCCATCGAACTTTCAATCTTTTCACGAAAGCCTCCAAGAGCTTCAGGTTGATTGGGTTGTCTTCCACAATTAGAACATTGATTGGGGGAACCCCGCCGTTAAGCATCCCGGGTGGGAGGGCTGGGTGCTCTGGGTTTTTCTTCCCTTTCTTTGCACGGTTTGTAGAAGGTCGAGGTGATGACATTCTGGCAGGCGGTGGTGTCGAAACTCGCACTTGGGACGGCTCTGGAGCAGGCGGAGTAGGGAGACTAGCTGGGGCGGCGGAGGGAGGAGGCATGCCGGGTACCTCTGAGGAATTCGAAAGGGTACGGTTATGTGGCTGTCGAGGGTTGTTCGAGCCATTAGCTAGAATCGTAGGGGAAGAAGTATGTGTGCGGCCAAGTCTAGGCCGCTCGGGGCGTTCGCGGTAAGTCCGTGATGGTCTATTACCACCTGGCGAGGGGATGAGAGGAACTTGGCCGGTTCCGATGATGGCGATGGAGTGCGGGGGGTGAGAGACGGGCTGTGCTGGGACTGCAGCGGGAGGATGGGGCGAGGACACAGATCCAACAGGGGGGAAATAGCCCTCGCCAGTTTCTGAGGGTCGTCCCTCCTCATGATAGCCAGCGCCGCCGTGCCCGGTGATACGGGGCGAAGCCTTTGGGGCGCGGCGAGGAATATCGATGATGAGAGCCTCTTCAACTGTCTGGCCGCCAGGAAAATAGGCATCTAAGGTGCGTCCCATGGGCTCTTCGGGGCCAAGCATGCGTTCTTTGTGCTGGTCGCGAGGGATAATTCGAATGTTGAGATCGGGCGAATCGAATGTGCGACCGAGAGAGTTGGCATACTTGCGAAGGATTAGATCGCGAACATCATCGACGAGATCATCCTCATTAATGGTGACGAGGGTTGGAGATGCGTGAGGGCGCTTGACCCAAATCTTTCGGGTTACCATGTTGGCGTCGATAGGAAGCAGCGGCGAAGGCTCGGCGCCCAGGTCATTCGCAGGCGAAGTATGCAGCAGGGCCTTGATCAAGGTTGACTGGCGATTGGGAAGAAGACTCTGGCGGCGAGGCGGACCAGGTGGGCGAGGCGATGACGATGGTGAGGATAGGAGGCCTCCAGATGTTGGAAAGCCAGGAGATCGAGTGAGTGTGATAGTCGCCGTTGTCGTGGTGGCGGCGGATGGGGTAGAGGGCTCGTGACTAGGATTCACAGAGTCATGGCGGCGGGTTTCAACCTCAGCTTCGACATCAGTAGCCGAGTGAGGGGCCAAGGGTGAGGAGTATTCAGCAGAGGTGTCCTCGTGGATGCGATCAAGATTTGGGTTAGAGGGGCGTAGTCGCAGTCGCGCCGGTGTGGATGTGGGCGACAGCTCAGGTGTGTGCGGTGGTGAAGAAGGGCTACAGTTGGGTTGAGATTGAGATTGGAAGTGAGGTTGAGGGTGCGGCGGAACTGGCCAGGAACGCTGTAGATCGTTGCCCAGCTGGTCGTTAGGGGCCAAGCCTCCGCGGCTCTGCCGGGGGTCTGGCGGTTTTAGCGGGCGGTTTGGGTCATCAGTTGCTGCGTCGGGCTCTGTACGGCTGGCGATAGCAGGTGGGACCGCGCCTATGGATGCGGATGAGTTGGATGAAACTGGTGTTGTCGGCTTTGCTTCTGATTCTGAAGAGGGCGCCGGGATGGGCAGCTTGTCGGCAACAAGGCTGTCGCATCCACGTTGGTCGTCAGTATGATCCTGTTGGCTGCTGTTTTGACTCGAACTTCCTGGAGTGATACCAGGCTGGCTGCCAGTCCGGCGCGGGTCACGTTGGTCTGGACCCTCATTGCTCTGGCTCCGACCACGACGGCGGTTGCTTCCCAGAGAAGACGTCTCCCCAACACTCCGGATTGATGACACTATGGATGCTGCCACGGAATGTCGCCGCCTAGAGAATGTCTTTCTCAGCCGTGAGGCAATGTCGGTGGTGCCCATTAGGATGACATGAGTTGTGACATCAACACGCGCCAAATGATAAATAAGGTGAGATGATGTGATGGGAGTGAAAGAGAGCGGCCATGTGAGGGGTTGTAGAGAGCTGGGCGGGAGCAATGCCGACCCAAAGGTATGCGAGTTGGCTTGCAGCGATGCTGGACAGTGAATCAGAGGCGGCGTCTTAGGCCTCGCTCCCTCGGCGGATGATGGGCCCGTACGGCAGAAAGACGAAACCCAATGGTTTAGGAAGATGCAGAGGAGAGGCGGCGGTGCCGGCGGAATCGACGAGGGCCGAAAGCAACAGGGCCGAATAAAAAAAAATGCAGAAAGGGGAGAGGCAATTTGAGCTACGCGTTCACCGTCAATGCCAAATGGTTCAGAGTGCCGACGATATGATAATCAACGGGAGTTGCTTGGTTCTTGTAAGCAATTTTAAAAGCACAGAGCCTTGACTTGCATCCTGGCAGCTTACCAGCGAAATGCACAGCTCATCGCGTCCCATAGCACCACCATCCATCCACCAACAAGCGTCGTACTCGCAGGGGTGACCCAGGCCCCTTTGCTTGCCTCGCATCAAGCCTGCCGAGGCCAGGTGGGCAAACAAAAAGGACTCATTGAATCAATACCTACTACCAACTATGCGGGAGGTACTATCTCTTGTCGTCGTTTTAACTTCAACGGTCAGTGATGGTCGTACGCGCTAATCTAAGTCAGGCACACCTCAGTTGCAACCTTCGCGTCGTCCCTGGTCGGTTCTTTGGGCACTCTTTTTTTCTTTCAATATTCCTTGGGTTTGCGCCCCCCCTGTCATATATCACTTCCCGCTTCCCTGTTACCTGCTTGGCTCCTTCGCGCCTTGTTGACGCCAATCGCATCGTTTCTGCCTGTCTTTACTATAGGCTCAACGGCTCCTTCGGAATCCCTGCACCCATGCTGGTCTTGGTTGAAAAGGTGCAGTTGCATCTACCCTATTACAACCTTCCACAAAGCCTCGCTCGACCCAGGCCTCAGAGTTTGCATTGGAGTCGGTGGTCGCACATGATTCTCATCATACAGCGATACAATAAAATAAAATAAACCACTAGCTATTGATTTTTGTTATGAGTTTTTGAGTCCTTGAATATCGTATACGCGCCGTAGCTCTTTGTGTCTAGCTTCATTCGGTCATAAGCCATGTCGTGGGACCTGCACGTGCCCTTTCATGAACAGGACTATTATGCTTGCTAGTATTTCGTAGCCAAATTGACATGACTAGCAGTCTCAAATATGTGACTGCCAGACTACACGGTATATGGATGCTATTTTGCACTTTTTATTCTACCCTTGGAGTATCGAAGTCTGCCTCGGCTCATTCTAGTCGCGGAGTTTAATTTAGACCTACCTCGATGATTTTTGCCATTTGACATATATTGGACAAGGACACCGTTGTAGTAGAGGCTGTGAATTACCATACGACATGAGGAAGTTATCATATTTTATTCTGCACAAGGTAATAAAGATAACCCATTTATCGAAAAGCGGTTGCAAGTCAATTTGGCTCGGGTGTAGAGTTGATTACCGTGCCGAAGGCACTGTGTGAACACACTGTGGGTCTTCTTGATTAGTTGCACTACCCTGTACAAAGAGTGATGATGCAGCTCTACATAATTAATGCCAGATGAGTATCAAAGTGGACAAGCGTACAGAGGAAACAAAGGGAATCTACAAAATAACTCTGAATTTAGCCATGCTAGATGATTCAAATTCATCAAATGACGGATTTGTGCGACCAGCGCCAAGAGAGCCCAGATCCCCAGATCAGATCGTTCAAATTCAAGCACAGAATCGTCGCCGCGAATATCTTGCCCGAAATCCATCATACTTTGACAGTATTGAGCACGAATTAGCCGGTAAGCAGCAAGAAAAAACCATCTTCCCCTCTTTTCGCTTCTGGTTTCATCTTTTGCTTAACATGCCTTACTAGACCCAGTATTGTATGAGCGACTTGTGAAACGTTTTCATTCAGCAGCGGAGCGCGAAGCTGAAGGGAAGGCCAAGGGTTATGGACGAACACTAGAGGCCGCCCTTCAGCGAGGAGAGTCAAAACTCGCCCATGTGCACAAACCTATTACCGCCACCTGTGCTGAAGCAAACGGTGAGGATGGCTTGGAGGCTGGCCTTGACAACGTTTGGGAGCAGTCACCAATGGACAAGATGCACGGGCAACAGCTTTGGCATGATTTTCTAGAGGACCGATTCATCCGCGGAAAAGATGAAGAGGTTGACTATAGTGAAATCGATGGCAATGATGAATACGATACGTTGATCAGGCGGGATGCTCAGGATGCTTGGTTTGATGACGAAGAGCCTAGTTGGGTTGAGGATGGCCAGGAACTTGATGCATCAAGAGAGCCGCGAAAATTGGAAGGGCAAACAGGAGTGCAGGATTTTTAATTTTACCTGGCTTCATGCTTTCGCAGGCTAACCGAGGCTCGACGCTCTCGGCACGAAAGGAGTTGTAACCAAACATTGGACACAGACAACCCTTGAAGTAGCAGCTAGGCTATCGCCAATTCCATTATCCACACTTATAACCCATAATTTGGCCTAGCCGATGTGCCAGTGAAACTTGGGCTAAATGACCGGCCGACTAAAATTCGTGTATTTGATGATCAACGTCGTCATTTTATCTACCTTTTGCATATTTGAACCAGTCTGCACTTCAACAATTCCATGTCTATTTTTCCATCTTGCGAGAATTATAGTGCATGCGGCCAAAAACCTTATCACGCACCATTTGAAAGCATCCCCTCTCTCCCTCTCACGGTAGGTAGCTGATCTGTGAAACCCTTTGTCACGGTAACTGTGAGATTGGTTGTCGATTAGCCTAACTTAGCCGGATACCTCAGCCGGAATATCGCAAATACGGAGTCATTTCGATGGTCTAAAGTGATGCCTTTAGGCGTGAATATTTGGCTATGCTCCGGCCTTGCGTGGTTGGGCTGGAACCAAAAATAGATGGGGTGACCGGTTAAATTGGTTGGGAAATTTCTGGATAAAATGGATTGCGACTGTGGAGCTTGCGAGTTGAGTAGCTTGAATGGCATATAGGTACAGGATGATCAACGCGGGGCCATGTTGTGCTCATCCGAATATAAATTGGAGCGCTTGTCCGGTGGACCAAAAAGCCACTTGATTCTGCAGTTTTATTTCTTCATTATTCTATTTCAAGCTTCAACGTGGCCTCTAGAAAAGAACAATGGCCCCCCTCATTACCCATGTCTTCACTGCTGATCCATCAGCCCACGTCTTCAATGGCAAGGTCTACATCTATCCTTCGCATGATCGCGAGACCGACATAAAGTTCAACGACAACGGGGACCAGTATGACATGGCCGACTACCACGTATTTAGCATTGAGAGCTTGAACCCTCCGGGAGAGGTTACTGATCACGGCGTGGTATTGAAGATGGAAGACGTTCCCTGGGTATCCAAGCAACTCTGGGCACCCGATGCGGCTGAGAAGAATGGAAAATATTATCTGTACTTCCCAGCCCGTGACAAAGAAGGCATCTTCCGAATTGGCGTTGCAGTCGGCGATAAGCCCGAAGGCCCATTCATGCCAGACCCGGAGCCAATTGAAGGCAGCTACAGTATTGACCCAGCAAGCTTTGTTGACGATGACGGCCAGTCATACCTCTACTTTGGCGGGCTTTGGGGTGGTCAACTGCAGTGTTATCAACAGGGCAACGGTATCTTTGATGCTTCGTGGCAGGGTGCTAAGGAGGTGAGCGGTGAGGGGGTGATCGCTCAGGGCCCGCGAGTTGCTAAACTCAATGATGATATGCGCCAGTTTGAGGGTGAAGTACAAGAGCTCATCATCCTTGCTCCGGAGACTGGCGAACCAATCTTGGGTGATGACCACGACCGCCGGTTCTTTGAGGCGGCATGGCTACATAAGAGAGGAGACACTTACTACTTCTCCTACTCAACAGGTGATACCCATTTTCTGTGTTATGCCACTAGCAAAAGCCCCCTTGGCCCGTTTACATACGGCGGTCGTATCCTGGAGCCTGTTTTAGGTTGGACAACTCACCACTCCATCGTTGAATTCCAGGGCAAAACCTATTTGTTTTATCATGATTGCGAATTGAGCAACGGCGTGGATCATTTGAGGTCTGTGAAAGTCAAGGAGATTTTCTATGACGAAAATGGCAACATCATCACAACGAACGCTAACTAAATCTGAGAGGAGGCCATTCATAAAGGGAAGAATTGTCAAAATCGTGTTTAAATATTTGTCCATTTTCCCTGTTTTATCCCTGAATATACTTGTTTCTTTCTTTGTTGTATATGAACGCGGTGTATAGCCTCTGTATCGGATTTTGCGGTCACAAATGAAATTTGGGCCATTGTGTCTCCAACCTAAACATCAACACCAGCACGAAGCTTTTCCAACGCTTCCTCATATCTTGCAGGACTGTGATCCATCAACATACTCGTCCCAAACCTTATTTCTGTAAATCGAGCCTCCACATTTTTGATGTACTTCAAAACTATTCTTTGTGCTGGCCTCCCAATATGATCTTCTTCTGAGAATAAGAAGGCATCTCGCCTCAACACTCGCTGGGACTCAACTGTGAAGACCTCTCCAGGGGGCGCCAACTTTTGATTTGTCATGCCACTTCTGAGTGCCTGAAGCAACGACACACCCCACCCGCTATTCCCCTCGCCAAGGACAGTGGTTGAGTCGCGGTACAGTTTGTTATTTATCCCATTCTGGAGAGCTTGCCAAATCTTCTGGCGAATTTCTACCTTGGCCTGATTCTGTTCGTTTTTGAAGGCCAGAGCCACGGCCTGAGAATCGCGAAGGGACCCGAGAGACAAATAAGGCACAATGTCGTGGCCGTGTATGATGCTTGTAATGAGACCTCTGGTGCGTTTACGAAGCGATGACGACATTGTACCAGGAGGACCATAGGCATAAACGTGGATTGGCCGTTTTGACGGTAGGCATGGATGGTCCAACCGAGCACCGATACGGCTTTCAGCTGTTGGTAGTGTGTGAGGTTCGGTAGCAGTAACAAACCCAGTTCCAGCAGGGTTTGGCTCTGACAACATGACGCCAAGTAGGGCAGTCACAGCACCGCCTAGAGAGTGACCACAGAGCACCAGTCCATATTCAGGAAACCCCAACAATGCTTCTCGAAGGGTAACCAAGACACGTCCATCACCGCCATATAAAAGTCTTCGAGCGGAGGCATGAACACCTTTGTGTACCTGATAGTCTCGGCCTCGCCATGAAAGAGCATCGTAATCACAGGTCAAGTCGGCCAGGATATCTTCAAACCCCAAGGTCCCTCTACAGGCGAGGACAACTGTCTTTGCATCATGGTCCAGTGAAATATAATGAACTAGTGGAACGCCAGTCCCTGTTGATCCACTAGAGTCTGTTCCCCCTTCAGGGTCAACAAATGACGCGAGAAGAACACTGTTTGAGTCTGAATCTGTGTGATGAACGAAATGCCTCACATCATGATGAGTATTGTCCCACGCTCGAAGAATCGGCATCTCTTTCGAAATGCCCATGAACTTTAGAAAGTGGGACCCATAGGACGCCGACGAGAACTTCATGTACCTAGTGATATTGCTGAGAACATGAGCTTTCGGAAATATACCGTCGATTTCACCATTTTGTTTAAGTATGCTCAATGCATTAGTCGCATTATAGGCACTTTTTTGATAGTACGAGGCCAGAACCAAGGATGATTGTGAATCATTCGAAGCTAGGCTGTAAAGGCTAGAGATTTCGTGGCGATGGTTCACAGCTGATAATGGCCTGTTTGAAGTAACAGAGCTCTTCTCATTATATGTTTTGCTCCGTGGCGAGTCAGAAGTAGCATCTGTCCGCAACACAGTGGGGGAAGGAGGTCTTGAGTTGATTGTAGACTGAATAGAGTATGTGTCAGTCTGAGAGACGATTGAGTTACGCCGATACTCCCGAATGGAGACGTAGCTGGTTCGAGAGGAGCTTCGTGGTATCAACTCTGGGGCTTCAAAACTATCCCTAGTGAAGTGTGTTGGTTGTATATCCTGGTCTTCTCTGCCCGGTGACTCAGGCGAGTCAGAATTGCTTGAGGATAAGAAGGAAGTCCTGCTTCCCAATTCCTTCCACCGGGAAATGTGCTTCGTGTCTCCTGGTGTCGAATCTTTGTGCCAGATGTTGGTAAAAGATTGGCTTCCTTCTCGAAGCACTTGTTTCAAAGTCCCCCTTTTTTCTGTATTTCTTCCCACCATTGACGGATCTGTCTTTCTCTTCGGTAACTTTTTTCGGGGCCCTATTGTATTTTCTCGAGGTGAGTCCTGTTTCAATCGATGTATGGCCGAGTCTAAAGGCACACGGGCTCTCTTTTGGTTCGCCTCCCTCTCTGGTTTCGGTTGAGCTGATGGCAAAATTGACTGGGTAGAAGATTGTGATGCCTTTGGCCTCTTGGTGCTTCTGTCTTGACTGGACGCGGTTGTGGACCGCGTTGCTTCTCGCAAGGGCATTTGGGATTGATGTCCACTTAGGTCCTTTGGAGAAATGATATTGCTAGTCGTTGGTGGCGAAGGGCTTGCCACAATGGTTCTTTTGGGTAGTCTTGACGGCTCCCGATGCTGTGTTTTTCTAAGTGGCTTTTTGAGAATTGGAGACTCGACTGGGGGGGATTTTGGTGAATCATCGTGATTTTGGAATATCGTCTTCCCAGTCTTGGACCTCTCAAGTTTGTATATGACCCGATATGATGGGCCCTCTTGGTGAGGGAATCGACCTCCATGTCTGCCATTTTGTTGAGATCGTGCGACTTTGGTTTCAACAATTTCCGCTCCAGGTAAAGTGGGCAGAGAACGAGGTCTGGGTCCATCAATGTCGATAGTGATGGTCTGGGTTGTAGAAATGGAGTTTGAGATTGATATTGTGGCTTCCGAAGGTAAAGAATCAGCAATCTGATCTTTTAGCCGGCGAAGAACGTCCTCTTCATCGTCAGCGATACTCCCAATGTGTCCTTGCGGCAACTTCGAATGCTGATCCCCAAGCTGCTCCTCAGACATTCGCAGGGGTTCAGATTCAGGACCCGCGGCAGCATTTCCTTGCACATCTATCCTTTCACCATCGAGGACTACTACATCCCATATTATCTCTTCACAGTCCTGACGGTTGGATTCTTCGCTGGGAACTTTCCAACACCATCTCTGGAGATATGCAAATGCGCACAGGCCAAGCGTAAGGTCAACGACACCAACCGGTTCACCCTTGGCGCCCGTGGCAGGGTCGCGGAACTCTCGCCGGATCAATGTGATGATACTGGCGATGGCCCGGGAGGAATCAGTCGACCCGAGGAGTTGGTCTAATGATGATAGGAGCAGCTGTGAGACCTCGGATGCCAAGGAAATAGTGGTATTTGTGAAGTGAAAACCAGCAGTTGTCCAAAAAACAACTTGAGTCATGGCATGATGGAGGTTTTCGAGGCTCCGTTCAATCACCGACTCGGCATCGAAGCTCGCCAAGTCGCTTTGGGACCGTGAAAGAGTTTCCCGGCCAGCTCGACTCAAAACAGACTCAACCAAACCTCGAGCTAGTTCAAGGCTGGATAGAGTAGTAAATCTCGCAGCACCCAAGCTATAGGAGCCTGCAGCAGAGCCAAGACGGATAGCCAGGCAAGTGGAACGGGTTGCGAAACTCACAGCTTGAGCAACAGGTGCCGGGAGCAAGGTCGGGCCTGGCTGAGCAGGCGTCACATCGGGAGCGGGTGGAACATTTCGGTTATCCATGGTGTGGGCGGTGTCATTGAGGATGGGATCGTCTTGGGCGAGCGTGTGGTGAGAAGAGGCAAAGGAGGCGCTGAGCACTATGGCAGATGGAGTTTGGAAGGACTACCACCCCACGAAGAATGACAGGCACCCGCCAATGACAAGAAGGTAGCGGTGATAACGGAGTGGCAAATGGTGCATGCCATGTTTGACGTGTCGGGGGGATGGTTGGGTGGGCATGGGTAGCATTCAGGATACGCAGTGTTGAGGTTGACAAGGTAAATGGGACATTTTGCATGTGATTGTGAGATGATGGGCACGGGTGTTTATGCGTACCTGCCTTATCCTTGAAATGAACCTATCATGATCCTGAGCCTGTCTCTGCACAGGTACATGGAGACACCCTGGCCATGGGTTCGCATTTCCTAGCGGTATTGGCCGATTTGGAGCACAACCATGGAACATGGAGTTGTCGCAAATTCCAGTATCTCAATGACAGGTCGCGATCACATACAATATTGGGTCTTCGTGATGATGGTACTTGGCAGAACTACGCGACCCATCTATCATCCAGTACCTTGACCCCTGTCAGGTTTCACCAGGCCTTGGGTGATATGCAAAGTACCCTCCCTCATGGGCGTTGATGCGAGGCTAGCAGCATCAACAGCGCAGTCACGCCAAGACCGCAAAATGGGCAGGAAAATATTGCGGTCACTACTGGCTACTTGATTGTGGTGGTTTTGTATTTGCAACGTTCATGACCTTGTTTTTGGGCAAACTTCATAAATTTTGCCACGGAGTTGCCTTGAGGCGCAGCACCACCTGTCAGCGGGCTTCTCCTGTTTGGCAATTCAGCTGTGGCACCGTGGGGTCGTGCTTGGTCCCTTATTGACCACCCCGCTTGCTGAGACCGTCTGTGAGCTTTGTGCCCAGCCTGTCCTAATAATAGCCCAGCCCAGCTTTACGAGTTCGGCTGCCACCGTCACTCAAAATTGCTCCTATTCTCAGCCTTGGTTCCTTCTCTGTCGACAATTGAACAGTGTTTCATTCTTCTTCACATTTGCGACCCATCGTTCACCGCGAAACCGCCCGCCGACTTTGTCGCTTGTATCCCCGATCGCCGGCTCCACGTTCCACGACCCCTCAATCCCAACAAACCCGTCACCGCTATGGCTCAAGAAGGAATTTTTGGCGTTGACCTTCTTTCCCCTGAGGTCATCGCTGACCTGCCCGAGGGCTACAAGCTGCGTGCCCTGCGCAAGTCTGATTATAATAGCGGTTTTCTCGATTGCCTCCGCGTTCTCACCACCGTTGGTGACTTCACCGAGGATGACTTCACCAAGCAGTACGATCACATGGCCACAGCTGGAAGCTACTATGTCATCATCATCGAGGATACCACTAAGGCTGAGTGCCCCGTGGTTGGAACCGGTGCTCTGATCGTCGAGCGCAAGTTGTAAGTCGGTTCCGATGGCTTATAAAGAATACGTAATCGCTAATGATCACCTTTCGCCTCCAGCATCCACAACCTTGGCGCTGTCGGCCACATCGAGGACATCGCTGTTGCTAAGGACCAACAGGGCAAGAAGCTGGGTCTTCGCATCATCCAATCTCTGGACTACATTGCTGAGAAGGTCGGATGCTACAAGAGCATTCTCGATTGCAGCGAGGCCAACGAGGGCTTCTACGTCAAGTGCGGCTTCCGCCGAGCCGGTCTCCAGATGGCCCACTACTACGAAGCAAAGAAGTAAATCTAAGTTAAGCATCATTTTATGAGCTATCGGCATGGTTCTATTAGCAACTCTTCGTTGCTTATAGGACGCTTTCATCTAATAACACCATCTTTGTGCAATGCACAGAGGCTGATGATGGTTTCACGCGGCGCAGGGAAAACCTAAACCTAGAAGGATTAGACGCCAAGGCAAAAATATAGATCTGGATATGAAGTAAGCCCTATCTGGGTATTTATAAAGGAGATTCTTTACTGTTCCTTTCCAACGCAGTGTCTCTGCGCTGCTGAACTGGCCAACCCCACTCTGCCACCCGCCGGCGAGGATGACGTGGGTCAGCAAAGTGATCGGGCATATTTTTTCCCCGAGATGATGGTTTAATCGTGAAAAGCATCTACCCTGAACAATGTGAATATCTCGAAACCTTGGAGTCCGGTATTTTCTTGCTTCCTTTACCGTATGTTCAATTTTCCCACCTGCTGTTACGAAAGTTCCACGCAAGAAAAATGTGCATTTCAAAGTCCGGCTCCGTCTTGGCTTCAGCTAGAGTCTGGCTCGGGCGTCATCCGCTTTGAGCCGGATATAGTAGAGAGCCATAGCGAATAGGGATTCGCAATCAGCCTCTCTCATGTGTGACAGCACCACGAAACCCGCCGGGCATGTAAGCATGTGACTCTCGGCTCCCGAACTGAAGCGGCAGATGATGTGGCTGCATATAAGAATCTCTGGGAATCTCTGTCAGATGATGGATCTCACTTCATGCTGAGCTTTATCTCATTTACTCCGAGATTGGAAAGCAAAACTGAATACCTAAAATCTTGAAACAACCGACACAGAGTCTTGGAAATGTATGAAGATTTGAATCCTTCGTTTGCACGAGTGCGCATTGCGGCTCTAAAGTCAGTGTAAGTAGGGATGACATGATCTACCTTGCCCTTCCGCCTGTAGAACGATGCTGACCACGTACAGAATCCTAACTCGAACTTCAATGCCTGGCCACCATGTGATACGGCAGCAACGCAACAAAGTTACAGTTGTCGCGGGTCCACGTGGTCTTCATCATTTGGAAAAGAGGCGATTGGTTCGAGCAAGACGTGAATAATACCTCATCCAATCTTGGAAGGTATTAACGGCGTATGCAATGTTCTGCGACGGGGCTGAAAACGATATAGGCGCCTATAGGATGCTTGGTACTGGTGTGACTGGATGTTTGATATTTTTTATTTGTTTTTTGCCTGTGTTTCCTCTAGATTGTTCTTTCTATTATTATATAATGCATGAAAACAGACAATTACCTGCCCATCCAGCCGCCGTCAACAACCAAAATGTGACCACTCACGTAACCACTGGCTTTGCTCGCAAGGTACACAGAAGTGCCCTTGAAGTCATCGGGCGAGCCCCAAACACCGGCGGGAATACGAGAAGTGATGCTAGCAAGTCGCTCGGGGTTGTTGAGAAGGGCCTCGTTCATGTCGGTGGCAATGTAGCCAGGAGCAATGGCGTTGACCGTAATGCCCTTGGAGGTCCACTCGTTGGCGAAGCTCTTGGTCAATTGGCCGACAGCACCCTTGGAGGCGGCGTAGGCGGGGACGGTGAAACCTCCTTGGAAGGTCAATAGAGATGCGAAGTTGATGATGCTACCACGTCGACCGGTTACGGGGGAGGGTTCGAGACCGAGCATGTGGGCGCCGACGTCACGGCAGAGAGTAAAGACGGCATTGAGATTTACTTGAATGACCTGGTCCCGTGTCAAAGGGTTAGCCGACTTGCCTCACCAACGTGAGGAGCTGGGAAAGGGGATGAGGAGCATGAACTGACATCGTTGAAATCCTTGTCGGGGAACTCTTCACAGGGGTGTCGTCGCTGGATTCCAGCACAGTTGACGAGAATGCGAAGCTGGTGGCCGTCGGCGAGAACTTTGGGAATAAGGGTACCGACGGAGGCGGAGGAAGATAGGTCGGCTGTGTAGACGAAGGCCTTGCGGCCGAGCTTCTCAATGGCTTCCTTGGTGTCAGTGGCGGTGGTATCACGCTGCATTTGATTAGTCGGGGCTAGATCTTCGACGAGAGCGAATTGCATAGAGCCGGCAATGACCTACCTGAACCAAGATGATGTCGGCGCCGGCCTCAGCAAGGCCGATGGCAACGGCCTGACCAATGCCACGGGTGCCCCCAGTGACGACGGCCGTCTGGCCCTGCAGAGAGAAGAACGAGGCAGACATCGGGAAATGAATTGGGGCTTCAAAGGAAGAAGAGGGATACGGAAGTGCAGTCCCGATGAATGGAGTTGCGGATGTTGAGTGCTTTTTACTTTTGGGGCTTTTTTGAGTTACAGACGACCGAATGGGCAACGAGGGGCAGCGCGGGGCGGAAAAGCAAAGTGTGGAACGAGGGGGCGGGGTGTATCTAAGTCATCAGTCTGAATACCTTCTTCTACGTACACATGCCTACACACGAAAGAGCCGTACTCCGGCGCGAAGCCGCCATGGCTTTCTCTCCCCTGCATTGCGAGTGACGGCGCTAACTCGGCATGGCCATCGGCATGGTCAGGGAGTCCCGTTAGGAATATGCTGGGTGGACCACCTGATTTGAAGGAATCATCGCCCAACAGCCAATGCTCACCGTTGGGATTACCTCCCTAGCTTTGCGAGACGTGGCCGAGTCAGAGTCGGAGACAAGGCCGAATTCGGGGCGCGGTCAAGAGACCGTCTCGTTGGATCAAGACCCGCTGCGAGACACCGGCACAAGCTTGATGGACCTAAATGAAGATGTACCACTACATTTCCCTGGCCCTTTTGCGTCATACCGTTAGAGTTATACATACACTGAATTGATCCATGGGCTGGGCTAGGTACGATGCCTTCATTTCCATGCTGGCCTCATGACAGCAAAGAAGTGGTCATGAGCCGGTGCAGTAAAAAAACAATTCAGGACCCAAGTCATGGTGTGATTGCGGGGAACGGATAAACCTTCCTTCTCCCCAGGAAACAAGCCTATCAACAACACCATGCCAGTCCTAAACAGGAAATTGCCAAGAAAGCCTGCTCTGGCAACTTCTCCAAATCGTATTAAAAAGAAAAGAAAAAACCAGGCCCTCGGCAAACCAGCGCCGTGCTTAGCCGGTGCTGAATGCCGACTCGCTAGCGAAAGCAATGTCGACAACGTAATAGCGCCGGTTTGCCAATATTTTTTGCTTCTCGGCGGGCGTTTTAGGGGCTAGAATGCGAGTGCACCCCGCGGGGGAGGGGTAAAGGTTCCATGATAGAGCAATGAAATGTTCTGGGCTGGTCCGCCAGATGCCCACTACTCCACTCACCCCTGCCATGTACAGGTACTACGAAAAGGCGGGCGATGGATTTTTATCCTTCTCGCCGTGTTGGTATGTTTGGAAACCTGTCATGGGGTGAGGTGTCATGGGGCAGCGCTCGTGGAGCGGCGCGACTCGGCTCTCTTCCCGCGCAATTCGCCTGGCTTTGGCCTGTACTCGATATCGGAGCCGGGAATCGCTGGCCTCATCCACTGGAGCCACCCCGCTCGCCCTGTGCCTCAGTGCCGTCCCGCAACCGTGGTCCAACGATTTTCTTTGATTTGTTTTTATTTTGCTCTTGTTTCTTTTGCTCTCCTTCTGTTACTTCCAAGGATTGGAACTTTCTGATCACTCATCAAGGTTCTCAATTGACTCGGTCTGCATCCAACCTCCTCTCACCTCACCTTTCACTTGACCTCTCACCATGTCGACTGAGCGTGTTGCAGCTTCCGTCCTGCACGGAGCCAAGGATCTCCGCCTGGTAAGCCCTGGGCCGATTGCTTTTTGTCTTTTTTGTTTCCATCGCTCTGAGGACGACACGGAATTAACGAGATGCTTAGGAAGAGCGAGAGCTCTCGGCCCCTGCCAGCGATGAGATCCAGGTTGCTGTCCAGGCCACTGGTCTCTGTGGCTCCGATCTTCACTACTTCAACCACTTCCGCAACGGTGACATCATTGTCCGCGAGCCTCTGACCCTTGGCCACGAGTCCGCTGGCACTGTAGTTTCTGTCGGTTCTGGCGTCAGCGACTTTGCTCCCGGTGACCGCGTTGCTCTCGAAGTCGGCCTTCCTTGCGAGAACTGCGAGTACTGCAACATTGGTCGCTACAACATCTGCCGTGGAATGAAGTTTCGCAGCTCTGCCAAGGCCAACCCTCACGCTCAGGGCACCCTGCAGGAGAAGATTAACCATGCCGCTCGCTGGTGCCACAAGTAAGCTTTTCAGCATCACTGCGCAACCTGTAACTTTACTCACACATTTGAAAGGCTTCCCGAGTCAGTTCCTCTCGAACTCGGCGCCCTCGTCGAGCCCCTCTCCGTCGCTTGGCACGCCCGAAGCCGTGCCAGTCTTCCTAAGGATGCTACCGTCTTCGTCCTTGGAGCCGGTGCCGTGGGCCTGCTCGCTGCAGCTGTTAGCAAGGCTGATGGTGTCAAGAGTGTTATAATTGCCGATATCCTGAAGGAGCGTGTTGACTTCGCTGTTGCTAACGGCTTTGCCGATGCGGGCGTTGTCGTTCCCATGGAGCGACCTCAGACCACAGAGGACAAGCTTGCTTACGCTCAAAAGGTGGCTACCATGGTGAAGGAGACCAAGATCAAGGGAGAAGAGCTCGGCGAGGTCACTGCTGTCTATGAGTGCACTGGTGTCGAGACCTGTGTGCAGACTGCCATTTACGTAAGTAAAATTTTGATTGAATCCTTCTGGGCAGAAAATGCTCCTTTTTCAAACTGCTAACATGGAAATCACAGTCTACAAAGCCTGGTGGCAAGGTTCTCATTATTGGCATGGGAACCCCTGTCCTTACCCTCCCTATCTCTGCTGCTGCGCTGCGCGAGGTCGACATCATTGGCGTCTTCCGTTATGCCAACACCTACAAACCGGTCATCGAAATGCTTTCCAACCCACCCAGTGGCTTGCCTGACCTCAGCCGTCTCGTAACACAGCGATTTAAGGGCATGGACCGCATTGAGGAAGCTTTTCAGATGGCCGGCAAGGTCAAGGACGAGAGCGGCAACCTTGTCATCAAGGTCCTGGTTGACATGTCGTCCAAATCTCGGACGAGTGTATTGTAAATATAGCGGGAAACAGCTTTTTCTTTAACGGCATCTTGGGTAGAAAATGGTACGGGGTGGGTCGGTTTGTGCAATGAATGATGAAGCGAGATAGCACTGGGTAGTGAATGATGATTTTTGAATTACTCTAGGCACAATACTTCTGCTGCCCTGTTGCACCTTGTTACAACTGACATGATGGGTTTTCCCGAATGAAACACTTTGCCTAGAAGTCGGATTTGCCATTGGCATGGATATGAGGGGTGTCTCAGTGATGTCATGGTAGCATCCCGCAGTCGTAGTCGGGAGTCGCGGAAAAGGGCACCGAGAGAGCCTTCAACGGAAAAGCAGTCCGAAAACGGCAAGAGCTAAATGCGACAGAGTCCGGGTTCACCAGTTTTGGGGGTACACAGACGAAATTCTTTTCAAGATCCATTCATTTGGCCTAATTAAAGGCTATTGTCTATTATTGTTTGCTATTTTACTTGATACTTGTTTTATTGATCGTGCCACCATTTCTTTCCGAAGAAGTGTGCATCTATTGCTTGTCGGGGAAGCCAAAGTTGATACCAAAGGGAGGATAGACGTATCGCTTGAGCTCACCCTTCTTTGTGAGGTCATCAGAGTAGTCCGTGAGAGTCTTGAGCTCGTCGGCGTCCAAGGTGACAATCTTCTTGTTGTCGGTGATGCGGGAGGGAGTGACGGACTTGGCCAAGACGGTGGTACCTCGGGCCACTGGACAATCAATGTTAGACGACTTTGTTCCTTTGGAAGACACTGGATAAAAGTCTTACCATGGTAGCTAAGGAGAATAGTAGATGGAGAAACGCCCTTCTTCTCGGCGAGCTTAACAACAGGCTCAGCGGACATTACGGGGCCGCCAGTGCTACCCAGGGGGCTGTAGGCGACAACGTGGATACCCTTCTTGTTGCAGAGGTCGACAATCTCTTGTTGGGGAAGACTGGGGTGGTTCTCAATCTGGTTGATGGCTGGAAGGATGGTGGCGTGAGGGAAAAGCTCCTCGAGGTACTTCACGCTGTACTGGAGAGAGAATATTGCGTTAGCTAAACTCCTATTGTACGACCGGAACAACTTACGTTGCAGACACCGACGGCCTTGGTCTTGCCGGTAGCGGGGAGCTTCTCCATCTGCTTCCATGTATCGACATGGTTGTAGCCCTGGATAATGTCTCGAGAACCGTCTTCCTTGGTGGGGAACTTGTCGTGGTTGCCCTCAGGGTTGAGGAGGACAGGCCAGTGCTGATAAGACGTTTTTAGTACACATATTTGGGAAGGAAGTGAACAAAACTTACAACAAGAAAGAGATCAACGTAGTCAAGACCGAGGCTCTTCAGACTCTTTTCGAGGGCAAGCTCGCATCGGGTGTTGTATGAGGCCCACACCTTTGTCATGACGAAGATATCCTCACGCTTGATGCCGGAATCGAAGGCAGCCTTGAGACCCTTGCCGACCTCATCCTCATTTCCGTAGCAGTATGCACCGTCGATGAGCTTGTAGCCATCCTTGAGGGCGTAGGCGACGGCATTCTCAACCTCGCCAGGCGCAGACTGCCAGGTGCCGAGACCAACGGCGGGAATGTCCTGGCCGGTGTTGAGCTTGAAGGATGTGGCAGCCATTGTGTAGAATTGAGTGGGTATGAGGGAAGGCGAGGGGGCGCAGACGGGAGAGAGAGAAGGGCGAAATGTGTAAGTTTTGAAAAGGGACGAGAGGAACGCAGAAGCATCCGCGCGAGAGCGGCATGGAGGCTGTTATAAACCACGACCAAGCAGCTTCGCCCCTCAGTCAACACCAATCAATGGCTGGCCCATAACTAATGCCGGGCAGCCACCTTGTTCCCCATCCACGCCTTTTCCAGCTCTTCTCTGCGACGTGCCAAGTATCCCCCAATGCTTTTTCCTTTTCCTACCCTCATGATTCCGTCGGCGGGGTCAAGGCCGAGTGATGGCCAAATGCGAACCCCACCACGCCGACCCCTCCTTGGCCGTGCCTGATTAGTTGGGCCCATGGCGGGGTGAACGAGGGGCCTGGCCCGCCCCCCTCCAAAAGGTTTGGGGGAGGGGTGTGCACGATGCTCCTCACAGTGAAGTGCATGGCGATTGTATCGATACCTCTGCCGAACCAAAGCGGCGAGGTGCCGACGTGCAGAGACGCAGACTAGCAACTGACTGGTCATTGAGACTCGGGGTGGGGTTGGTCCGAGATGGGGGCTGTCCTGTGAATGAGAGGCGACAGGCAGTCCCCAGGAGTGCACGTTGGCGCCGCCACCGTTCATGTGGGCCAAGTCGGCGAGAACCCCGGCCAATGCCCCCAACATCACCAGGTACAAGTACATACATTCATGGGCACCCCCGATTCCTATGTCTAGCGTATTGGATCATCTAGATGCTACAAACGAGCTTGTGGACACAGACTTGGTGCGGGATCCCGCCCATGGCCTCGGGTCATATGAGGCAGTTCAATGCTTTAGCTGGTACTTGGTTCTTGCTCGTAAATAGGGAGTTGAATTGGAAGTGCTTTCAATATAGATACTAAAAGGCGCATACCTTGCTTGAGAATCAGGCCTGAAAATTCTCATCCACTATGACATCAGTGCCGTGGATGCCTGCAGGCGTAGACTATCTGCAATGCACAATAACTAGTGTCAGTGTTTTGGCCAGTTGTATAGATGACATCTCCCCTACGATGCCCGTTTTATGACTCCAGGGTGTGCACATGCAATCATAACGACGGCTTTTATGCTGATCTGATCTTTCCTACCATTCATTTGTCCAGCCTGATCAACGCGAAATGAATTTCTCAATTCAATATGTTCCCTCCAGCACCCTGCTCAAGTATACCAACTACAACATCTAGGACAGCCACAAAAAGGATAACCAAGGTGCTCGGATCTTCTTGCTACAGAGTAGGCAAGATGGGAGCATTGGGTCTCTTGTAAAACTATTCAATCATTTCTAAGAATCTATCTTAAATTACCGCATCTCCTATTACCGCAGAGATCTGGGCACAAGTCATGATCAAGGGCGTATGCAAGAAGCATGTGTCTAGTTGATATTCGCGATCTTTTGCATCATATCATTGATGACTCAGACTCTTATATACACTCCGACTTTGACCCCCCCCACAAGAACTAAGCATTGCCGACGCCAACAAAAAGGAGGGAGCGCAAAAAGCTCACCAACACCCCGAATTGTGGATCGGCACAAAGAGCGTCTGGCTTTTTCAGAAAAGAATTATATCAATTTTGAATAAATAGTGTTTTTTTTCTACCACAACCGCCTTGTTAAATTATTCATCTTGTCTTTTGCCAAATTATTTTGTCGATGCTTTTAATGTGCAGCTTAGTATGTGTTTGATGGATGCTTCTTTTCTCTAGACAAGAGTTCTTGGCTAGTCCCTCACCATCTTATTTGCTGAACACTGATATATGATATCTTGATCATGATAGGCAGTCATTTCAAGTATAAGGTATATCGAAAAATGTATCGAATGCGCCCTGATGGTTATTTCCACTATGAGTACCATGTTAGACTCGGTAGTTAAGAGACACGAGGGTGCCCAAGAACTTGATTACAATGCTTCCACTTAGGTCTATACTTAATTCGGATGTAAGTAAGCCTGATGCGAAAAATATTGCATGGATAGTGTCGAGTGCTTCAGCTGGATTGGGCAGACAGCGAAGATATATGAAGGAGCATCACTCTCATGTTTGGTTAGTTGCTTATTTTTAATCTGGCGTTCATGGGTTGGCTCCCCGGGAGAATATTTTTTTACGACTTGAGTGACACTTCGCAAGCACTAGTTTCACACTACTCTGCGTATATCAAAATCAATTTTGAGAACATTTAATTGGTTGTAAAATATATAGGCCCGAAATACAGTTATTTTGAGTAATTGCTATAAAATAGTGCAGAGTTACTGTAATACGTGTACAACTGCACTGTTCTCCTTATAAAATTTGCTGGTTGAAGAAAAAAGGACGAGTACTAAAGCTATGCGTTCGGATAAGGGCAAAGATCATGCAATCCAATTTTGGCACAGAGAACTCCTTCCAATATGTGAGTCAGGTACGCTGATACTCAGCCACCAGTATGGGCTATCTACGCAGCCTTTGAATTCACTACCCGGACAAATGATTTCCAGACGATTGTCTGTTTTTTTTGGTCCTGGCTTATAGCTCACAGTATTAATATCAGACTACTGGATTTAAACCTGATGCTGTATGAGGAAAGATGGTAGCTGGTTATAAAAGCCATTTTCCCTTAGACGAGCAATGGCCTAAAAACCTATAACACACCCTTCGTTCTCCCGTGATGATGCTGTCTATGCCCATTGGTTGTGTTGGCCAAACGACCTCAACCTCAACAACTCCTTCTCATGACGTCCGCATTATCATCCTTTCAGCTACCGCTTCTATCTTGAGCTCGCTCTAGGGAGGGGAAACCCAGAAACTATACATACACGAAGCAAGTAAACAAGACCATCAACCGGAAACATCCATTACAACGAAATGTGCCACAAAACTCCCATTTGTCTCTCCCCTCCCCAATCAGCTCGTCCTGCGCGATTCTTCTCAACTCTCTTCGCCAATTTCTCACCCTCTTTCGCCGGTTATTTTAACCAGAGACCAATACCCAGAGTCTGAATGATGTTAGTTTGGGAAACAGGAACATTGTTGAGGAAGCGGAACGCGCAAATCCACATAGCTAGGTATTCTGCAGCGCCAACAGGATAGGGGTCACTCACAGGAAAAAAATCATCAAAACACCAAACATTTTGGCGATCAACCAACGGTTGCTCGATACCCTCGACCAATATTTGAGCAGCTCCCGCTGCGCCCCTTCAACATTATCCACGACATCTTCCGTGTTGGCATCAATTCGCTGGATCATTTCGCTTTGCTCTGATACCATGGTGGCTAGCTGGCCAAAGATGCTGCCCAGTTCGCCAATCGTTTTCTCGATGGCCTCGATAGCCTCGCCTCGTCGTTGAATGTACGTATTTGCTGGCTGCGCCTCCTCCATCATCAACAGTTGCTGGTCCCCGACAGGATTGAGAGAGAGGGTATCAGCGCCAGGCGCTGGAGAATTGCGGTTGGGAGTTCCGTAGAGGGGCGACGCTGACTGTTGAAGTGAGGGCTGAGCATGTTGTGAAACGCTGGAAATGAAGTTTTCCGTTCTTGATCTTGATGCTTGAATATTTTTTGTTCTTGCCTCTAGCACATCCTTGAAGTTGACAGACACGTCTGTCAACTTCCCCTGCAGAAGGTAGACCACATTTTTGTTGTGTTCACCCTCCTGGTCAGCCTTGGGGTGCTGCTCCTTCGACAAGTGTTGTAAGGCGCCAATCTGCTGATTCAAGGAGGAGAGGTCTTGTTTAATGACGAATGTGAGTTCGTTGATTTCGACTGGTCGATCGTCGAAGAGTGTTCGTCGTTTCGCAACTGGAATAGGCAAGAATTAGGTCTGGACATCGTCACATTCGAATGTGGTCTTGGATTGGTGGGCCAAAACTCACGTTGTGCCAGTTTTTCCAGCTTTCCCATTGTTGCAGAAATGCCTCTTCCAATTTCAGCCGCCTTCCTAGCAAAGTCGGATCTCCTTGGAGGACCATCACTGCTGGCGGCAGACTTTTGGGAATCAGAGAGAAGAGACCTTCGCTGGGAACCTACTTTGGCGGAAGCCTGGCGACGCTGGGCTTGTGCGAGAACGGATTTGAACTCGGAAGTTCGATCTTGAATGGATGCGACGGCCATGGTGGCGACGTTGATTAGATTTTGGTCGAGGACGGACTGCGGCCAGCGCGGGTTCAGTTCTCGAGGATTGTGATGGTGAGCGAAAATAAAATATGGTCAATGAAGAGTCCGCTAAGCGTGCCTCGGCATCTAACGTCGACTGATTAATCGTGATGGTTCGGCGATCAAGTGTATGCTAAAAATGAGGTATGAATACGACGCGATGTACTGTCACGGAGCGCGAAGGGTGAGGGCTGACGCAAGATTAAGTCGGTTTGCGCGGGCGTTCGACAGCGAGACAAAATGTAATTGTAAAGAAACAAGGTAGAGAATTAGCCAAAGATTCGACGTGCTCGGGTTTGGCGGCGGCAGAGCAATAGCGGCGCAACGGTAATGTTAGAGACTAAAGAGGCTTGGTCAACGCATCTGAAAGGAGACCCAGATGGTGGTTTGTCTGGGTCAGCTTCAAGGGTAGCCTACCAGTGCCGCCACGTTGGCTCCAATGCGCTTCCGAGGTAACCCCGACGTGGCTCGCTGAAGCCTGCGCGTAAAGGGGAAAATGATTGGTGGCTGTGTGTGAGCACTCGCCACACTTTTTTCTGGTGAAGACTGTAAGAAGAGATGTGCTCGAGGAATTCGCCATCAAGGACAAACGATAACAAGGCTCTGAGGAGTACCCGGAAAATAAACAGTGTTATAATTATGGGAAGAAAAGCTTGAACTTGATACCCTCTCCCGTTGGATCTGGGAAGCGCGCCTGTGATTGATAATATGTCATGAAGCTAGATACGTGCGTGTTTGATGAACCGAAAAGCAACTTGGTACTACAATTGAACATTGCCCGAGCTAATATGATCGTGTTTCGTATGTTCTGAATGCTTACTTACTGAGAACCGATTTGCCGTGCATATAGACTGATATTGCCAATTTGGTCATGTTTCAATTCCCTCCCTTGAGTACTGCAATCTTTATCCGCAAGGTCAAAAGTCGAAGGGTTGTTTGTGGCTTGTCAAATCAGAGTTTCGTCATGGGTTAGAGTACAAGATAAGAGGGTGCCAACACTTCCATACTGATATTTCCCCCAAATAAGGATCCTAAATGTATTCTGAAGGTGAAATAATATTCCTGTATTTATTTCATAATTGATTAGGTCCTGTTTTGCCCAGCATATATTTATTGTTGAAACTGTTGGGTAAAGAGAGAGCAGATATACTAATAACAGTGTCGGCAGACTTTTGTCCCCTCATTGTAGCTTCTTGATAGGGTCTTGGCGTTTCAAGGTAGTCATGCAATCTCATCGTTCCATGTCAAGCACTTGATGAATAATTCTTGACTCCGATGGTCCTCCGATTTCCCTCCCAAATTTAGTGTGGCTGGTTTTTAGAGAATGGGAAAATGCCCCGTTGACGCAGAAAACACATCGGAGAATGAAAAAATGGCAGCGCAGGCAGGTTGAAAAAAAAAACCCCTCAAACAATATAACTAAAAGGCACATGTAGTGATTTGAATGAAGGGAGCTTGACAGGTACAGCTTGGATGGTGTTGCACCCGTCCCGAAGAAGAGAAAGAATGAACATGGCCTGGGGCATTGCAGTAAAGTGGGGTAGGTGTTGGAACTAGCAATGGCATGGCATCATTCTGTCCTTGGTTGGTCCAGGCTCTCAGACTTGTGTTTGCATTGGGGTGAATAGGAGATGCATCGGTGCCGAGTTACCTCCTGGGGCGTTCAGAATGGTTCCCGATTGGGCCCTGGCTGCTGAATGAGAAATGTGGCAGGGATTAGCAAGGATGGGTCTAGCGTGGCCATCCTCTTGTGTCGCATCACTCGACGTCACCACACATGTGGTCTTGCGTACGTTAAGTGGCAGGGCTCTAGGTTCTGTTACGCGCGCGCCCTCGCTTTGCACAGCGGCTGCATTTTCTTAGTGCGGTTGTTATTTGCATGGGTGGATGGGTACGCAATAATACGGGCTGTGCTCGTGTTCCCGTGTTCCATTACTGTGGGTTCCCCACTAGCAAAATGGTGCCAACGATTCAGCGGCGGAACCTTGAATCGTCTCATCCTCCAGCTAGCTCACTCAGTCGCAGCATCCTGCAATACCAAGCACACCATCTTTCTGCCAGTGTCTCAGACTCGCTGAACCTGAACAGTAGCAGGGACAGTTTCATTATTGGAGCCAGGTTGCCCTCCTCTATTCGCCTACAAGCGATTGTGAATCAATGTTTGTGATGCTCGGCTCAGGTGCGACGTCGTATTGACAAAGCGGAGGGATGGAAGCAGGTCGGTCCCATGACAACCATTGATGGTTGGCGCTTATCTGCCTTCAAGAAACCCCTGATGAGCTGTGAGCCCCTCGCACCGGTGTGCAGACATGTCCGCAATGTTGATGTTTCCCCCTCTTTCTACAAAAAAAAAAGAATTTAAAAAATCGAAACGACATCCATAGCTGTTTATCTTGTGGCTGCAAGATGAATGACGTCGTCGTACTACCTGTGCCGTTGTGCCTCGACCCCAGTCATCAGCAACAGTACGTACTCGGCGATACTCCTGTCGCGGGTACAGAACAACAATCACCGACGCAACCGCAGGAGAACGGCATTTCTCGATGTGATTTTTGCGATATAGACAAATGGCAAGCTGAATACCTCTTGGGTTATCCTCTGGTCATAAATCCATGAATTGATCCATCCCGGAAGTCAATCCTCATTCCAATAGTAATATATTCATTCCCGTAGGCGTGCCATCTTGTCCATCCAACGCTGAAGAGGTTCTTATTTTTCGGTTCGTCACCCCTTGCCCCCTGCTCAACCCTCACCCCCATTGACCTGCCACAACAACGCCTACTCCGCTTGGCCCTCCACTACATGTCGTTCCTTCACAATGTGCCTAGCCCGCTGCTATAGTGCCGCCCGCCGCCGACGTCTCCCCCCTCTCTTCCCAAATTGTTCATCTCCAGAAGTGCCCTTGACAGCCATCACCACCACCTCCACTACAGCCTCTCCCTTTCCCTCTCTCATCCATCATCCAACGAGTTCTCTTACTTCCCGCTTGTTGTGCGCCTCGACGCATCTTTCGTGTGTGGTCCTAACTCATTTGCGTATCGCTTGTCAGGCCCAAAGCCTGTTCGACTTGGTCTTTTTTTTTTTTGTTTTCTTTTGCCCCTGTATGCTTAGCTCCCTGTCACGCACGCGCCTCTCCCCTCCGACTCAGGATCATCATTGAGCCCAATCAGGCTATCGCAATCCGATCATCCGTAGACCGCCGCCCCCGACGAACCATCTCTGCCTCCTTTGATCTATCCATCCCTCTCTTCTAAACCTTCGCTTCTGGAGGATAATGCTCTCTTAATCACGAGAATAGGTTCCGAACGCCATGGACGGGACGTACAACAATCCTTTTGCGCAGGGACAGTCACCTTCGTGAGTAACTTGTTGCCCTGAATAACCTCCCTTTTTTCCCCTCTCTTTTTGTCCTTGTGCTTTACTAACCTCTATCCTCGCAAATAGGACTCCGGATACACCTAGTGGCGGGACTTATCAAGTCAACGTTAATCGCACGAAAACGAGGAAATGGGTTGAAGCTAAGGTTCAGAGCTATGATGGCGATGATTGGGGTGCCGATGAATTCGAAGACGATGACGAGGAACCCGAGCCTATGCCTCCTGTTCCACGCGTCACTACTGGTTTGCGCCCTGTTGGCCAGCGTCTCCCATCGGAAACGCCTCGTTTATCCCCAAGGTTGCCCGCGCCTGTCCCTTCCAGCTCTCGAAGCGCGAGCGGCCCTCCTTCCCTCCATCTTCACACCGGAAACCCTGAGGAGGACCAATCCACGCCCCCGATCCCGTCCATCCCAGCCCATGTTCAAGACCCTACAAGAAGCACCCCCTCTCCTGTAGGTGAACGAAACGCATCGCCGGTGCCCCTCCCTTCCCAGATAGCGCCGCCGACCGCGGGCAATTCGGCCGATGCCCGTTCTTCGACTCCGCCAAGTGTCCTGAATTCTACTCCATCACAGCCATCTTCTTCGATTCAACCTGCTGAACCCTCTCAGCGCGCAGAACAAGATGAAAAACCAGCCGACTCGGCAGAGAGGACTTTGCGTCCTAGTGAAGTTGCGCAGAGTGAAGAGGCGACAAATCTCAAGCAATCGGCTCAACAGTATCCTGAGCTTGATCTCCCGGATGTTGGCTCGGTCTCTCTCCTTGACTCTGGCTTCTTGTCTGGGTCAGGAAAGGATGAGACCGAGCCTTCCGACAAGGCAACTATCGGCGAACCCACTATTGGCATGAAGAGCCAGGCTCCTGTTTTGTCACCGATGCCAGAATCTCAATCCATTCTGCCTCTGCGTACACCAAGCCCCCAAACCCGAGGGACTGTTCTCCCTGCCGAATCGCAGCTTGTGTCATCACACCAGGTCACTGGCAACTCCGACATAACGCCAACTGAGCCTCTACAGCCCCGCCGACCAGACCATTCTCCATCAGATTATGAACCTCAACCTATCCAGCGAGAGCCCACAATGAGTACCATCACATCATCGCCAATCAAGGAACATGATGTGCTGAGCGATGAAATAATGAAGTCTCTCAGCCCCGCCGGCGCTGCACCGTCCCTTGGCCCTATTGGAGAAACTCGCAACGCACTAGCACCGAATACCAACTCGGATCCGCGTGACAGCAGCTATACCTTGAGTGATTATGATAGCTACTGGGCTGATGGAAAGGAGAAACCAGCAGTCGAAGAGAAAAGTGTAGAACCTGCGATTGCACCTTCTCCAAATCTTGCACAAGCCTCGCAGGATACAACTCCACCAAGTAATATCTCTTCAAATGTGTCCAATGACACTCCACCTGAAGGTGAAGATGACCGACGAAGGTTTTCCTGGGAGGCTATAAAGGCTCAACCACCTGCGAACCAAACACCAAAAAGCAATCCTCCTGCTGTTAACAATCTTTCATCATCTGAACAGAGTGAAGCCCAGCCAGCGAAGGATTCTGTAGCCGATAGTCCCAGCACAAGAGTCGAGACACCAAAAATTGTCATCCCTTCAGAATCCGAACCGAGTTCTGCACCAGTGTCCCAACCACTACCTTCGATGCTGGAACCCGCATCACCCGTCTCAACCAAAACCGATGAAAGTGCCGTTCACAGCACTGAAACCCGGCGGCCTTCTCTAGTGGAAGAAAAAGTGTTGGTTGAGCCCCCGGTTACATCAGAGTCGCTCCCCTCGGATACTCAATCCATCACTTCACCGACTCCAACCAAGCCTGGGCAAATGCCACAGGTCATGGGCCTCAAGGAGATCATGGGCCTACCCACTTCTAACCAGAGGTTGAACCAGTATGAGGAGTCACAAAAGGCATTCGCGGTTGTTGAATTGGGGCTAAAGAACTGGATCCAATCTTTGAAAACCCAGCATCCGGAGTATGCCAATGCAACCTCATCTTTCGGCGGAGTCAGCTACCAGGCCTCCACATCTGGGGCCAATGCAGCCAGCTCAAGCGGATTGGCACCAACACAGCAGCCATATTACCAGCAATACCTCAATGCCAGCTCTCCGACCACAACAGCGCCGTCAACTAGCCGGTCAAGATTGGGAGGTCTCCCGCTCTCTACACAAGCCGCGACCAGCGCGTTCGGAAACTCTGGTAACCAAATTGGAACGAAGAGCAAGGAGTTTATGCATTCAGCTGGAAAGATGGGCAAGGGATTGTTTAGCAAGGGCAGGAGCAAATTACGGGGCACTGGGGACAAGGTATTTCACTGACGCTTCTTCTTTCTAGAGCCTGTTGCATCTAGGCCACTTCCTTTTACCCCAGGCAGGGAATTTGCTGGATTTAAACTTCTCTTCATCATGCTTTTGGGCTTATGTTTCACTCTTGGCCTTATGACGAGACGGATGTACGAGATAGGAATTCTACGAGGCTGTTCCCCTGTTCTTCCCACATTTCAATTTACCACTGGCTCATACATATGATTAGACGTGACGAGAGAATAGGTTATTAATATTTTGTGATTGATAGGGCGAACCCATCCCTCCCTCAGCGGTGCATCCCCATGCCCAGAATAAGAGAAGATCATCCTGGGGTATGAGCGTTAGTACAAGATCCAGCACCGACAAAGAAATGACGTTCCTTCCTGGGCATGATCGGCCATACTCTTCCCACTCCGGGCGCATGCATCCATTCCGTCCTGCGTCATGGGCTGGCGAATCAGATGTGCGACATGTCTCACTTGGGCCTTTAGGGCCCTTTAGTTCCCAGCAATGGATGAAAGTGCATGAGAAGTCGGTTTCGCCAGATAAAAGCAATGGCGAAGAAAATGAACCAGAACAACGTGATGCGGAAGAAGGCATAGAAGAAGGCGTAATAACCCCATGGGAAATATCCATGGACAGGGAAAAGACGTCATGGGCCCCATCCCCAATGAACCGAGAGCCTGGTGTAGCCAGGGATAGTTCCTCGGGGCACTCATTGGACGAGGTCGACCTGGCTCAGGCACATGAAACGGCGGCGCCAGCGGCGTTTATTGATGAAGACTCTGATGAGGAGTGGGTGGAGATCGTATCCCCACACAGCACCGCCGCGTCCGTCCGGATGGTGCCGGCTGAGCCCGCGCTTGTGGAGGCGCGTCCCAGTCTCGCTGTGGCGCGTGGGGAAACGCGTTGTCCCCAAGCCCAGACCCAGACCCAGATCCAATCTCGTACTCTGTCCCAGACAAAGAACGAGGCACATCAAGAAATGTCGTTTACGTCCATTCCCCGGGATCCTGGCCCTAGCACCCAGCAGCATGCGCCGCAAGAGTCAGAAACCCCCCAGCGTAATTCATCCTTTGTCGGCCTGCCGCTAATCAGGCGCGGGTCGACATTTGGCCTGACACCAAAAGCCGCGCGTCCGGCTGCCGAACAGCTTTCTCCTAATGATGAGGACGAGGAGCATGACGTGCCATTCGCACCCGCCTCCGCACCCACCCATCTGTCGGGGAATGCCACAGCCGGCAACGGTGTCGCGCTCGCTATGGCAGAGCCCATCAGTCCCAATTCCCCAATATCACGACCAGAGGTCACCCTCCCATGCCAAACAACCTCTGCAAGGATGTCGTCCGACCCTGAGATGGCAACTTCGGCTCCGCCGGAGCTGCCAGATCCAGTCACAGCTCCAGAACAAGACCAGACACACCCACACTCGCCCGGATCGCCGGATCATCAGCAGCAGCAAAAATTACCCTCGAATGGTGCGCCACACATGATACCACCCAATATGGTGGGCAACCCAATCCAACGGCTCCCTCCCGCTGGTGCGGGCGATTGGAAACTTGAGGAAAGTCACCTGAGTGAGCCTCTGCATTCGGTCTCTAGAAATCGCGCAGGCACCAGTAGCTCCCAGCAACATACTGCCTATGGATTGGAGAAAGAAACCGGTGGCACCCAGCAGCTTGGCTCGCCATTCGACAAAGAGACGGGTGGCTCCCAAGGAGATCAACCACCACAGCCCACCTACGAATACGACAAAGAGACGGGGGTCACGCGCCCGGTCCCAACTCAACCCCCAGGGCCAACCCCAGCAACTCTAACGTCGCCCGTCAGGCATAGACACAAACCTTCATCGGATGTACCCCCGTCCACGACAAACCGGTACCCGGAGCTCTTCCGTCGGGAGGACCCACGGCCTCGGGCAACCTCGCAAACTAATCCGCCTCCACCCAGTCAGCAGTTCCAGCAGTTTGACCAACTCCCGGGGCACTACCTTCAAAACCCCTCCGTTCCCGGCGCCGCCGCCACTCCGGATGCCGAAAGCAGTGCAGGGGAACACGGTCGTAGGAAGAGTTCCGGTCTCTTCAAAGAATTTAGCAGTCGTTTCGCCAAGGCATCTGAACGTCAGGGTCCGACTGAACCCACTGTGAAACAACACCCACCAGCAGAACACGTTAATAATATATCTGAGTTCGAGTTTCCCATTGATGAAATGCATCCGAATCAAAAGAAGGGTCCCAAGGGAAGTTTCCTGTCTAGTCTAAGAGGTCGTGCATCGATGGACCGTCTGCCGCCGCAAAGTCAAGATGGCATGCCCGGGCCATCGCACCTCCAAGGTCCGCCTCAGGTCCAACCTGATCAAACTAGACCAGACACACCTCAATCTCAGTTCGAGCGAAAACATACTCGTTTCGCCAGCTTAGGTCTTCCAAGTGGCCCATTCAAACCCAAATCTACTGGTTTGCCAGGATCTTCTGCGTCTAGTATTGTCAATGAGCCAAGTGCTACTTTGGATCCTCTTCCTCTCCCAAACATGCCCCCTCCTAAGAGAAGATTCTCTGGGTTCAGCTCACGATCTGGCGTGTACAACCGCACAAGCTTAGACGCACCCCCGAAGCCTGGAACGCCAAGTTCTGTGCGGCCGTCCACTAGCAATCAACCCCCCGATTCATCTGAGTTCATGTCCCCTCCACCTTCCATCGGGGATCTCGCACGGAGCAATACGGACGGCCCCACCCCGTTTGTGCCGCCGAAAATGCCGGCAGCAGGTGAGGGGCTCGGCGGCTCTGAGCCCCGCAAAAGACGAGGATCTGCAAGCGGTTTGTTATCAGGCTTTCTGGGCCATGTCAGAAATCGAAGCAACTCTCAGGGCAATGCTGTTGGGTTTCCTCAAGGTCAGTTTCCCCCAGGGCAAGGGCCATCACCTATGCAGAGTCCTTCTGTGCAAGGCCCTCCGGCGCATGGTCCCTCAACTCAACTGCCTGCAGCTCAAAACCCGCTTGGACAACACCCTCCACCAAGGTCCCCCCTCGGACAGCCTCCTCTTACCCAGGCTCGTCAGAGCCAACTTGGCATAGGATTTTTGTCAGGACAAGCACTTTCCAGACATCATCCAGAGCAGCGTGATGTTAGACCGAATCCTCAGTTGCAAATTCCACTCGGACAAGGTTCAAGTAACCAACCTACCTCCCGTCTAGCTCCCCAATTACCACCATTGGGGCATATGTCCCCAGTCCAGCTTCAGGAACAGGCTCCTTGGACTCCGTCGCCACAAGGCCCGCCACGTCAAAGCTCCCCAGAGTCTCAGTCTCCAACACACCCTCTAATTCACCAACAGATGACGGAAAATTCACCATTGGATTCTCAATTCCAAACATCCATTGAACGACCCTCCACGAATGGACGACAATTAACGGTAACCAGCCAGGGATTCGAGGCAAGGGAAAACAACCCATCTCAAGGCTCATTACATCAGCCCCGACCTTCGCCACTCCGACAAGAGTCTCCTGTCACAATTGAAGAATACTCGAAAGTTTCGAACAATCCTAGCTCACCATCGCCTTCTCACAATGTGGGATCGACTCATGCGGATGACGCCTCAATTGGGATCCAATCAGGATCCCGTGGTGTATCTCCGACCCCATCCGTTCCACTTGCACATGCCTTACATCACACCTCAAGCAAGTCTCTCGACAATATCCTTCAGACAAATACTGATATGGCTGAAGTCCAACGGGCCAGTATGCATTCTGCAAACCCATCATTCCAGTCTGATGCCAGAGCTGGTCATGCACGTCAGGAGAGTCATCCACGAGATGATCTGCCGACATCTCCAGTCTCTCAAATGTCAAGAACGGGACCGCCATCTATCGCATCCTCCCACTTCAATCACAGTCCTGCCCTCACTTCAATAGCCCCAACTGTCAATGGTCGGGGATCTCAACCCGGGACTCCTTCGCTGTCCGCGGCATCCAATACACCGCCCATGCAAACTCAAGGATCTGGAACTCGCACTGCAGAGTTTGACCAGCAACATCCTATCCCCTCGGCTGCATTCCCACAGCAACAGCAAACTACTCATTCTCCATTCCCGCAAGAACAGCCGCAGCCGCAACAAACTCCATCGGTTCAGCCTCAACAGCAACCCGGGGCACAACCGGGGACGCAACCAGAGAACCTTCCTCTTGTTCTTCAAACCCATACGCTTCGTGCGCATCCAAGTACCCAAACGATGCCTAGCCCCTCATCTCAAGTTTCTATACATTCCTCACGGCCGTCGATGCAGATGCAGGGTCCACTGGGCCCTCAAGTTCCGCCGAAAAATACCATGCCGCCCCCTGGGCCACTTCCGGGTCAAACAAACTTGTCGGCTCGGCAAGATGGCTCGGCATCTAAATGGCAGGGGTTGAAGAATCGAATGTCTGGACAAGCTACATCCAAGTTCCCCTATGATCAAAGCAGGCCTGAAGAAGAAAAGAAGACGAGCAAACTGTTTGGTGCTTTCAAACGAACCTCCAAGGTTCCACCGCCAGGACAGAACATTCCTACAGGATTCCTGCCACCTACTCAGAGTCATCGCCCCCAAGGCGTCCCTCAGCAGGGAATTCCACACCCGCAACATCAGCTGCATCTCCGGCAGCAGATTCAACCTGGGCCTCAAGGACCTCCGGGACACCAACCACAACAATTTACGGGGCAGTCACCCCATCCGCAGGGTTACGCTCGCCAACATCCACCCCAATCTCAAGTCCCCATGGGGCAGCAGCCGGGTAGACCTCTGCCAATTGCCAATCCACAAGCAAGACAGGGTCCTCCGATGGGGCAACAGCAGTTTCAACCTATGAACTCAGCCGTCGGGTTGCAGCCACGTCCAGGTCCTCCTGCAGGCTATGTGATGGTGCAACGTCTTCCGGAAAATAGACAACCCAAAATCCCCGGGCAGCAAATGATGAATCCTCGCCAAGCTCCCCAGAACTTACAGGGCCAGGCTCCACAGCAACAACGCCCGCCACAAGGATATGCTGAACCTCAGTACGCCCAGGTGCCCATTCCTCGAGGATATGCCGCCGTGCATGGCGAGGGGAGAGCAGTGCCTGCACCGTACTACATCAGCCGAGACCCAAGTCAAAGTCGTTTATCCCAGCAGCATCTCCAACAATTTACCCCCCAACAAGTCCAACATACTTCCCCGCAGACTCATCCCCAGGCGCAGCCACCTGTATTGGCAACTAATCCGTCAGGGTTCCAAGGACAGCCTCCGCCCCAACTTCAGGCTCAATCACCTAGACCTGTCACTGGCCCGCCAATGTTCCAAGAAGAGCCTTCACTCAAGCTTCAGACACCACTCCCCCAATCACAATCACAGCCTCCAATGTCTCATCCAGCATCTCCCCACGCGACGTCCCCTCAAGAAAGTAGCCGCGTCAGCACCGGATTTAAATCAAAGGCTCCACATGGAGAAGGAGTTGAACATAGTCCAGTAAAGGCAGTAGGAAACTCTGTCGGTGTTTTCCCGCAGCATCCGCAACCACAAAGAGCAATGATAGATAACAGCCACGGTACTAGGAGTGAGAATTCAAGTCCAAGTGGTTTTAGTATCAGCAATGTGGATGCAGCGAACAAGAGCGCGAATGAGCCAAAGTCAGAGTCTCCTCGGATGCAGACAAATGAAACCGGATCGGCTGAGCTTCAAAGATCCCAGGGCTCTATCAGCGTCGCTCCACCGCAGAGCCCCATCGACGGTGCTGAACCTTTATCAAGACAACAAGAACCTCGAGTAGTCCTGGTAGAAAATGGTTCCAGGCCCACTTCTCTCAGTCCACCCGCCATTGCAGACGGCAACATAAGCCGGCCCCATTCACAAGCACACTCCACTTCTGCTGTCAGTGATGAACCAAACATCGACGCAAACGTCATCCAAAATAGCGGCAAGGCTAGTGTCGAGGACGTCGGCATCAACTCTACGCCTGAAGTGAGCCCTGGCAATGTGAGGGATAGTGACGAGGCGGTAGCTCTGGGGGAGACCAACAATAAAGTTCCCGCTCGAACCAAAACCCGAAATCATGGTGCTCCTGCAGAGTTAGAAGATACCACATGTGCCCATGCACGCAAGATGCGATTAGAAACACAAGAGGAAAAGATACATTACGATCCCAGTGCAGACTCTGATGGTGAGCCGCCACCCCAGATGAGCGCAACGAGTTATCCTGGACAAGAATGGAATCCTTACGGAATGCCTGAATATGGAGAGTGGAACGAATAGAGGCACCAACGGCGGTAGAGGGTCACTCAGTCGAATACATGATGAACTTATTACCGCTGGGTTCCATTGTTATATTTTAATTTTCCTTTTTCCTTGTTATATACTCAAAGGTTGAATTGGAAAATAATCAAGGTAATGCTGTAGGATTGGATTGGAAAATAATCAGGGCAATAATGTTAGAATGGATTGGTTTGGATATCTCAAGTTTTCCATGTTTGATTGTGACCACGAAGTGATTTACTGTTAGAGTTTCGTGCTTTGGAGAGGTCGAAGCAAGTAGAGGATAATTGTATTGTCACATGCCAAACTATCAGGATGAAGGTCGCCAATTTCATGGGCATTGGCGAGTGTACATGCAGGAGAATAATTCCCTTAGCTCAAGTTTATTGCCATGAGTGTAAATATGTTCATCAATCAAGCACGTATGGCAGAAACGCGCGTTTGAAGAAATCTAGCCCGGACCCCTGGGATAATGGCCACAATTGGTTTTTTTCTTGCGAATATCTCAAGATTAGTGCGCATGTATGGTATGCCATTCTTAAATTTCCTGATCCGGACTGCGCACAAGATGCCTGTCCCAAGAGCCTTCGTCAGCAAACTCCCAGTGTCATCCTCCGTAGCTTCAGGCACCAAACTTGTTTGCCACGTTTCTCGGAAAGGAACGTTTGGAGGGCAAAGGTTTCGGCAATCGGGGCAAGGGAAGGCTACATAGTTCAGCCACCAATACCAGAATCATGATGGTTTGTCAAGTATGGTGCAGGTGGTGAATGAATCATGGCAGTGTTGGCGTCGGGTAGCAATGAGGCTTGGCGGCCCCTGCATAGGTGATGGCCACGGGCAAGCGGCAAAGGTCATAGTCGCGTTCCTTATTTGCTTATTATTCTGCTACGGTTCAAAAGGGGCGCAGTCGTCGTGGCCAAGTGCAAGCTTGTGAAGACGATTGACTTGCCCACAGGGTCAGAACTCACAAAAGATCATCTCACTCTACTTGGGCTGGGCAATTGCATTCCACACCTCCCTCGGATTGACTGACTTTCTGTGACCATTGGCCCAAGCTCTTGTCACAGGAAAGTCCCGTCCGCCAGATGATCGGACGGCCCAGAGGGCCTGAGAGTGACCTATTGAAACAAACCGTGCTTCCAAAAAGCATGGAGGCCCTGCTGACCGAGCATCTGTGCCTGTCATCCGTCGCCAGTCATTAAGCGCGCATAATCACTTTTCTGAGCACACAGCGAATCAAGGGGCCTCTGCTCCCAGCGGATAGACGAGTAAGAAAACGGTCTCGGATTCGATGGGGCGCCCCGATACTACGTAATCATGGATGATGAATGGACACTCCCTTGCCTTGCCGTCTCATGTCAGCGCTTTGGTAATTTACTTCCAACATAATCCATTCTGGACGGGGCGCGGGGACAATATCCAAAGCTGCAAGTGAGAGAATAATTAAAATAAAATAAAAAAGTAAAAACACGACGACAATAGCTGGAACCATCCCACAGATAGAGGTATGAAAATGCATCATCATTCCGAGCGCCATTTCAGCTCGGGCCTAGACCATCTCAGGCATGTCGATCATAGCTATTCCCCTGGTCTCTAGATGGCCCAAGTGCTCGCACGTTGGAGGCTTTTGTCTCAACAGCGTCAGGTTCAAGCGACATGGTGCGCCTGTGCTCTGCCGGCAAGTAGTCAATCAATCAACCGGTGCGAGTTGAGAGTCTAATCCATTGGGTCCCCCTCCGGAGGTTATTGCGTGGACCAGTCAAAGTGACAAGGTACTGCCCCGTGCTGCATGCTGCAGGGTCAGGCCACTTGAAAGGCTTCTGGACTCCAGGTCACCCCCCGGCCTAGCTCTCGATTCATCTAGATGGGCGCATGGCTTTCGTGTTGCAGCGTGGCAGTTGGCGCGCGAGAGGAGACGACAGGTACATGAGGCTAAAGTACCCGGACGCAAATCCCAATGTAGCAAAGGCGAGTGGTGACCCGTCCAGCCAATGGCCATGCCACAAGGGGACTAGCCCCCGGACAAGCGCCGGAGCCATGATGGAGTGGCGTCAGTGAGCTACTCATGGCTGGGACTGGGGACCGATTGGGTTACGGTCTCAAGTGTGTTTGCTTGTGCCCGTTTTGTTGGCGGCCGTTTTCGGGGAGACGTGGACGGGTCTCGCCCTGGAAGACTTGGCTTTGGATGAGAGAGGGCCTTTTGAGCGTGGCTTCGGCGTCCGTCTTGTATCGTCTTCTCCCGGCAAAGTTTAGGACTTGGGTCACATACGACAGGATACGAGTACTGAGGTAGCTGCTAGTCCACTCCCCCGAGTCAAGCCCCAGCGCCCTGTCTACTCGTTGTTCCTAAATCGTCAAGCCCAACGGAACAGAACAGGACCCAGCGGCGCACCTTGCACCTTGGCCGCACCTCGGCCCCTCCCTTCCCTGCCCTGTAGCTGCACTCTGCAGGTGAGGCGGCAAGACCCCCCAATTGGGTTCTGGGAATGGCAGGTGGTGCACGAGCACCAAGCAGGGACTTGCAGGACAGCACAGCACAGCATCGCACAGCACAGCACAGCACAGCACAGCACAGAGCATCACAGCGCAGCACAGCAAAGCTCCAGCACCTATCGCAGGGATGGGGCTGGTTTCTCGTCTCCGACACGCTCCTCTCGCCAACCAACCTTCTACTTTTCCCAAGCCGTGGCCCAGCAATCTTCCCTCCTCGATTGTGTTTTCAGTTCATGCATCATTAAAAATTCTTTTTTTTTTTCAACCTTTGTGCACTTTTCATACACAAACTTCAAACTCTCCCAATTTTTTGTCGGCTTTCTTTCTTTTGACGACAATCCTCCATACGGGTACTTAATCTCTCTCTCCTTTCTTTCCCCTCCGCAGCCGCCACCCCTGCTACTTCGGCTCTGTAGCGACACGAACTGGCTGAGAGAGGCCTCGTACTCTTTCGCCCCAGCCACAGTCTTCCTCCGCCCTCTTAAAACCCCGGTCCGTCCAGTCCACGGGTCCGTGGGTCATCCGTCCATCGCGCAGTAGCCGCTACCTCTCTCGGTCTCGGTCGCTGGTCGCTTGGTCTGGATCCGGTCTAGCTGGGTCCTGTCTCCTTTCGTCGTCTCTCTTGGCTCTTTCTTGGCTCTGACAGTCGACTCGTCGTCACTTGTCACCCAGTCGTCATTCACGCCGTCCCCGGAGGATCCGCATTTTGGTGCCCATCCATCTCAATCTCTCCTCCATTCCATCCTTTCATATCATCATATTATTCCCCTCACCTGGTTCACCTCGCCTCTTCGCCCCGAGGCGCCTTTTTAGACATTTTCTTACCGCCCGCCCAATTTTGCCTTGTCACGTCACGTCACGCTCTTGGCGGGAGCACACGACTTTGCGACTGACATAACCACGCGCCAGCCATCATGGACTCGTATGTTCCCTCGGTTGCACGCAAACCATACCATCCTGCACTTCCAATCCAAGAAGCCACGCCTTTCCCCACGCTCAATAAAAAATTCCACTACTAACATATACTTCGCCGTAGCTTCATCGCCATGTCAGCCGCAGGCTGGTCACAACCGCTTGCACCTTCAACAAACTCGCGCCGGTCTCTAGGTCATGGTCATTTTCGGTCTCTGTCTTCCGTGGCTTCTTCGCCCAACCTAAGACCCCGAACCCCTTCAACATCTCACAACCCCCGAACAGATCTCTCTCCCAGCAACCTAGCATCCACCACCGCTTCTCCCCTTGGAAACGATGAAATGAGCACCCTCCCGGACCCTCGAAGTCGTGCTATGAGCCCAGCCAGTGGTGCAGCTTCTCCCAGTCCAAGCCATCACCCCGACCTCAACGACGAAGTGGCCACTCTCAGCACCAAACTCATCAACGCCATCAACCATCAGACTCTTCTCGACGACTCTTTGTCCAATGCCCGCATTGAGCTGGAAACTGCTCGCGAGCGCATACGCAATCTCGAAGCCCAGAATGCCTCCCAACGCGATATGCTGTCTGGCGATGTCTGGATTCGGAAACAAACTGTCGAAGCTGAAAAGAGAGTTTGGCACACAAAAGTATCCGAAGAGCGCCAAAAGCGTCTTGATACAGAAAAGGCCAAGAAAAAGATTGAGCAGGAGCTGGAGAATTTGACTGCCGCCCTGTTCGAGGAGGCAAACAAGATGGTCATTGCTGCCAAAGAAGAGGCCAAGGCAGATCATGAGGCTTTGCAGCGCAAAAATGACCAGCTAAAGTCACAACTCGCCGATTCGGAGAGTCTTCTCAAATCGCAACAAGAGCAATTATTTGAACTAAAACATGTCATGGAGCACATGCTTGCCAGGCAAGAAGAGCAAGCCAATCCTACAGCTCCCTCATCGCCCGGCCTCAACAAATTTGATAGCGGTGATGATCATCGACCTTCAGCAGAAGACCCAGAACCGTCTCCGTTGGCAGCATCAGTCGATCCATCCCCCCCTACTACTTTCCCTCACTTAATTCAGCCAGTGCTTCGGAACGATATCACCGCCTATGATGACTTTAGTGCCTTGGCTCGCACATCTCGTAACCGTGCTGGAAGCCGTGTTTCTTCCGGTTCAATGGGCGCTTTCAATGCTCTTTCGCTCCTTGGTGGATCGACCTCGAGTGCCCATCCCTCCAATGCCTCGACCACTTCTCTGAACATGTCAGTTCCGAGCAACAGCAGCGCTCCTCAATCTCCCAACACACCCGCATCTACTGTCAGTGCTGCTTCAGCAGCTTCGATTGCGCCTCTGCCGAGTCTCAAGGAGACCAAATTCTACAAACGGGTTTTGACAGAGGACATTGAGCCTACTCTGCGACTTGATTTGGCCCCTGGCTTGTCATGGTTGGCTCGCCGGACAGTTCTTAATTCTATGGCTGAAGGATCGCTCGTCGTGGAGCCTGTCCCTGCCAACTCAACTGCCTCATTTTTGTCGAGATCTAAGCCTCAGTTCTATCCGTGCTCTCTTTGTGGCGAATCTCGATCTGATTCTCAATATCTACGCAACCATCGATTCCGAACTAGCGAGACAGATTCCGCTCAGCGACACCCACTTTGCAAATATTGCTTGACACGTGTACGCGTTACATGTGACTTCATCGGCTTCTTGCGTATGGTCAAGGATGGTCATTGGCGAGCTGATGACGAAGACCATGAAAAAGCTGCATGGGAGGAGAGCGTGAGGCTAAGAGATCAGATGTTTTGGGCTCGAATCGGTGGCGGCTTCGTCCCGGCTGCTCATTCCACAATCTCGGTGGATCTAGACAAGAGTCCACGCATTAGTGAGGAGCAAGGCGTTTCAATGTCCCCTTCACTCGATGAGAGCAGGTATCCTTCGAGAGAGCCTTCACCAGTAGATCTTGATCGAGCAACTGAGAGGGCAAAGAAGGGGGTGCTTGAGGAGCCCCACACTCCCCCAAATCAAACCGAAGGGGCAATCAGCGTTCGCAGTTCTGTCCAGTCCCTGGAGGTGAAAAGTATTGCTGGTTCCGAGGACACAAAACGTCTCTCGCTCACCATTCCTCCCACCGGATGCTAAAGTAATAGCTGGCCATAGCCAGAGCACTTTCTCTATCGCATCATTTACGGTGTTGTGTAACATTTTTATCGTTTGTATATTTTTTTTCCTTTGTGTTTTCAACAATGCATGGATGGGAGAGCTTTTAGGTTTTGTCTTAACTGGGAAAGTGTATATGATGCCCATACCTGCGAAATGAAACAGGACAAAGGGTATTCAATTGGGTTGGGTTTCGACAAATATGGGCTCGACTTGGGAAATGGATGGATGGCTTGAGGAAGTCTATTGTTACATGGCGTTTCTGGATCGCGCATCTTCATTGCTGGGCGCACAACGACTAGATTTGGGTTTTGCTCTCTGGGACTGGTTCATGTCCCTTTCTCACTGTTACTGCGGAGCGTCATGATTGGATTACAAATGCAGTTGCTAGATTTGCAGTCGTCACCAGTTATATAGATACTGGGGCCCATATTTGATAGTGGTAATAGACATGCCAAAACCAAAACACCGAAAAGCCTCCATGCCGCCTCTCCAATTGCGTGAGCTCAATGCATATCCATTCAATCTATGTTTCTCCTAGGAGTAAAATGCTCAGATGTGGGGATGTCCAGAAGCAGAGAGGGCTTTGATGCTCATACCGGGTCCCTCTTGGTGTTCCGGATGAAGCAGGGTGTATGAAGCCAACCGCCAGCGTAAGTCACCGAGACAGGTCGCCAGCAGCACACAGCTGATTGCACATCCCCCTTCATAGTGGTCAATATCGCATTGATATTCATGGCTGTCAGACTAGTCATTCGTCTTGATATCGTTACTTTCGTCACTGCTCTTGATTCGCACACAACCTTAGTCAAACAGTTAGGTTGAACATAAAAACCGTTTTCAATTAGATAGGAATTGTGCGTCATGCGTGGGAGAGTTCGCCGTGACAAGTCACGACACTCTAGCTCAGTACAAATGAGAGGACGTCATGTCCCGACGTCTCAAGTTCCGTACACCTCATCCCCCCCCCCCCTTTTTTTCTTCGTTTAGTGATTGGCATGTGTTGTATCTTGTGAATCAAACATCTTCCTCCTTCTCACAAAAAGAACTACTAATCTTTACTCTTTTCTTTCCCCATCTCCGTCTTCTCAATTCGTCATCAAATGGTATGAGTACATGATTTTACACGGGCAGAACTAGGGAGCCCAGGGAAGGGGATCCTGTTTCATTCGCCACGTCGAAATGGGGATATTGTTGAAATCAAAATCAGGCCAGGCGGACAAGTCTTTACAGCTCCTCATGGACAGCAGTTTCTTCATCTTGATCAGCGGAAGGCTTAGGCTTCTCTTCGGCCTGCTCAGTGTCTTGACTGGATGTAGCATCCTTCTTCTCACTAGCAGGCTTAGGAAGCGATTTTTCAGCCTCCTTTTCGCCGTCTTTGCTGGCCTCGGGGGGAGGCGCTTCGCCGCCCTTGCTCTGGACGGTCTCGCTGTTGACACCTTCGACATCGGGATGAGGAGGAGCAACACCAGCAGCTTCTTCCTTAAAACCTTCAGGTGCTGGGACTTCATTGCCTGCTTCATCCACAACACGAGTTTGGGTCTCATACTTGGTCTTGAACTCGACTTTGCCTTCCAGAGCCTTCACTTCCTCAGGATCGAGCAAATTGCCATCCTGATCGCGGTACTCGACCTTCTCCTCCTTGGCGATGACGCGATGTTGTTCAGGGGCTCCAGAAATGCCAGCATCCTTCTTCTCGGGAGGAGCGGCTTTCTTAGGTTCAACATTCTGAACAGGGGTGGTAGGGACCACAGTTTCGCTAACGGCGGGAAGCTCAGTGAGCGTGTATTTATCATACTACAGATGATGAGTTAGCCTCTCAGCTGTCCAGGTCGTTCATTGTAAATTCATACGTCAAACGGCAAGTTCAAGCATGGCATGGAGTGCGCCAAGTCAAACAAAACCGTTTAATCACCCGCGTTGCGGAAGCTTTCTTTCGGGCACTACCTCGGTGTTGCTGAGAATGGTGTTACTTACGCTGTCGAAAAAGGTGTTGCAATCAAAGTCCCAGGAGTTGAAAAGCTTAACTCGCTTGCACTCCGCCTTGGTCCAGGGGCTACCGTAGGCCAAAGGAGCATACAGAGTAAAGACGGCGGCTGAGAGAACCAGGAAAGAAACGGTTGCAATCTTGTTGATAATGGGGTTCTCGCGAACGCCAATGCCGGGAATGCGAGCAGTGAGGAAATCAAAAGTCTGGCAGAGCGCAATAATAGCGAAGTAGAGGGCTGGGAAGTAGTGGTGAAGGAAGAGCTGACGCTTCATGAGGTAGAATGGGAAGTAATGAAGAGCCCAGCCAAGAATGTAAGTTCCGATTTCGTAATCAAATCGCTTGAAGGTAGCGTTGGAGTAATCGTTAAAGCTTCGCTGCCATCGGAGGATAGCAACACCCTTAAACAATGCCCACACTGCAATGGCCACAGTAGATGACCACCAAATGACAGGGTTGCCAATAAGGTAAACCTGAGAATGGTGCTTGCCCCAGAAGTTGATACCCCGGCGAAGGATTGGCCAGGACTCGGGACGGGAGTCCCATGCGTGGGAGTCCGTCAAACCAGCGTTGGTAAGCCACATGACCTTCTGTAGCTCCCAGAACTTGCCGAAGAACCCAGGCTTGCGGTAGTTGACCTTCTCAACGCCTTCGGTGAGCATGGGGTGCTCATTGTATTCGACATACCACAGGCTGTTAGGCAGAGTGCCACCACGAGCACAAGTAACTTCTTGTTGCTCAGAAGCCCAATCAGGGAGCTTGACTCTATGAGAGAAGAGCACACAGCCAGTCATGATGTGAACGAGACGGAACTTGGTCTCAATGGTTCGGACACGTTCCTTTGCGAGGGCGCCATGGGACTTCTTCTTTACGATTTCGACACGGAAGTAATCATTGGCATCACCGTCAAAACCCTCATAGCCATAAGCAGAAACCTCATTCTGCCAATCGGCCTCGGTGACTGGGGGTCGAACATCGTGAGAGTGAAGGCGACGGTGAGTTGCACGGTGGTAAAGTCGGAGAACAGCACCGTCCTTGATGTATTGCGGCTCGGGAAGTGCATCCCAGGCATTAGTGCCGTTGATCGGCTCACCATCGAGGCCAAGGGGCTGAGTCTGATTCTCGAGGAACCAGACGTTGTTGTCATCCTTGTGAGGGTAGAGGGTAATCTGCTGCTGCTTGCTACCGGTGGGGTACATGAGAGCGTGGGAATGAAGGTAACCGCCTCTGGTGTTGACATGGCGAATGCTGACGCGGCTTCCAAACAGGACATCAGCAGGTACATCATTCATACCCTTGCTATTGAGCGTAGCCTGGAACTCAGAGCTCATAAATCCATCGCCATCGCCAGGGTTTTGGAGAATTGCGAAGTGAATGGCGAACATGGCCATGTAAAAAGTAACGGGAATGACAATGAGGGAGAATACACGGGCCATGAAGTGCTTGGTCCAAAGACGCTGAATGGTGTTAAAGTACTGAACTTCGTACTGGGGTATAAGTTTATAAGAGTCAACTCACCATAGACACATTCTTGTTGTCGCCAAGCAAAACCCAGAGTTGAACGAGGGTGAGGGCACCAACCCAGGCAACAGTGAAGAAGCCAACCCACTTGATGCTGGCGGTGATACCGAGACCCAGGCCTGTGAGAATGAGCCAGAACCACCAGGTAAGCGAAAACGCCTTTTCAGGACCAAGCTCATGTTGGTTCGTGAAACAGCTAAAAGCCATAGCAGTGAATGCGGTCGCAATGACAAGAGGCGAGTCAAGGAGAATCAGGCGAGCTTGAGTCAGGAGACCATTTTCTACCAGCCAGTTAGTTCGCTTATGCTCGAAATACTACCCAGCTCTTGCGACAGTTCAAGCCTGGAAGAAAGCACATAGTACTCACCGAAAACGATTAGACCAGCACCCATAGTAGCTGTCATGGTGCGACAGCCAACAGCTTTGAGGGTGAGAAAGATGCAGGGGGCAACGAGGATACCACAAATAGCAGGAAACAGGCGCATGGAAACATAGGGAACTCCTGGTTCAAGATAATCCTTGCCAATCTCCTTAAAGTCGAAGTTGCCATTGAAGCCAGCAAGCCAACCAGTAAGGGCAATGAGCATCTTAGCCAAGGGAGGATGGACGTCCATGAAGAATTTGCCCTTGATGTACTTGGAAGCAAAGCCGCCGAAGCTGATGAGAAGGAATCCAAGTTAGTGACCAAGTTCGTTCAACCAAAGCGAGCCCGAAGGTCGCAACAGATCATGGGGGCGTTTCAAAGCTTACTGGACCTCGTCGAAAACGACACTGGTGGGCTGGAAGATCTTGAAAACGCGGACGACGGTAGCGACAACGGTGACGGCAAGGGCTACCCAGTAGTCGGAGACAGGGAGCAGAAAGACATCGTTGTCCTCGACACCATCAGACTTGTAGGAGGTGTTCTTCTTCTTGCCGGACTTGGTCTTAGGCTTAGAAGCAAACTGCTGCTGCTCCTGTGGTTGTTGTGGCTGCTGCGCCTTGATGGGCGGCTGGGGACTCTTGCCCCGCGCAGAACGAGCCATGGTAGATGTAGGGGTCGACTCGATTCGAGTGGGATTATGTCAAGTCGCAACGAGTTTCGGATGGATCTGGGGGGTTCGAGTCTCTCGAGTCGCAGACGTTTGAGGTGTTGTGGTCGAAAATATGTATGATCGGTCGAGTAATTCAAAAGAAGGTAAGAATTGGAAGTTGGTAGGAGATTAAACAATCCTCATCGGCGGCTGAAGAAAGTTGGGGAAAAAAGAAAAAAAGAATAGTACGAAGAAAAGAGTATACCCCAAAGAAAAGGGAGGTCAATCGCAGCCTCCCGAGATGCAAATGCAGGGGGATGCGATAGCTTGACCGAGGGAGGGAAGGCGGAAGATCGTAGCCCTGAGTCTGAAGAAGACGAGAGGATGGAAAAGAAAAAGGTGGAAAGGAGGGAGTCTAAAGCTGGAAACAAATGGAGACGAGACGACAGGAGGGAAGAAAATCAGGGGATCTTCGCAACTCGCGTTCCCAGGAAATGTAGCTACAGTGGCCTTTTCTGGCCAGCTAAGCCCACCCTGGAACTCACTGTTGACGACGTCGTCCCAACTAGAGGAAGCACCCCCTGGTCGCACACGAGCTGGGCCTATGGAAGCCCCAATGCCCACTAACAGAGTAGGCCTAGCCTTCCTAGAACACGACCTACTCCACTGAATATCGCAGCGGTCTGCCCCCTGTCGAAGGATCTGACGGCAACTTATCTTCTTTGGGGGAAGAAGCTGGTTGAAACAACACAGCTCATGACCACGATAGAGTTCTATTTATTGGGGATTGTATTTCATTTTTCAATTCCATCCCGCATTCATCCAATTGCTGCGTACGGTACATCATTCTAGATGCCTTCATTCGAGAATAAACCGCAGGCCGGAAATGGTGCACCCTGCAAACCAAGTTTCCGAGAGGATGCGTGCGCGTCAAATCGTACGTGCAGTACCCAGAGCTCCTCCAGGTGCGGTACGTGCTACGTTGCAAAGCGAGACGCGCTCTGCCACTGCAAGTACCTCCCAGCCCCATCCCTGCCTTAGTGGTGCTTCAGCCGCAGCAGGGGTCGCTCATCCGTCCCGCCTCCACTGTCTTTAGGCCAGCGTCTGACATGTGCGTACCACTGCCCCATTGTCACTAACCAACAGAACGAAAACAACTCCCCTATTTGTCCTGGTGGCCAGATCAATTGAACCAACATGTGGCTTGACCTACTTAGCGTACTATTGTGCGGTTAGAATTGATCTAGACCGTGGATCTTGGTAAAGCAGACTTCGAAGCTCAGGTCCAGAGTCATCCAACGTCCCATTTTTTCTTGACTGGGAAAAACATCAGGTCAGGTTTTGAGTTGTTGGATTGTAAGTTAGAGCGGCCCAGGCTAATAGGCTTTTTCTGGCAATTTTATTCTTCGATTTTTTTATCCAATTTGTTTGGCAGATGTAATCTAGTTAGCGCAGTGTTGCAAGATCTTACATTGACTATCTCGTCGACATTCACTTTGGTACGGTAGATTTTCTGGTACAAAAAAATTCAGGTCTAGGTCTGCAGATTGTCTAGATCTTAGATACGACAATAAACTTTGTCACAAATATTGCATCATCAATTTCCGTCTTCTCCAGTCTCCAGTGTCATCATCCACTTTGACAGCTAAGAAATCAAGCTTGCTCCCAAATGCTCATATCCTAGCACCGGATCAACAATTCTCCGGAAGCTTGTCGCGTTTGGTTATCCATCTCGAAATTTCCCAGCCTGGAGCGAAAGCGTTCCATCAATATTTTGCGCCACGACACATCTTTTCCATTCAGACGTGTCAACCATGGCGTCCGCCGCGACAAACGGCGATGCCGCCCTCGATGAGCTCAAGCCCCCTTCTGGAGTTGTTCTCCCGCCTCGCGAGATCCGCAACGTCCTTGAGAAGACAGCCGGCTACGTCGCGCGAAACGGCATCGTTTTCGAGGATCGTATTCGAGACAAGGAGCGACAGAACCCAAAGTTTAGCTTCTTGAACCCGACCGACGCCTATCACCCCTACTATCAATGGCGACTCGATGAGATTAAAGCCGGTCGCGGCACCGCCATTGCTGCAGGTCGCACAGGTGAAGCTGCGCCAGCTCCAGTCAAGCCCCAAGGCCCCCCCAAGCCTCCTGATTTTCAATTCTCCGCGCGCATGCCCAGGATCAATCAGAAGGACTTGGATGTCATCCGGCTCGCGGCCTTGTTTGTCGCTAAAAATGGGCGCCAGTTCATGACCCAGCTGGCGCAACGCGAAGCTGGAAATCCTCAGTTCCAGTTCCTCATCCCTAACCATACCTTCCATAATTTTTTTCAGCACATCGTTGATCAATACACAACTCTCTTGAGAGCCAGCGGGCTTGGAGGCGAAGGTGGAAAAGTGCAGGAGGAACGAATGGCGGACCTGGAAACCAATATCAAGGACAAGTTTCTAGTCCTCAACCGAGCCAAGCAACGAGCCGAGTATACCAAATACCAAGAGGCCGAGCGACAGAAGAAGGAAGAGGAAGATGAGAAAGAAAAGGCCGATTTTGCCCAGATTGATTGGGGTGATTTTGTTGTCGTCGAGACCATTACCTTCAACGATTCCGATGAACAAGCCAACCTACCTCCCCCAACGAGCCTATCTGAACTGCAGTATGCCTCCCTTGAAGATCGCAACAAAGCATCAATCAGCTCCAACCTGCGCATCGAAGAGGCCATGCCCGGCGAGGAAACAACTTACAACGCCTCACCTGCCATCCCTCAGCCTTCTTACCCCCTCCCTGTTCATCCTGGGTACACCCAACAGCCTGCCTACCAACCGCAAATGCCACCGCCTTCACAGCCCCACGCCCCGGGTTCACAACACCCGTATCGATCCGCCCAGGAGGAGGAGGAGGAGCGCAGGATCCAGGAACGTGCGGAACAACAGGCCCGAAAGCAGCAAGCACACGCCGAGGCTCGAGGAGGTGCTGCTCCCATGAAGATCAGGGAAAACTACGTTCCCCGCGCTGCTCAGAAGGCTGCCAATAAACAGGGCACACAAATGGCTCTCTGTCCCAACTGCAAGCAGCAGATTCCTATGAACGAGCTCGAAGCACACATGCGAAGTTAGTATCATCCCGTGCCCGAGTAGAACAAAAAAGCGCTAACAAATGACACAGTCGAACTCTTGGACCCAAGCTGGAAAGAGCAGAAGGCTAAAGCAGATTCACGCTATTCTGCCTCAACTCTTTCCCATGTCGATGTAGCCAACAACCTCAAGCGTCTTGCCAGTCAACGAAGCGATGTCTTCGATCCTGTCACTGGCCAAGCTATCTCTGAAGATGAGCTAGCTCGTAGGAAGAAGGCTGCCATTCATAGCTTTGACGGCAATCCAGAAGGCAAGGGTCATCCTCAAGTCGGCCACATGCAGAGCGTCAACGTCGAGGAACAGATCCGCGCCATTCACCAGAAGTTTGCTGACAAGAAGTGAAATGAAGTTGACATCTTAGTTGGCGATGACGTTTGATCACACGGGACGTGTTTTACAATTAGGTTCCGACTACATCTAACCAGTCCCGAGTTGCCGACGCTGGATATGGCTATGGTAAATGACTGTTGGAAACAAAGACGAGCTCTAAATGTTCTTTGCCCTGAAACTCTAGGGTGCGTGGGACTGTGATTTGGCGTTGGTAGGCTCGGCCCAAGGTGAGGCACATCTGGCGTTTTTGTTGTGATTTCAGGGGCTTATGTGTCTTGTTTCAGCACAAATCCTCCCCAAAAGAGGCCGGTCTGCAAGCAATTGGTAGGATAAGAATGCGAATAAGGGGACATCAGCGTATGTGGGGAAAACATCACGAATATGATGGTGATGAACTGAGTTGGAGACATGATGAGCATTTCTGTCAACAATGCCTTGTAAAAAATGCGTGCTAACGCAGATGCAGCTCATGAAACCTCGATTCAATATTATCCTATAGCTTTTGTAGTTTCTATTCGCATTCCTACCCTCATATATTGATATAAATATATATGTATATCTATCAGTCTCGTGGCCTCAGGAATGTTATTGTAGATTAATAATAGGCAATGCAAAAATGAATAAGCCAGTTCCTCTATGTGCCCGCTATGCTAGAAAAATTGTGCAACTTTCAGCAATCTAGGAAACCAAAAATTTTAAGAAGGATTATATGAACTCAGGTTGCCGCACGTGGTATCGTGTTGATGGAATCATGTCAACAGCACATTCTCTACACTCTGCGACATAATTGCCCCAGTCAGAAAACCAACCAAGGAGCTATTCAACAAATATCAGCTTGGGAAATTCCCATCGGATTGGCCACACTTACCCGGGACTCGTCTATTTGCCACGTAAAGTCATGTTTCAGCGCAGGAGATGTGTTCACCGTAATCTGGACTATTCGGCTGATGTCGCTAAGTTTATCATAGTCAAACGATATGGACTTGAGGGGGCCGTTTGCGCTGGAATATATTTCTGAGATGGTATCGGTCCTGGCGGGATCCCACTTGCCCAGCATGTCAAGAGCGCCGTTGCGGCGATGCACGCACATGCTGACGTACTGGTTCGATATTCTTTGAACCTGGATGCTCTGCACGTGGCGGAAAGAAGATGCCATGGCAGAATAGTGCCGGCGCTGCTTTCCGTCAGAGCTGCCTGTCCGGTACAAGCGCTGGCTCAGCTTGGGCTTTTCAGATGTCTTCGGGGTTTTGGAAGTGAGAAAGGTAGCGCCGAGGCTGAAGAGCTGGAATGAAGCCGCCCCGACATACTGGTGCATGGACATCATGTCAACAACCAAGCCTGTTACCTTTCCACAGTCGTCAGGGGTGACCCAGGTCCAACACGCCCTGCGATGCACCGTCCATTCCATGGAACCAAAGGTGGCTGAGCGCCCGAGGTTGGTTCGGATCTGGCATTGATTCAGTCGCCGAGTTCGTCAATTTCAGGGAAAGCATATAACCCGACTTACCGAAAATGTACCGCCGTGAGGGGGTTGGAGGCTTTCCTCATCAGAACGGCGTTCTATTGTCAAGATGGCGACAAACGAAACGTATTCCCCGGGTCGTAGAGGAAAGTATCTCGCATCGTGACGTACAAACCCAACGGTTCTCGTTGTCTTTCCATGTACACGTATTCCGCGGAGGCCGCCAACGTCGACGGAAACCGAAAGACCTGTCGCGTAGCTATCATCTTCCTCAAGCGGAAGGTAGCGGCAGAGACGCCAGTCTGGAATATGTGGGAGTCGACCCGGGCCGTCTATTGTATCAACTATGCGAAATTTGTGGTTGTTTTTAATTTCGGGCTTATTATCCCATAGGACCTTGTTTGGCCAACGGGAAAGATCTGCGTCGCCAGGGTAGTCGAAATCAAGGCGAACCACCTTGAGATCCTACTTCATTGTGAGCCACCAAGTGATCATACAAGACTTCGATTCCTTACATCGTGGACGGCGTGTAAAAACCGGGGAACGCTTCGACATCGAATGGAGCCATGCCAGCCTTTGCTGGGATCTCCTAGCCAGGGAGAAGAAGAACCATCTTCATAGTTGAATCGGATTGCCGAGACACCATGTAGACCTTGGACAAAATGCATGCCACGTACAACGTTCAAGGTGACAGGGATCGCCAAGTCATATTGACTTTTTTGTGAAGGCTCAAGGGCCAGGTCCACCTTGTGTATGTAACTGCTCCCAAACATGGAAATGGTTGAACCGCATAGCCAGACTGTGGTGCTGTATTGGAAGTCGTCCAATCCAAACGACCGCTTGATTGGCCGAAACAATGCTGAGTCTTTGTCTATGAGGGGGATAAAGGACGAAGCCGTGTGAGAGGCAGCTAAAAGGGAACCCACAAGGGAGCCAGAGAGATGCTTCTGTATGCTTAATCGTAGCTCCGTTGGTAAATTGGAATATCGATAAAACAGACGAGCCAGGTCTGTATCTGCTGAGGTGGGAACAGATAAACAAGTCGATTCGAAACACTCTCGAACCTGTGAATCTATCGCACATGAAGGAAACATTCTCAGGGTTTGCTGACCAAGCCTGTAGAGTGTCGTCAACGAGAGACGACGGTGTATTCGGCGAGCCATCCTCCAACAGGTGACGTGAACAAAAACCATAGGCATTGTCGAATCGCAAGTAGGGTCGAGAGAAGGGTATTTGCAGGCAGAAACCAGTCGGTTTCCAGTTCCTTTTATTTCGAGAGGTATTGGAGGGTAGAACAGACAAAGTTGATCGCTTCGACGTGGATTCAGGACATGGGCGTGGACGTGAGGAGGTAGGTTAGCATCCGCAGCAGAATTCATAACTATCAGAAACAGTCAGCAAAACAAGGGGGCTTCAAGCTAGTTGCTGGTTCATTTTGAAGTCATACGAGCAAATACGTGGGATCTCCAATCGGGTTCATAGTCTCTGGGGAGGAACCGTATCCAGTCATCGGTCCAGGGTAAGGGATCTCGGCAGAGTGAGCAGTGTAGCTGGACGGCAACTGTGAGCCTTGGCTGTGCTTCATTTTCAATCCCGTCGTAACGCTCGGGTTTCGTAAATTCGGATACGGGGAAAACCATTGCTGTTGTCTTGTTTTAGAGGAGGACCGGTAGTGTAACTCGACTGGGTGGACAAGTACACATGCTGCGACGTCGGCCAAAGTTGGAAACTAAAGATCGACAAGACGAGAAGGCGGAATTGAGTTTTTGGGCAAATCCCAAGAAGAAAAAAAGATGAGAATCATCAGCGGCTACGAGGCTAAGTTTTCAAGTGATGACGGCGAGTCCCTGAGACTAATGACCGAGGGGCGAGTGCTAAGGCTGAAGGGTGTGCTAGTGTTCTAAGGTACGCTCCAAACGGCAAAGCGTTGGTGGTTGCGCCACTCTGGCTTGAAGGTGAGGAAAGCCGGCCCGTTTCACGAGGGATGGAAGAGAGAGGATGGTGGTATAATGAAGAAAAAAAGTGGACTTGTGTTGTTGCTTGCGAGTCAGTTTGTTCTCGGAAGATACCAGGCCAGCTTGACATGCGGGCGTGGCTGGCGCATATATGCGCCTGGTGGTAATTATTGGGGGCTTGTAAGTCAGTTGTCCATCACGGCTTCTGGTACAACGTGGACTGGTAGTAAATAGCGGGTAATTGGCTGTCCTGTCCCGCGACTACCCACGTACACGATGACCTTAGCATGTAGGGAGGCCATGTGTCGAGCCTGCCATGCCGTGCCGTGCGCGGACAACGGTGGACTACAGTCTACAGGGCAGCACATCATACCGGCCGCTTCCCCACCCGCTGGTCTCATATCGTCCCGTCTCCGCCTTCCTATTCTTGGCAGTCTGCCCCCACCACTACCACCACCCGTACAACAAGAGAGCCATATCGTGGTCTCTCCCGCTCCATCTGACTGACCTCCATCCATCTTTTGCTCCAACCTTGCCCTGCCCTGCCTCGCTACGTCCTGCCCCAGCGCGTGCACACAACCCACCGACTCCAGCCCGTAGCAGCTACCCGGTGAACCCCGGCGACAACCCCTCAACACCGCAAAGCTGGCGTCCGACCAGGATCCCGGCCGTAGTGCCGACACCGAGTCCCAGGCGTCCCCATTCGCCAAGATGCCCGATCTGCACCGTCCCATTCTCCAGGCCATGCCAGACAATCGCCAGCAGAGCTTCGATGAGATCTACGGCCCGCCCGAGAATTTCCTGGAGATTGAGGTGAGTACGTCTGGCGCACCTCCTGCCCTTGACTCGCACTGCCCCTCTAGCTCGCCATGGGCAAAATAGTGTCGCATGCCCACTACGGCTTCGCTCACGTCGCGTCCAACCTCTGTTGTATTGGCTTCCATCAAGTCCTGCGCTGACTCTCTATCCTTCCATCAGGTTCGCAACCCCCGAACCCACGGTATGGGCCGTCACATGTACACAGACTACGAGATCCTCTGCCGCACAAACATCCCCGCCTTCAAGCTGCGACAGAGCAGCGTCCGCCGCCGATACTCTGATTTCGAGTACTTCCGTGACATCCTCGAGCGCGAGAGCGCCCGCGTCACCATTCCTCCACTTCCCGGAAAGGTTTTCACCAATCGGTTCAGCGATGACGTTATCGAGGGCCGTCGCGCAGGCCTCGAGAAGTTTCTCAAGATTGTCGTGGGCCACCCACTGTTGCAGACGGGCAGCAAGGTCCTCGCTGCATTTGTCCAGGGTAAGATTTCCACGGCGCGCGAATTTCCAGCTTTCGACACTACATGATAATTTCTCGTCATCTCCACCGATTTGCTAACACTTCTTCTTTCCAGACCCCAACTGGGATCGCAACGCTTGGTGACCCCGTCGCCTGATCTGGTCTCTCTTTACCATGTCCTCCCCGGCCTCTACCGCTCCCTCTCCTTTGTCCGGAGCTCCTCGGAGGCTGCGCAAACGACAACGTCTCACAAGCCAACGCGATGCGCCCCTCAATCATATATGCGCCACTGTGACTAATTTGGCAGAAGAGGACTGGAAATGAGAGGCACTGCGATGAGGAGGCAGGGACGGCAAACCCAACCTCTCGGTCTTGATCCCACTCGTACATAACCTTTTGCGCCCATTATGCCTTGACCGCAACAAAGCTTGTCGCATTATGCTTCTATTGGCCTCGGATATTTCATCTTGTCGTTTTCATGTTGGACCACGTCTTTTTTTTTTTGGACCAGCAGCATGATGACCACTTCATGAAAAATCATACCCTAGTTTGTTACTCAGGAGGAGGCGTTGTTTGGGTTACCATTTTTTTTTGTCTAGGTTTCTTTTCAAATTTTCTTGTCATTCCCGACAATGAAATCATTGCCATTCAACAACACAGAAAAGCTCGCATGTAAGAGAAACGAGTCACGGAAGAAAAGCGATGCGAAGAAGGCAGGAAAATCATAGGCGGAATATCTCGTGTTCACATCCAGCTTTAGATTGCTCGCCACCCCATGTGATCAAGCGAACCCATTTTCTTAGCGGGAGTTGGAAGTTTTATAATTTCTATCTGCAAAACCCCGACTGGGGTTGACAGTAGTACGTGAAATATAAAGTGATAAGACATCCTCCGCAAGTAATTACACCAAAAAGTGCAAAAGCATGATCTATTTCTAGTAATACACGTTTACATGAGTGTTGTGAGTGTGCCATGTTTCCTAGTTTACAAGCCTGCCAAACGCCCCAAACATCGAGCCACATTCTCCGTCTTGACCCTTTCCCCCTCCGTATCTTCATGTTACAGTATAAGGTTTTTGGTGGCTCTGACGCCTCCGTTCATGGTTGTGGGATAGGAGATGTAAATATACAGGGTAATGCAATGCCTCTCCAAAAGAAGTGCTACCTGGGAGTTCAAGCGAGGCTATTTGCTCCCTTTTTTAGTGTTGGTGTTACAAGTGCATGAGCCAATATCCTTTGAATCATACACTCCGTTTCGTCATGGTCCCAATTAAAGTCGTCAGTGGTTTTTTTTTTCTTTTCGTTTTTTCGCTTCTGGTTGGCGATGCTGAGTTCTTCTGCTCCTAGGCCTTTAGGCCGAGGTGTTAAAGAGGCGCAGAATACCCTCGTACATGCCAAACATGATGGCGGCGCTGGGGACGGTGCGCATGAGATGAGGAGTGAGGCCGCCGTAGAGACCCATCAGACCCTCTTCTACCCACACGAGCTTGAAGCACTGGATCAAGCCAGTGTACTTGGGCAGGCCGTTGTCCATAGGAGCCTGTCGTAGTCGTGTTCGAGCAACCTGTCAGGCATGAGTTAGTGTGATGCAAAATCAACTCGACGAAAACCATACCTCGTGGGGATAAGCGATGACGGCAGCGACCAGCTTAGCACCACCGGCAGCACCGAATTTTCCAGTCCAGTCAACAGTCTTGTCCCACCATGTCTTCTCTTTTCCGCTTTGAACGATTCTGGCTTCTCGCTTGGCAAGGGCCACCTTCATTTGTTCGTAAAGCATCCAATGCATCGTGGACTCGACAACACCGAGATAACTGGCGCTCATTCCGCGATACAGGCTTCTGACACCTTCATTCCGAACAATCTGGCTCACACAGTCAAAGCTGTTGCGGTATTGTCGAAGCTGTGCGCCACCGCTGCGTTTTGCAAGGTTCTTGTCCAGCTGCAGGCGAGTCTTGACCATCCAGATAGGGTTCGTGACGGTGGAGGTGACGACGCCTGCAGCAACACCGGCTGACAGATGTACCCAGGCAGCTTCTTCGCCGTTGTTGGCGTACTGCGAGATGATTCGTTTGCCGTTGCCGTATACGTAAAAATTGATGCTTCGTGCAGGAATCACTCCAACGAGGTTAGGGCCGAGGCCCTTGAAAAGTGCGCGCCATCCCTCAATCTTGTACACGGAGCTGAGGATCTGGAGTGTTTCACTCAGGTGGTACATGGCGGCACGAGCGGGATTCAGGCGACCCAGGACTTGGGCTTGAGCTTCGCGGGAGGCACGGATTTGTGCTTGGTAGAAATCGGACTGGAGGCGAGTTTTGAGGACATCGAGAGGCGCTGTGAGGGCTGCAGCAGTCATGCCACCGACTCTGAAGACTTGTCAGTTGGTTTGGTTGGGCGATGGGGAGTTTTGGCGGGGAATAATTTCGGATTCGAATTGTTTTGAAGTTGACTTACCCTCCTGCGACCATGTGCACCCATGATTTGGCAAAGGGCAAGGCCTTTACATTTCCTTGCACAGGTGTGTCGTCGGGGATAACATCGCCCGTCTCTCTAGACTGCACGAGGGCAGCGTGATCTTTGGGGACGGTCGAGTGATGGAAGGGCCTCTCATCGCGACCGGCGACGAAGGAGTTATGTTGTGGGATCGTCATTTGGGAAGCGGCCGTCATGCTTGTGTTGGGGTTGTGTCGAATTCGAGTTTTTGAGCTTCGTTTGTGTAGCGATGTTCGATTCTGCGCTCGGAGGGGGAACGGTGTTGCGGTGGGGGAAGTTCGGCGTTCTCAGGTGAAAAAAAAAAAAAGCAACCGATTTATTATTTATTTCATTGCATCTTCCGAGTACGAGGACGGGGTGAATTATGGCAATAGGTTGTAGAAGTAGGAGGTTTGGTGGTGACGGACACGAGGAGGAAAAAAATATTTGGACGAATAATTCGACGTTCATGCGCATGGGAGCAATTGCCCAAGGCTCGCTCACGCTGGGGCCGAGAAACTAATTAGGATCAACTTTTTTTCGATGCGTCAAGCGGATTGGCTACACGCTCCTGAAGCCCATTTGACCACTCTGAGTGGGTCCGGGGGTGTCATCCCGGCCCGATCTACAAGACCTACAGTCAGGTTGCAATGCGCCGCGCTGGGCCAAATAGATGAATAATGATTCAGGTGCTGATGCTATCTTTTAATGCGAGTTTTTTTTTTTTTTTTTTAAATCCGGTTTACCACGGTATGATTTGAAGCGATGGGTTTCATGTCGTAATTTCGGGATTATGACATTTCCTTATTATTTGACTCTGTCCAGCATCATATATTTACCTGGAAAAGCACTGGTATCGATTTTGACATACAACGGGGTGGCCAATCGTTACAAAGGCGGTCGGTATATTTGGGTTCATACATCGTCAATTCGTTGAAACTAGAATATACGCCTAAAAAGAAACAGCCATGCCTCGGTATATGGAAACCATATATTGGTCGTCCATATTTGGTTCCTGGTACATCGTAGAACGCAATTTATACGCCTTCCCCATGCAACCGACCCCTAACCAGACCGCATAAACATATGTCTCATTTCACATTCCAAACTATGTCTCTGAACATGCAGCCTTTACGGCTCCATGGGTGACGCAGTCATGGATCCATCAGTGCTTGCAGAAGCTGGTACATCTGTCATGACTGTCGTAACCAACTTGCCCGGCATCATCACCATTGATGTGCTGTGGCCAAGTGGAGGCATTTCAGAAGACCGTTCCACAACATCAACTCCAAGGTGTGATCCCGGTCCAAGGCTCAGTCGATGCCTTTCGGTGCCTAAGCCGAAGCGATTCATCAATACAGCAATTGGTGGCTCTAGTGTCGTTAATGGGGCACCTTCTCGGCTTGGTGGTCTAGAGCCACCGTCCTTGAGCACGGCTAAAGTTGCTGTCGGCGACCTGTCTCCTGACCTATGGCCAGCCACATGTCTGTCCTCAAAGCGACCTGCCAAACCATCTCTGGCCTCAGATATGTCAGATTCGACATCGCCTTCGCTATTTGCAGATTGCGTGTTTTTGATCAGCAGCTCTTGCTTGATTCTCTCTGCTTCATCATCTGTCACCGTTTTCCAACTGCATTTGGCGTGTTTTTTGGTGCATCCAACACAGGCTGTCAAATGCTTCACACATTGAATCTTCAGTCTGCGACAACGGTCGCAAGGAGGGTTGATTTCATCTCCTTTTCCTAGCTGGTCAATTCGCTGGGTGATGAGTGATCGTAACGCTTCAGCGCGGCTGTTTGTGATGATCTGACCCGCCGGATCCAGAGCGATGGAATTATGACGGCCAGATGAGCTTGTACAGGCTGCAGTACTGTGTAACGGGGACCGTTGTCCTGTGCTTCCCAGTGACAACCCGGCCGCCGAAGCTGATCGGGACGGCGGAGTAGATGTTGAGGCTGCGACGAATTGCTGCAAGAGGTCTGCATGGAGGTCGAAGGATTGACTCAAGTTGACGGCTCGTTGTCCATGGTTAGATGGTGAGAATCTTGATGAAGACACATCTTGAACATTGCATCTGCGGCGAATATCTTGCTTTCGTTGACCGAGCTTGTGATTGAGAATCCGGGCTCTGGCTGCCACTTCATCTGCCTTTTTATAGAGGATCGAGGCTCTTTGTTCAAGGATATCAAGCGTTGCCAACTCCGCCATCTCGTCCTCTTCGAGAGGTTGGTCGAGAGGGAATCGGTCCAAGGCACCGGACCAGACTAGACGCCAGTCATCCTCTGTGATCTCAACTTGCGTCCCGTTGATGGTGAATTGGCACCAGCGGGTACCATCGGCTTTTTGGGCCAAGTTGTGATCCTTGGGGTTGGATCTGGCGTAGCTGACCACATCCAGCCAGCCGATGGGCTTGGCAAACGGCTGAAGTTGAGCTACCTTAATAGGCCCGTCGAAGAATTTCTCAATGCCTCTGAGAAGACGAGGGCCTGTGAGTTTGGCGCCGAGATTGATGGCTAAGCTCTCATGATGATCCAGCACATCTGTTGCGGTTGATCAGCTTACTTGTTAGATCGATCAAAGCGGAAATAGCCATATAAAATACTTTCGTACTCGCCGATGAGGCTAATTATATCCGAAAAAGTATCCCCATCGCCCTGGATGAGGTTCAAGTAAGATGGACTCGTTCTTGGTAGATAGTGGATGAGGCCTTGATTTTCAGTTAGTATCTCTTTTTGATGTATAAAATAAAGTTGCTAAATGCACTCGGCATCAAAGCAACAGTCATCAGGCATGGCATCACAACATGCACGATAGGAGAGGCCATTCAATCGGTTCAGGTGGACGCATACTGGCCAACACATGCACTCTTTGCGGGCACTTGCGGTGGAGGGCACCAGGGCGTGACAGGCAGATAATGGGTGGACACATGGATGGGTGATCGTTGGAGAGGTGAACCTCGTCTCATGCTACAGAGAGACCATGCCCATGACGGAAGCGACGGGACATGAGGAGATGGGCGAAGCAATTTTGGCGCACGAGACATACCTTGTTGCAGTGGGGTGTGCACATGTTGAGAACGTCCGGGCTGGCCACCGGCATCGTCGACATCACGCTTTCGCTTTTGATGCTCCGGCTCCATGGCATGTGCCATGAATGTGCAAGTGCAGTGGTGGCGGTGACGATCAAGATTGATTTGATCACCTCAATCACAGTGGTCTAGAACGGCAAGGGGGACCTCTTGAGCTGAACAGCAACACCTGAATGGCGGTTTGTCCAAGTAAGCTCTCTTGGCGCGCAGTGTACACAGGGCTGTGTGGATATCGGGTGGCGTGCAAGCTGCACCTAAGTATGGCCAGAAAGGGCCACAAGTGGGTGAGAGATTTGTGGGATTGTGGACACCCAGAGTCTTGTGCGTTGCGGCGGGAAATGGACTTGAGTCGAGAGCGACAAGATGAATGAGGTGGAGAAAAAGAATATCAGAATGGTGAGGGAAAATGTGAATGCGAGGATGAGAGGGCGATGGAGAAAGAAAAAGGGGGGGCCACGGTGTTGGTTATAGGAGATTCATGGCGAAGTTGAGGTGAGAGTAGCTTGAATCTTTTTGAGTCTTGAAGTTTGCGATGGCTGAAGAATTTGTCCTCTTGCTCCCCCTTCCACGGCAACTGACGTGATTTAGTACGTCCTTGACAAAAACGAAACAAAAAAAGGCCTGGCCCAGACTTTCCTGCAATGCGACTGGCACAGGTGCTGTGGCACAAGAAAACAAAGGGCGAGGAAGAGAGAGAAAGGAGAGAAAGGAAGAAGAGGCAGACGGCGATGGCGTGTGGGATAATAAGGGAGCGACGTTTCGAGAGAAACCAAGTACCGGCCCGGATGTGGATGTGGGGGCATCAAAATTGAGGAGAATGTGACGGCATGCAGACATGGTTCCAAGGCGAAAGTCAAAGCTACTTTGGTGCGTGTACCTATTGTTCAAAGACAAGCGGATGGGAGAGTGATGGCCGAACTAGGTACGCTAAAGGTACAGCGCACAAGCGGTATGAAGGGAGGGGCAGCGGATACTTGGAATTGGACGTATGCACTGAGCCACAAACCAACTGAGAATCGGGGAAGAGCTGCACGGCAAGCCTTACTTACACAAAACCAAGCCCTCCGGAACAACCAAGTTGTGATTGGTGAGGTCCCAATGCGCACAGAAGGACGATCCCATGCCCATGGTGGGATGTAAGCTTAGCAGGAGGCAGCCCATCGGCAACGGCGCTGTGGTACCGAAAATTAATTGCCTCTTTTTTTTTTTTTCCCTGTCTTCTCAATTCTCAATCGAAAGAATGACGCAAAAAGTGGAAATTCTGGGCTTGAGGGAAGCCATTTTAGCGCCAAATATGAACCTTCTGACACCACAAGCCCAATTTGCACTTTCGTCGTCCCTGAATCAATGGGCGCGGAAAGCAAATATCCGACGGTCCACAGCGTGCTGAACTATGATGCAAGCTCGGCTCGCGACCCTTTTGGCACCTTTGCTAGTAGAGAGTTCAGGTCACACCAGCCGTTGGATCTTTTGACGCTGGTAATGACCGACTGACCGGGCTAGTCGATGTCCGCAAATGGAATGGGAATCACTGCCGAGAGTGAGGCGATCGCCAAGCCCTCGCGCTTTCGTACATACGTACGGCATGGGCACACCATGCTGTTTCTTACCCAACAAATACAAGTACCTCGCAAAACTACATCTCTAGACATCTCTGGACGAGGACATTTTCTACAAATATCATCAATTCTAGATCCGCTAGCTGCGGAGACCCTTGCAGGTGGGGTTCTTCTATATGCTATGATATACAGATGATATGCCAGCCTTTCGAAGGCCACTCGACAAAAACTTTCCTGGTGCAAGTTTGGAGGGAAGATTTGCTGATGTTGGGCGGTGAATCATTAATGTACAGCCCGAGAGCTGTAGAAATCACCAGGGCGAGGGAGCCACCATATTCCCATACAGCTGACTTTGTTAAGGTTAACTGATGAGATCCTCACGTCTTTCAAGGGGGGAGGGAACACGGGCCGCGGAGTGTGCGGTGCTCGCGTCCCGCTGCGCCTGTCTTAGTGCGGGTTCTCAGGTCGAGCTACCTGCATGAAGGTCACTGCCCTCACTAACATGAACGTATAGTAGTAGGGCAAAGCCGTACACAGACGTGTTTCAAAATCCAAGATCAATTTTTAGACATGTCCTTTTTCGTATAGGCAGATCATCTCCATACTGGGGTGGCAGTTTGCATGCTGCACCCGACTTTCAGACATTGCCTTTTGATTTGTTGGCCGCCATCAACTTGGTGTCTATGTTTGGCATGAGGGATATTTCTCGACAAATTTACGACAGGTTGCGTCGGGCGAGTTTTTTTTTTCTTCTTTCTGACCGCGCCTTCAATGCAAAAGGTGGAGGAGGGTGGCAACAAGCGGTTTACTTCCCACTCACTAACACGTCGACGGTACCTGCGATGGACCAGCCCGGCCGGAACCTTGAGTGCCACCCGGACGAGGCTATGCTAAAGTGTCTCTGCGTAACTACGAACCGGCTTGTGAATCCGGTTCGGGCGGAAGGACAATGCAATTTGACGTACGTGGATCCCACGTTTTTCGCTCAGACAAGACGAGGCAATTCTCCGTAAACAAGCTTTTCTGTACCTGGAAAAGCTCTGCGAACACACCGCTGAGCCCAGGTCAAAAGCTACACATATCCCGACTGCTGCTATTGTGTACCACTTATGGTTTTTTTCTCCTTTGGATTTGGATTTGGTGCACGCCTATGGAGAGAGATCGTCCGCGCAATACCACACTTCGCGTCCCAGCCGGGCAAGTGTGTTCCCGTCCCTCGCACACACATCACAGGTCATGACGCCTCTCGCATCCAAGCCTTGTTAGGGAGGTCTGTCTATATGTGCACAGCAGAACCAAGGGCTGAAGCTCCATCCCTATGATGTCCGCTGCGCCTACGCAGTTTGGTTTTGGCTCCTGCCCGGCTTTCCACTTATAGCTGTGTATCGCGCATCTCGCCCAATGTGATCTTCGCCGAGCTCGCCCAAATAGGCAACCCCTCAACTTGGCACCACCCAGATTCCAAATAGCCACCTATGAACCACCCAATGAATTCCAGTTCCACACGCCCCTCTAACCCCCGAGCTTGCACCGCTTCTGAACCCCACCAAGGCTGCCATCACCACCACTCCCAAGACTTTGCTTGCTTGCCCGCCCAAAAAAAATAGTTCCGAAACAACGACCTTACCACAACAGCACATCACCCAGCCCACACATGCGACATGTCCGATAGACCCGCTCATCGAGGCGGCCGCGGTGGCCAAGGAGGAAACTTCCGCGGTGGCAGGGGAGGCGGTCGCGGGGGCGGCGCCGGCAACAGAGAGGGGGGACACAACCAGTCGGGCGAGCGTGAGCGACCCAAGAAGGAGAACATCCTGGATCTTGGAAAATACATGGATAAGCAGATCACTGTGAAATTCAATGGCGGTCGTGAAGGTATGCAAGTGCCCAGTGCTTGACAAATAGATCTGGCCATCTTGTAACATTACAACGCTGACATCTATCCTTCCCCACAGTCAAGGGAACGCTCAAGGGATACGACGCCCTGATGAACCTCGTCCTCGATGATGTCCACGAAGTTGTCCGAGGTTGGCCGCCGAATCCCGTTCTTCAGTGTTGCTATGACCAGAGCAAACCCTGCTGACAGACCACCCTGCTATAGATGAAGAAGGAAACGATGCCACTCGGTCTCTCGGCCTTGTCGTTGTTCGAGGAACCCTCCTCGTCCTGGTCAGCCCCGTCGACGGAAGCGAAGAGATTGCCAACCCCTTTGTCCAGGCCGACGATGATTGAGCAAGGGAAATCCGATATGTATAGCGAGAAAATCTGAGGAGGCATGATATACACCGGCGAGTCGGCCATTTTACAGTTAGGATGCTGTGCACACAGCAGAAACACTGGGCCACGACCAAAATTCTTTTAGGCGATATTTATTGCCGTGTCATGTTCAGTTAAGTCTAGAGCCGGGGCGCTAGGCTATCACGATTGAAGGCTGGTTTTATCACGGCGGCTCTGGCGAGACTGGGCGTCTCCAACACCGGATTGTCCATCCGCAACGTCACATAGAGTCATATCCAATCACATCCTTTCGTCTATTTGAATCAAGACCAAACTATTCATAAAATCAGAAAAGTACTATCATCTCGCTATCTCGCTTAATCCTCGTCTTGCGCAACCCTCGAACACTATACAAGATCCCGCGAAGTCCAAGGCCTGTGATGGCACGAAGCTCGTTCGCTTCTGGCCCATGCTCGTATTACAAGCACGCATCGATGCCTTCCAGGGGCCTATTTAGTTGTTTGTCAGACAGTAAAACCTCTTTCGGCTCTAGTTAATCAAAATCCTTGCCTTCTAGCCTAGCCAATTTGTCAACAATGCCGCCTTCAAAGGGAAATCTACAGTGCCCTCGAGTTCCTCCTCATGCGCTTCTTTCTAATCGCTACTATAGAGTAGACCACTACATTTCTATAGCATATCTCTCGTGAGATTTCATATCGCTTGGTTAGTTTCTTAAAAGCTTCGTCCTTGCTTGTTACCCTTGACGAGCTCCCCGAACGCGTTGCCCAGCTGCTTCTTTAGCTCCTTATAGCTGATGAGAAAGCTAGTTTGTTCATCTCGACTCGTCAAGCAGATTCTCTCTTCTGTTCCTGCATCCAACTTATTCAGGCACCGAATCATATGCCCCATGTCCAGAGCAGGGTTGCCATTGCTGTCGACTTGGTGGAAGACATAGTCTCTGAATAACTTGAGCATATAGCGCTCGCCGTTTTCTGACCAGGATCGATCGCCATCAAATTCATATCGTTCATTGATGGCACCTAGTTTCATCATTATTCTGGCGATCCTGCCGTTCTCCAACTCTCGATACAAGTCTGAGTTGGCCTTATCGACGACGTGTAGACTCTGGTCTAAAGCAGCAACAATGCGCCCAGAGATACCTCGGATAAATTCATCGATCCCCTTTACCGCGGGGGGAGGTTGCGGTGTGAGGAGCCAAAGGATCGTATCCCTCAGCTCCACTGAATATGTCCGACTGATCTGCTCCAGCGACATTTTAAGATTGGTGAGGTGAATGGGTAAAGTGTTAGTCGCGAGGCACAAGAGAAGCCGACCGAATTGAATGAAGTCTTCTTGTTGAAGTTCTTGTATAGATCTTCTAGAGTCAAATTGCACGACGTCTAGAATTGAGCAGGCGCTTAGTCGAATTCGATTCCTGTCCGTCAAGATGATTTTGCTCGGATCAATGCAACGTGCTGCCAGGTTAATAGCATGAATAGCTTTGAGTGCGTTTGCAATCTGAGTAATGTAACTCCACAACACCGACTCAGACATGGGTGTTTTCTGGTGAAATCTGGTGCCATGGGTAGAGTTTGGTGATAGGTGAACCTCGCTCAGGGTTTTAGACAGAGGGTGATAGTTCTGGACGAAAATGAGGGAGCTATCTCCGAACGCCCGCGTGGTAAAGGCATCAATAACCGAAACAACGCCGCCATTGTCAATGCGACGCCATTCTTTGACCAGCCGTATTGCGTGCTCGTTAGTCAAGCGATATCCCTCAAGCCTTCGAAGGCAGTAAAAGTACCCGGATTTGGTTGAAGTGGCCTTGTAAACCCAACTAGGGTACCCGAAGATATTGGCATTCTTCCTATGAGTAGTGTCCAATGCGACAAGGGAATGGTAGTTATCCAACTGAGGGAGTTGGGAGTTGGGCATAACCTGCAGCGATGCCTCAGCCTTTTTGACATATTCCTCCCGAACCTTCTCAGGTAGAAAGAAGTCATGCGTCATGCGATGATAAGGCATCAAGTCATCTCGATGTGGTCCCTGTGGAGCGTATAGGTGATGTTGGAGAGGTTGGAGGGTTGAGGGGAAAGCACTTTGTGCCTGGAAGTAATTGGCACCATGGCCTCCAAGACCGCCATGGTCTTCAGCGTAGGGATTAAATTGAGGAGTGGGTAAGCCTTGGCTTACAGAGGACATGGAAAATGGGTCAAAGGAAACGGCTTCTTGTGTATTGCCATTTGGAGTGCTCTGGAGAAAATCAGAATACATTTCGGGTATGCAAGGTATTGTCTTACGGTTGCACTGATATCAAATGTAGGTGTGAATTCGCGGATTGAGGCAGGGTTGAAAATAGCAGCATCGCTATCTTGAGAAACTCCTGGATTGACAGGTGCTAGACTGTGTCAGTCGATACCTAACGAGCAGGGCACAAGGGAGGATTCATACCAGCTAGGCCTCGTGGTGTAAACGCTGGTGCGCTTGCTGCTTGGGAAGAAAATGTTGCTTTCTTCCCTCCAGCCTGGATGTTGGCTGGGGTGAATGATGGTGACTCGACATTTAAAGCCTTCTTAGATCTATGTGCGTAAAATTTGTTAGCCATATTTCGACTCAAGTGTAATTGTGTTCCTGGTTGCGCGTTTTGATGTTGATTGTGCGGCTCAATACTCCGCGAATGGCCAATAATTCACCCGCTGGCCTCGCCAATACAAATATGCTCGGGATTGGAAAGAGAGAGAAAAAACGGAAACCGATCGCCCATCCGATCATCCTGTGACATTTATTTGACAGGCGGGGAGAGTCAAAACTGTAGAAGGCCTTGGGTACTCGATTGTGGGAAAAAATATTGGCCCACGCAGGGAGCGATTAGACAAGAGACATACTCCCCGTCAAATCCACTCTCAGCGTCTTTCCAACATATGACGTTGAGCCCAAATTGCCAATCGAACCAAGTCGTCTAAGAATCCCAATGGATGGAAAGAGCGAGATCGCGACAGGCTTGGAAGCTAGGTCGGCGAGGCCGGGCGGAGGGTGGAATTTCTTCGCAAGGGAATTGGGGGCGTTCAGATGGCAGGTGCGGGACGAACAAAAACACGGGACCACCTACAGTTCTTGATTTGAGTTTGTTTTATTCTGATCATGACTGAATGCGCAGCCTTGATCTTCGTATCGACAATGGCCGTAGATGAGGACGTTTCGACATAGCGTATCTTTATTTTCTAAATCGAGTGTTAGTTCGCAAACCGTGAGTTCGGAAGCCAGCAGGTATATAGATCGGAGACTAACCGCGTCCTTTAGGTCTTGGTGACCCGACCTGGCGACGAAGATCGGTCGTCTGATATCGCGACGTGGCCATGGTCAGTAGAATATGTTGAAGTAGCCGCCCCCTTGGCCGATTTTACGACGTCTGCTAACATTGTGAGCGGGTGAGCGGAATGGAGGAACCGAAGCGGCGAGCTATGTTTGCGAAGGGGGGTCGTGCGATTAGGACGCGAAGGGCTAGGGGAGCATCACGTACTTGACTCTGGCAAGCATTTCCCATGGCTCAATTGATCGAGGCGACCGGCCGCCCATGGATGACGAGAAGCGGGGGGTTGTCGGCGGGCTGGTCGAAGCAGCCAGGGTCCGTGAGGGTGGGGAGGAATGCAAGGGCCAAGCGCAGAGTTGAACTTGAGGGCACAAAATCGTCGTTGCCCTCAGGAAAGGCACCTCGACAGCCGATCGAGGTAGCGAGGCCCTCGCGAGATATAGGGATGTCGGTGGGGAGAGGAGTGGCTCGCCGACCGGACGGGAGGGTTTGGGCTGGGCAAAGACTTGACAAAGTCGCGAGGGATTGGGGGGGGGGGAAGGGCCACCAAGCGCTACAGTACGCGCCAGGCCCCCTCAGTAATGGGTGCGTCGGATAAGTAAGTACCCCACAGCCAAGTCTTCTATGGGAGGTACTTTCGACTTCCACCTGAGTCCCCCAGTTGTCCAATGATGCCAACCGTTGCTACATATACGCTTCCTTTAATTGCATTCGCTAATGTGCTGGCCTGCAAGTGGAGGCACTGGCACACGACTTACTACATCGCAGAATTAGATATATTCCTAGCCGTAGCACAGGACATGAAATACTTGTTTTATTTTTTTTTAGACCCCGCGGCTCTTTTCTTAAAAAATCCAAGGGAGACACGTATACTATCCAGTAGCCCCCATTCTTTTCTTTTCCGCTCTCTGTTTCTCATACTTCATTTATCTAGATATGCGAATAATCCGGGGTTATCTACTAACTGGGCTCGAGCTCTCAGGGACGACTTGACCATCCTTGGTTGCACGCCGCTTGAGGTGCTCCACTTAGAAACCAATCGTCACCGTCACCCACAGCCCGTCATCGAACCCCGAGGCACCGGCACCGGCGACACATCGCACAAGCCAGGTAGCCGCCGTCCCTGCCTTCGTCACACTGTACAGTTTGCCGTGAACTTTGCGATCCTACGGCGCATCTTTTCAGTGCACCCAGAAAGCCACACAAATAGTTTTTTGTCCTGATTACACATTGACGCGCACATGCTCCAGCAATCAAAGGTAGCACCATCACCACTTCTTCCCTGGGCATTGGCTCCCACTTCTCCCACGAAGACCGAAGCAAACACATAAAAGGAATCATCGATCGACTGATAATACGCGACCACAAATTTCCACTCTACATTGCCTGGAGGACGTCGATTCATCTTGGAACCATGGCCGAAGGCGAGTTCGACTTGGGACAGCTGTCCACAAGCCAGCAGGAAGCACTGGACCAGTACACCCAAGTTACGAATCAAGACGTCAATGAGGCCATCCCGCTTCTGCGACGGTCAGAATGGAATGTCCAGGTAAGAAGCCAATATCAGTCATAATCTCATAGTCTTTTACTAATTACGACCAACCCTCTCAGATTGCGATTGCCAAGTTCTTCGATGGAGAAAGCCCCGACCCTATAGCAGCGGCTGTTCCAACCCAAGATATTCCTCGAGCATCCGCCCGTCACGAAAACCTTCAAGAAAGCTTACTATCTGCCGCTGCTTCTCGGCCCCATCGTGGATCCCAACGACAACGAACCGACCCCGCCCCTCGGATCGTGCCGCAGAGTCCAGTAACGAGCAGATCGCCCTGGCTTATTGGACTCCTTCTTGCCCCGTTCGGATGGGGATGGAAAGCAGCATCGACTTTGCTACGAACACTGCTTTATGCATTTACGCTTCTACCGGCGTCGATACGCCCGCGTGCTGTTACTAGTAGAATCTCTACCGGATTTAGGGGCACCAATGGTCGGAGGCCACTTATGCCCCGCGATACTGCCGCCAGATTTAAACGAGAGTTTGAAGAAGAGTATGGAGAGAATGTATTGCCCTTTTTCGAGGGAGGAATTGCCCAGGCTCACGACCTGGCCAAGAAGGACCTTAAATTCATGCTGGTCGTTCTTATGTCTCCTGAGCACGATGACACTGAGCCCTTTGTGAAGGAGACTCTTTTATCGCAAGAAGTTGTCGACTTTATCAAGGACCCTACTAACAATATTGTTCTTTGGGGAGGCAATGTGCTGGACTCAGAAGCTTACCAGGTAGCGACAGAGTACAACTGTACCAAATTTCCTTTTTCAGCCTTGGTTTGCCTGACTCCAAAAGAGGGCAGCACCCGTATGGGGATTGTAAAGCGTCTTGTCGGACCAATGCCCCCAGCAACATATTTATCAGAGATAAGAGCAGCCATGGAGAAATATGGGTCCGGCCTCGATGGTGTACGAGCGGAGCGAACAGCCCAAGAAGTGACGAGAACTCTTCGCACAGAGCAGGATTCTGCTTACGAGCGTTCTTTGGCTATTGACCGGGAACGCGCGCGTCAGAAACGGGAGGCCGCCGCGGCCGCAGTAGCAGCCGAGAAACAGGCTCAAGAAGAAGCGGAGGCAGCTGCAAGGCTAGAGGAAAAACGACAGCAGTGGCGAGCTTGGCGAGCGACAACAATTTTACCCGAGCCTGTGGCCGGAGACAAGAGCGTGGTTCGAGTTGCGCTGAAGATGCCCGAAGAGTCCGGCATTGGGCGAATCATCAGACGGTTCCCGCAAACTGCCTCTGTGGAAGAACTGTATGCTTTTGTGGAGTGCTATGAACTTTTGGAGCAGGAGAGTGGAGGAACAGAATGCGCCAAGCCCGAGGACTACAAGCACGAGTTCAAATTCCGAATCGCCTCAGTCCTGCCGCGTGTGGTTTATGAGCCTAGTGCAACAGCTACGATGGGCGAAAAGATTGGGCGATCTGGAAACCTGATTGTGGAGGACATTAGCCCCGAGTCGGCGTCTGAAGACGACGACGATGACGAAGACGAGGAGGCTGAGACCGAAGACTAGAGAAATTAGCTATGAGCATGATTAGCTAGGTGTGCAATGCCCATGTATGTGATGAGATATTATTTTGTATAGCGGTCAAAGATTCTGCTTTTATTTTACGGGACGATTGGCCAGAGTCGAATGGATGCTGTCACGAGGTATAGCTCGGGTGGTTCCAGCCAGGGTTTCTTGGACGGCCACACACATTGGCCAGGGCTCAAGGGTAGCATCCATGTCCCTGCATGTGCAGACAGCTAGCTACATAGACGCACAATAGACGACTAGCCTGCAGTTTCGTCAATGGGGAAATGCGGTTTCTGAATGTGGTTACACGGTTAAGATACAAGACCAAACAGGCAGCCTGTGTCTGCTGTTGGTGCATGCACGCATTGTGTCGGGTTGGCTGTTTCAAGTGGCCGTGCCGTCAATGGAGGACCGAGTCGTCGTGTAAATTGGCTTCCGAGATTTATGCATGAGTCAAGAAGGTCGCCATGCTCAATGACACGCGTCCCGACTCTTCCCACTCAATGCACGAGCCAAAACGGACATGTCCCTCGTGCATGTAACAGAACGTCACCTGCATTTCCGGTGCCTTATTCCATTCGTCTCTGGGTGGGATGGACAAACGCTGCCCAGCCTCTAAGGAAAGAGGGGTGGTTTGATTGCGTAGGGTTGTGAGGCTGTGCAATGGGCAGCACTCCATTTGGAGAAGCAACTCGGCGACCCAGTGCAGATAAATACAATGGCAGGGTACCGGCCCAAGCAGGTTTAAGTACCTGATACGGAGCTAGATTTGGGATTGGACCAACAATCACCGAACGGGTAGTCCGCCACCCTCTTGTGCGCTTGTCTGTGTTGGCCTCCACTGGTTTCGGCCTGCGAGCCCACCACCGCTTCCTTGCTCTTGGGGGTTCAGCCAGTTGCTTACCCCGGATCTTCCGCCTAAACCCACCAGGGGCTCATTAATCTTCATTTTCCCTCCCGTCCGCAACACACTCAACAAATTCTTCGCGTCGTAATTATTAGGTGCGTTTATAGCCGTGCTTGTTATTGCTGCGGGTGTTTATGCTCATCAAAGCTCACCATCCCCTGTTAATGCGCCCGCGCGTATCTTGTGGCATTGCTGCGGCTCTCCAACCCAAACGGGAACTGACTTTTGACAGCGCCCCATTACCATCGAAGGTGACGCACGGGGCTTCCTGCAAACGCGATAACTTGAGCCTCGACAGTCTTGAACGCCGTTGAGAGGCTGAAGCGATTCGAAATAAAATACAGGACCATCCGCATGAGAAGGAAATCCTCCGCTTGGGTTTGACAATTTTTCGCTTGAATCCTTCGTGCGCCTTACCAGCTTCTCATCATCAGGGATCACCAAGACCCTTGTTCTCTGCTTATCCAAAACAACGGCGCTCCAATCAGTCGGCGGCTACTCCTGTGAAAGCATCAGGGTCCTAACCACCAACCTACCAAACCGAGGGGCTCGCCTGGTCTCACGAACACACCATCGCCAGTTCCTTATTTTTCTCGACCTCGACCTCGACCTCGACCTCGACCTCAACCCCTTTCGGGCTTTTCGCACCTCCGCTCGCGAACGCCGCTGCGTCGCGATCCCTCACCTCTCGATCTCCGTCAACCCTATCTCCTCCCGGTCGTCCCGCGCACTCTCGCCGCGGCGCGAGCTCCGAGGCAGCAGCCATGAAGTCCATGAAGGGTCTTAGCATGGGAAGGGTCATCGGCAGCATCAGAAAGAAGGCCAGCAATGTCTCTGCCAGTACGCGACACCCGATAACCCTCTCTATTATTTCCGACCGTTGAGATAGGTACTGACAAACCATTCTTGACAGGAAGCTCCGAAGGTGCTGCTGTCAGTGGTACCACACCAGCCTCGACACCCGAAATCACGGCTCACAATAGTGTGGTATGCATCCATCCCTTGCATGGAAGAGGCGCCTTCATCGATGTCTTGCTTTCCTTAGGCGTCCCGGCGCTAACAGTCCATGTAGAAAGCCTTCATCGAGTCAGGTGGCCAAGCTCAGGTAAGCACCCTACGACTGCAACATATATCGTGCATTTCTTCGTAGCGCACGAAAGCTAATAGTATTGTGCGCATTGTTGAAGACCGATGAAGTTCTTTTTTTACCCCCAATCGTCGATGCGGCCGAATCGTCTCCCGGCGCAGCTGCTGAGTGCGCACGGCTTATTCGCAAATACCTCTCGCGAGACTACTTGGGTCGACCATCATGGCAGTACAACGCCATCATGCTTATGCGCATTCTAACCGACAACCCGGGCGCAACCTTCACAAGAAATATGGATCAAAAATTCGTTGATACTGCACGTCACCTTCTCAAGGCTGCGCGTGATCCAAGTGTGCGACAGATCCTCATGGAGACTCTGGATGACTTTGAGCACACCAAGTTGGACGATGAAAACCTGACTTTGATTATATCCATGTGGAAGAAGGAGAAAGAGAAGGCATTCAAGGAGGGGGTATGTGTCTATTAATATTTAATATTTGCGTGTCATTGATTGATTGCTAACATTCTACTCACAGGGCCGAGCACCACAATCGATTCCTCCCCCGAATGCCCCTTCAGGCCAGCCTCCCTATAACCCCCATTCACAGAACTACTTTGCCCGCAGCCACAGTAACAAGCGCTTACCTGATCCTGTTGAGTTGGCTAGCCGGCTTGAAGAAGCTCGAACATCAGCTAAGCTGCTCGAGCAAGTCGTCATGAACACTTCTCCGAGCGAATTTCTTGACAATGATCTCATCAAGGAGTTTGCGGACCGTTGCCAGAGCGCATCTCGTAGCATCCAGGGTTATATGACTTCGGAGAACCCAGCCCCTGATAACGAGACCATGGAAAACCTCATTGATACAAACGAGCTATTGCAGACAGCCCTCAACCAACATAAGCGAGCTGTGCTCAATTCCCGCAAGCACCTCGGTCTCGGTCAAAGAACCGACTCTGACACACCTGTCAGCATTGATCAATCGAACGGTTCCGGGCCTCGAAACGAAGAGCGGGTTTCCATGTCCGGCTCCTACAACCCTCCAGCTACTATCAGCCCCATTAGCAATCACGGCAAGGGCAAAGAGACAGATGTCTACCCCCCGCCTCCTGGCCCACCCCCAGGTGCTATCGCCACCGGCTCTGGTTCTTCCAACCCGCTTTCTGATTCCGCTGCGAACGACCCATTCGCCGACCCTGCAAACACGTCTAGCCACGCAGGCCCCAGCTCGAACGGCGAGTTTTCGGAACGCCTTGCTTTTGAACCCTTCCATCCAGGAGGCTTCAGCTCGACTTCTGAGTCGGCCGGCACCAAGGCGCACCAAGGGCACCGCATCGCCGATGAGGTCTCGGACGATGATGATCTCTATGACGCACCACCAAAGAGCAAGCAGCCCACCCAAAAATACTAGAGCGAGGAGAGACAGCGCCAAGCGGGGTTGATTTTAGCACTTTGAGATACCAGTAAAGATGATTTGCGGGGCTTGATGGAGTTTATAGTGGAAGTTGATCGCTGGTAAACCAGTTTTTTTGTTGAACTCATGTTGGGGACAGGTGGTTGGAATTGCGAAGAGTGTGCGGATTGGATATGCGAAGGTTGCAACGGAGACTGGTCGCATGGTAGATGCATGTCATGGATGGTTTTTACACAGCGAAGAGGCGAAGTGCCACATAGCGTTTCTTTCTTTCTGTTGCATTGTACTGTAGCCATATTCTACGCATGAGCAAGCAATTGGTTTCCCTCTGACACGCGCACGATAGAGCTCGCAAGTGATGCCGCAGGAGGTCAAATGCCCCGGGATTTGAGCCTATATGCTTCCTCGGGCTGCGCCTTAGGCATGCAGGGTGTCATCCGGAACACCCTCGTACGACGTGGGGAAAGGGTTCGTTGCAACATTGTGGAAATGCTGTCCAAGTAGTGTGCTCCCCTGTTCTCGGATGCCTGGATGCATCGCATGATACGAGGGTATGGGCGCGCTTTTCTTTTCTCCCCCCTCCAAAGATGCGTGGGCACAGAAGGGGAATTGCAGAAGGGGCAATGGAGCAGCAGCGCGCGCATTGGGCGATACAGCTACGTCCTGGTTAGTTAATTAAGATGCAAAGACAGTAAGGACATTTTGGAAGTGGGAGGGGGAGGGGGCTGTAATTGTGGTTTGATGTGGTGACTGCGAGTATGGCTCAGATCTAGCTGGGCTTGGGGATCACAAGCTCCTGCAAGGAAGCACCAAGAAACTGCATGGTCAAGGCTCGAGACAGAGATGGGTTGCACATGCGCACGAGGCCAAGTCAAGGACACGATGGACTTTCGGGTTTCACCAGAAGCGGGTGGGGGAAGGCGAGTTTGTATGCGAATTCTTTTACGAAGGTCTACGGAAAGGCGTGGATCACGGAACAAGCAAGACGCGGCGCTGAGCGTGTCAGACATCTTTCGAGATGAAACCATGCCTTCCTTCCCACTCACCCCTCACCTCGGAGAGGCTGGAACGAAACGAAACAAAGCAAAACGAGTTGGACAGGAACACACTGGGTTGGGCACGCATGGTTCGGGCAGATGACAGAAACGGGAAGTTCATGACCGACGTGGTGCCGGAGTGTCGGGGTCGGCAGTGGAATATGACAAGGACCCCGGATAGTCTTGTTCCAGTGTCCACCCAGATTGGGACAAATTGAGGTTGATGTGGAAATATTATAGGCTCCTGCCCCCCCTCCAGTGATTAGTAAAAGAAAGAAGACAGAGACAGAGAGGCTTCGGGGGTGGTTGCTGATCACTGCCAGCGCTGTCAACGCTATTGGTGATGCCCGCGGCACCCTGCAGGCGAGCAATCAAATTCTCCAAAGTCTCCGCAAAAGCCTAGAAAGCTGCATGCCAAGGTGGCATCCGGTCAACTTCACCCCGCGAGCAGGGCGATGGTGGTTCTCGCAGCACATGGCCGGAGGAGGGTCCCTTGAAAAGAGCAAATCCCGGGGTTGTCGAATAGAATGTCTGTTCGGCCCCGTGCTGCATGAGCGGGTAGCACGGCAGCTACAGCGGCTGGGTTGGAGGAGATGGAGCTGGGTGGTCTGAGGACGGTGATTGGCCTGGGGAGCGGAATTGGATGACGTCGGGGAGGGCGAGATTTAATATTAGATTGGAAACCAATGGCCACGGCTCGTGATGGAAGTGGGAGTCACTATGCTTAGAGTTGAGCGGCAAACGCTGCTGCCGTTGCAAAGAGATGGGTTCCTTGAGCAAAGGAACGTGCGAGACGAGAAGGGGGACGGCCGAGGGTCGCTTTCAGCGGGAGAGGAAGCATACGGTCCACCGGCCGGAAAGGCCGATCTCAAAGCAAAACAGGCCGAGGGAATGGGTTTGAGCGGAGCAGATGCGGATGAGCTGGGGGTGGACCAAAATAGGTGGAGGGAACAAGAGTGGCGGTAAAAGGGCAATACAGAGAGATGGAGGAGCAGGCACAAATGAAACGCGGAAGAGTAGCCAAGCGCAGGCAGGGCCGCGGACAAGACGCCCAGGGGGTTCGGCAATGGAGGAGGGATCGCGATGGGCGGCTTGGGCGGTCATGTTGGTCATTCATTGTATGGAATGCAATTGGACTCAGCCCAGCGCGCGTGATTGTCAATGTGCGGTCAACGATTTCTTTTGTGGAGGAGCGGGCGCCATTCCTTGTGCAGGAAATGTCTGCGAGCGAGTAGTGATGCTAGCTGCCTCGAAGGAAGCGAGGCTGTTACTTGGTTGGGCCCTACGATTGCAGAAGGGTTCCAAAAGGGAAACCGAGACCCTTTAAACTAGGGTTAAAAGCGAAAGAAAGAAAAAACAGTACATACAACATGGCAAGAGGCTGAATCCACAAGATACAAACGCAAGCGAAAATGGAGAGCGTATTATGTACCAAGATAGTACAGATGCAGTGTTAGTTTACGTGGTATTGGGCGCCCTAACGGTGCCGCTCTCTTGCACTTGTCCCGATGTAAATGGCCAGCCCGGGGGTTGATGTTGGCCGGCGGTCGCTGAGCTGGGGGACGACTCGGGATGAACTCAATCAAGCGGCGGCTGGACTGCAACTTGAGGCGGGCCGGCTCAGGTCGGCGGCCTGAAGCGGAGAATCCATCAGATTTTGCAAGTTTTGTCCTCAGCTGAATGGAAGAGCAGTACGAAAGGCGGTAGCAAAAATAGCCACGGTCGTCGGGCATCGGCCAGCAAAGCATATAGCATGAATCACTATGGCGGGCAGGAACAGAGATGAACCCTCCTCGGACGTGGCAGCAAGCAGGGTCAGCGCAGTCGGTGTTAATAAAGGTATTGGATGCGAACAAGCAGACCCTGGCGAGCGCTACGACACCGCCCTCGAGCAAAGCGGGTGAGGGTGAAAGGCGAGTCGCTCGCTCAAGCCGAGACGACGAAATCTCGGGGCGCCATGGCCTCCAGGCACACCGTGTTATTGCAGCATGTGTGTGTGGCTTGTCGTCGCGAGATTCGCTGCCAATGCAAGTCTCCGCCGGGAGGACCCCCAAAAAGAAGACCCGAGAGAGTGCAAGCAGCAGCATGACGGGCATGTACATGGGACAAGGACAAGGTCTGGTCGAGAGCAACGTCAAATGCGGCGGGCGGCGGGCACGAGGCGAGGAGCCCGAGCTAGCATGGCATCCATCGCATGGCATGGCATCGCAGGCGCATCGAAGCGCATCACATCGCATCGCATGGCATTGGCGAGGAAGGGAAAGGGCGTCGAGGCCCCAGTTCGCGGCGCCGGCGCCTGCGGGCGATTGGCTTCCGCCGCCACGCTATGAGGCAAGGGAGCCGAGAGAAGAGGGGCGACCGTTCCCCCGAAGGTGAAGCCGGGCGGGTCCCCCAATTGCCGCATTGGGACATTCTTGCGAAGATATCAGATTGGCTAGGTGAGAGACGAAGCATGCCTCATGTCGAGTCAATATGTGCTACACCTACTTTTTGTTTCTTTTTTGCCTTTTCCCTACCTTTTCCTAACGGGACCTGTATACGCATGTGTTATGTACCCAGCCAGGTGTGTGTGCATGTGTGCGCGCGTGCGCTGTGCGTTGTGTGTCGTCGTGTATGAGTTCTATAGCCCGTGCTTGCAACGTACGAAAGCAAGAACCAAAAAAAAAAAAAAAAAAGCTCGGGCCTAGGTTTTAGAAAGGCGTCTTTTCTTCCCATTCTGATGCTGCAACGTCTCGCCACGGTGACGCCCGCACCACCAGCTTGCTCTTCACTCTTCCTCGCACACGTTTGACGTCGCATCTAATAGACGACTCTCGTTTCCCCCCCTCTCTTCTAAATCCATGATTTATTATTGCCAGACAAAGGGCAAAGCTCACCCTGTAACATGCATGGGCAGCTCTCACCTGGAACACGTTTCTTCTTTCTGCTTTCCTTTCTTTCCTGCCACGCGCACTCAGGGCTGCATCCGGGATCGACTGCGAAGCCAAGATTGTTTTCCTTTCTTTTTTTTCTAGATGCATCCCGCTGCTTGTCCCCAACCAATAAGCCCAGGACCCGTCTTTTTAGGACAGCGGGCATCCTGGGATCGCTTTTACATGGCTCGTCAATCTATTCCCACTCTAATGACGGCTCGCTTGGCTCGTCGTATCGTGATATTGGTCCTCTTGGAGCAGCTTCATGCTTGATGGTGTTGTTGCCGGGCCTCAGTTCTTTTTTTACACACAGCACAGACAAAACACAGCGCAACGCAACGCACGCACATACATACACACATCCCATCCATCCACATACATCATACCTTGCGCACACGCACACACGCACACACATACACACGCACACACCTCACCACTAGACCTTCAATTGAGCATGGGGCGTGCGTGCGCCTGTGTGCTCTTTGATGTCGTTTTACCCACCATGTCTCTGCCAGCGCCTCTCTATTCGTCCACGGACCTCGCCCGAGTGAGAAAAAAAACGTTCACTCTTTCTCGACATGGCTTCGCTTGCTTGGGCTTCCCCTTCTAGCCTTCTTCTCCCACGCTAGACCCTGGTTTCCCATCATCATCCACAATCCGTCGCTCGACATTAGTTCTTCTCCACAGAGACGACAACTCACGCTTGCCACCCGATCTCCATCTTGCTCAAATCTCCACAGGGTCTAGCTAAAGTTGCGTCGCCATGGTCCCCTTCCCCACCGTTGCCGCCCTCCTCTGCCTCTCCTCCCCCCATCCAAGGATACTCCATGGCAACCCAAGTCCCCTGCGCTTCTGCTGGCATTGCTCCGTCCCCCAAATGGCCTCCCTGTGGCCCGTTCTCCCTCTTGTTGCTCGAATGTCCTGTCTCGTCCTCTGACGCCCCTCCCATTCACCGTGTCATGGGCATCCATCACCATCATCACCCCCCCGATCTCTTGTTGACAGCGGCCCAACCCACTCGACCCCTGTTCCCCTCCTCACCTCCCATATGCACAAGCCTTGCTATGCCGCCTTGTTAGAGACACATATATACCTGTTCCAAGGCGCCCTGCATGCCATGGCCCCAACCCAACCCGCATCGAGTGGCTCCGTTGTTGCAGGCCCGAAGCCATACATACATACAGTGCTCCCCCATCGTCGCTCCCTCCCCTAGCTCAACTCCCCTGCTGCCCGTTCCGCCTACTCGGATCTCCGTCCACCCAAGAGCCACAAATCCTACCGCCTCCCAACTCAACCGTCTGATGTCCCTTCGTTACTTTCGCCCCAAGCAGCCTAGTGTCAATCTGTCAGAGCCCGCCCAGCGCCTCCCCACGCGCACTTACACTCACACATACATACTCAGCCCACAACCACTTCCATTCCTGGTCTGAATACCACCTCGCATGCCCTCTTCCCATGCTCTTCACATAATCCCTCCCTCACCATGCGTTCGTCGACGGATTTTCTCCTCCCGTCTCCCTGCTCCTCCCTCTCCTCTGCCATTCCCGCCGCCGTCAACTCCTTCTACTCATCCCGCGCCGCCGTATCGTCTCGCCGCATGGCCCCTCTGAAACCGAGTCCTGTGGTGAATGTATCTCTTGGGCATCTCAGCTCCGAACTGTTAGCTCTCATCTTCGAACAGGTACGTAGGGTCCCACGCTCACCACCCGCCATGTTGGTGCTAACACGTACGCTTTCAGCTTCGAGATGTCGACCTTCAGTCGCTGGAGTCTGTGCGGTTAGCCTCGAGGAGGTTTGATGCCATTGCAACACCCATCGCCTACAAGTTCTTGACATTAAATGAGCGTCTTGTGGCTCCTGATGCCGAGGAACGCTATCCTGATGCCCTTTGCCACATCTCTGCCTACACAACCCATGTGGTCGTTCCTGGGAATCTCGACCGCGACGGTATCAACAGAATTCTCCTTCACATCCGGAGGCTCTCATCAATACGGTATGTTGCTGTGCTGCCCCCCACGGATTCCCCACGTGCTGATAGCCCATGCAGATGGCAATATTTTGACAAGAATTTCCATGGCGCCAACGTCTGGTTACCATCAGACATTCTAAACCCAAGAAATCCACACCTCAGGAAAGCTAGGCTTTACGTCGAGAATCTACCTTTAAGCGAGACAGACAATCACCTTGGCGATTGTTACACCAACGCCATTCCTCCGCACCTCCTCGTCTCTCTAAAGCTCACCAGCCCGTCACCCACCCTCTCCACTCGCCTTGGCTCCGTAAAAAAGCTCCTGCTCCAGTCTCCCCAGCTCCGAACGCTCCAGTACGAGGACCGTGGCCAAGGAACGAATTTCGAGTTCGCGCCGGGAGAGCGCCTGCCTCCGCTAAGCCACCTGCTATTACGATCCTACGACTGGAACCATTCTGCCGAAAACGTCAGGGACCACTGGAGCTTTTCGCAATTGGAATCGCTGGAGCTGGTCTCGGTGCCGGTATTTAACTTCCTATCATCTGTTTCCTTCAATGACTTGGCTGGTTTGCGCAAACTGCACGTGGATGACTATAGCCATCTCTCTGACAGGCGACAAGAGGCCACCAATGGCCTATACTTACTAATCAAGAACCACATCCGGGCCCTCGAGGTCCTCGACATTACCTGCCACACCCAGCTGTTCCCCCTCGACGCAATTCTAGCACATCGACGCTCGCTCCAGGTTTTACGATTCCGAGACCATGTTGGATTCGCAGACGATGATCGAAAGTGCCCGACACTGTGGGCTGGAGACTTGGAGATGCTGGCTCGATACCTGCCACTTGTTCACACACTAGAGTTGGACATGGACGTGGGCAACTCCAATTGCAGCCCGGCCGATTTCCTCCGCTCCGTATGCGTTTTCCCGTCTCTGGACACGCTCACCTTGCACGTTCAGACTGTGGTTCGACCCCTCGAAGATATCCCCAACGGTGTGGACCGAGATTATGAGTCGGCCATGGGCATCTTCCGCTTCCTCGTCCAAAGCCGGCAGCACATGTTCGGCATCTCATGGAAGCGCATCACCATCAACGTGGGAGGCTGGAAGCGCGTAATGGTCAGACGTCTGGGAGGCGCATGGCACCGGCTGAACGAAATGGGCATCTACGCGGAGAGATGCTTTGTGCTCGAGCGGGATGAACAGGGGCGATTGGCAGTTCGGGAAGACATGTGCCTAGAGAACTCGAGCCGCCGGGCCAGTCCCGCCCCTTGAGATCCAATGGGGAAGCAAGCCGATTGGCTCTAATTACAACTTTTAAAACAACCAAGCCGCAGGTGACCCGAGGGGGAGAGGGGGGGGGGGCAGATAAACGGTCAAAATCAAAGATCGCTTCCTGAAAGGGTCACCTTTTTTTTTTAACTTATACGACACCCCCACTTGAACTCGAATCCGAGATTCAGCATAAGGGGGGTCGAGGGGCGTGTCCTGTCCAGGCCGACACTGAGATGGCCGAGGAGGGATCGGACCGCCATTGCTGCTCCTAGCGGAGGCGCTTCGGCCTTAACAGCATAAAGAGACTGGGGAGATTGATTGTCGGTGTCATCATGTTAAGAGTCGGGATTTGGTAATATAGCCCAACAGGGATTTGGGTGTATAGGGATACACGAAGTTACGCAGACACGACCATAGACAGTAGATAGTCTGCTCGTACATAGAGCAAAAGATTGCAAAATCATAATTCACTTGTACAATTCCTACTTGAGACATATTGCCAAGTGCTAACATGCCCTGGGGCGTTGGCATGGTGGAAATGATGATGGCCGACACCGTTTTACCTCCCTCCCTCCTGCTTCAAGTTTTCTTTGTCGTCGGTCATGTACACACTTGACGGCAAGCATCATGCCTTCAGAATACCACGTTATCTCGTTGGTAAGACAGGAGCCACTCAGTTCAAGACGGAATGCCAGCTTCGAATATACAACCCAATCCTTGAATGGCTGTGGGAAATAGATTGTTGCCTGTAGCGCAAAAGCGTACAAGATGTATCCCAGGACTGGAAAACGACTAGGTTTGCGACGAAAAAGGTAAGTAATGTTGGGGAAAATATTAAAAAAAGAATGCCAAAATATTTCACTCCATATTCCTCTTACTTGGTTCGTGTTTCTATTCGCTTTTGGCGTAATGCCGAAACCGGTCGTCGTCTTGTCAAGGGAACAGCCGTTCGAAAGAGTTGTGCAGTGTCGCAACGGAAGCTAGGAGGTTCGGAATCTAGACCGCCAGTATGTACAGGGCTTCCTGGACATGTTCGAAATGGCAGACAGGGGAAGGCCATGATGCAATCATGTCAGTGTATACGGTTTGCCCCTCGGACGGGCTCCTCTCTCATGTTGATGGGAGGAGACCTTGCTCAGCCACGCTGCAAAAAAAGAACCACTTGGGAACTTGCTTGTTTCCTGCCAAGAAACCATGAACCTGGACCGTCAAAGAACAATGTCATGAGTTTCAGGCCAATAATCTTGTGACAGGGGCCGGGAAGCTGTCAAGGAAGAGAGCAACGTGGCACTGGCCCATGGTTCCTCCTGGAAGCACTGAGGAAATCTCCTCCAAGTATACAGCCGCCCGGGCGCACAGCCAGCCCGACGGCCTTTTGCTCAATATTATTTGTAATATATTCATATATTTATTTTTCTCTGCATATTGGGAATTCATTTCATTTTATAATTTTATTTCAGGGATCATCATCTCCCCAGATCATGTTTTACTTGCCATACACGCACCACTGCTTGATTCTCTCGAGTGCATCTGCCTACCCTATGGTCGAGTTTCCCACTTTCAAGTAGCTCCGGCTAAGCTCGACGCGACGGCACCCCGCTCTTCTTAATGTTATTCCCTCCACTCCCTGCGGCAGGCTCCGGCCGGTTACACCCTCTTGTTCCTATTGTGTTTGGTGGGAAACAAAGATTACTTTTTTTGAATCCCGCAGGGGGTGGAGGGAGGAGGAGAGGGTTTCGCTTCCAGCACGCCAAAATAGCTTGACGCGCACGGCCGCGGCAAAAAAAACCACAACAAAAGCAAGCAATTGGAGGGGGGGAAAAAGCACACGCTTCTTTCCACCGTCACAGCTCGTTCGTTGGCCAAACGCTCAAAGCGGACTAATGCGAAGCGCGGTGCGGCCGGCCCGGGAATCCGGGATCGCTCCACACTGTGTGAGGGGCTTGTTTCTAAGAGCCGCGTGGCCAGGGACTATTGTCAAACATGGGCCCCATTGTTCGTTTTTTGATTCCCGGCAGCTGGGGGCGAGGGGATCGAGAAGAACGAGGCAAGCAGGTGGTTTGGGAGGCGGGCGCCTCGACAGCGGGAAGCTATTCGGGTGGATGGGAGGGGCGGGAGGCGCAGGCCAGCTGAGCGGTGTTGGTTTGCAGTTGCTGTTGGTTGGTTCTTTGTCCAGCTGAACCGTTGGTCAGCGGCCCACGTCTGCATCGGGCAGGGGTGTCCCGTATGTAAGTCAGGCATGCAGCAAGTGACGGCGAGCTAGCCTGGCCTGCGATAGCCTCATTGTTGTGACATTTGCGAGGAGCGTCTGCGCGGGTGCGTGTAACGTGTGTGTCTGTCCATCGCCGGCTCGCTGGCACGCGCAATCAACCCCAGAGGGAGGGAGATACGCCGACGGCCCCGTGGCCAATCCCCTTGCCAAGCACGAGGTTGAGCCCCCGGCCGACGAGCAACCAGCCCAGTCCATGTCAAAATCAAACAACTTGGCCGGCGGCAGTGCACGCGAACACCCCCCTCCCCAGAGACGTCACTTGTGAATCACGAGGTCTAGACTCCCTCGGGCCATCCCGCGAACCGAGAGGCGGTTTCCACGGGCTGCTGACCACGCAAAGGTCACATCTCGTCTACGGGGAACCGCTAGCAAACGGCTGCTGCGATGGGGGCGAAATCTCCGGTCCTTTAGCCGCCACGGCGGCGCACAGATGAAGCAAGGGGACGGGGAAGGTTGAATGAGAGCATGGGGAATAGGAAACAGGCGATAAGGAGGAGGGGGGGTTGGGTTCGTGAGCCTGGAGTGCGTTAACCTGTGACACATTGCCGAGTCCTACGGTGAAGGAGATCCAAGCAGCCGATGCCATGATGTCACAATCAAAACGGGGTGCACAGGATGAACCCTCCTCGGATCAGCGACGGTCAGACCTCCTCCCAGCCCAGGCCCATTGACACTAGCTTCCAGCACCGAGCCCAACGAGATTATGAAGACCTTGATCCCTGCCCAAGCTTGCCCCGGATCAGGGCGTTGGTGTTCCCTGTCTTGTGGTGTAGCCACGCCCTCAGGCCGCTGCCGTAGCATATATCCGCAACGCTCGAAGCACTGGCCGTCGAGGTGTCAAGCCGTCTTGACATTCTAAGAAAAGAACGCTGCAAAGCCCTTCTTTATTGTTTATATTGAATCTGGAGAATACGCTCCGGGGATGCTTTTCCCTCCCAGGATAGCGTCGATTCGTTCGATCCTCGACAGGGAAGAGCTCGCTTACACTCGGCCGTAGCCACGTTTAATTTGACATGAGGCGAGGCTGAGCGTGTCGACGCATATCCGAACGGGAATAGCATCTTTTGGAAGTATGCTATGCAGGGTAGCCTGTGTGTGAATTCCTTTAGAGTTGGCATGGCTATTGAATCTGCCTCTCTGGTCTAGTGTCGGCTGGTGTATCCAATCGCTGGGGGATTTGTTGGAGTCACAGTTTACCATTGGCATGGAATCCATATTCAGAAGGGTACTAGCGAAGTTGTCACTGAGTTTGCCAAGATGAAGCATAATCGGAAGCTGCAGAGTATTCTCTTGCAGCATCGGCTTGGGTCGAGACATCAGAGGATACCTCTTCAAGCTAGGTCAGACGGGAAACTAAACGTCTGAACACAAGAGTGACCTTTTTATCCATTGACTTGGATAATGTAGCAATGCCACCGTTCTCTGGTAGCTACTTGTTTGATTTCCACCGCAAACATGTATGTATTATTCGAAACATCGACCGCAGGTGTTTTCCACTGGGAAAGCTTGAAGCTACATGGAGAAGCTCTTGTTCATTTCGTAGCTAGGAGTATGCTCGTTCGCGGGTTCGAATTTGAAGGCCTTGTGATTGACCTCGAAAGAGAAAAGACCGTCCTTGCGAGAAGGGGCCAAGTTGCCTTGTTCCCCCCACCTGGTCCACAGTTAGAATTTGAGAAACTGGATAAGGAATCTATCTCTTCTCTTGAATCGAGAGCAATTGGTAACCTAGCCGGAGAGAACGAGGTGGCTTCTTCTCCGGGCTCGGATCAGCTTGCCTGATCCCCCCTTTTCCTTCAGCTTCCCAGCCTCCATCTGGAGTTTGATCTGCTCACGAGCAGTACAGACGGAAACTTCCCTCTGACGTACTCAGCTGCCACCGCAGAATCAGCCGCATGGTTGAAAGGGGATCAAAGTAAAGAGCCATGGCGTGGTGTAAACCAAGCCATGGTGCAATGAAAGAAAAGGCCGTCGGAAAGCCACCTGGGCTCGAGATGATGGGACGTAAGATTAGAAGCACGCCAATGTGTAAACCAAGAGTCCCAGGCTCGGGAGAAAGGAAGTAGAGGAGCCCCTCTCCCCTCGCTTACAGCATCGTCTCGTTCGCTGCCTTTGCCACGTCACTGGGGAGCGGTGCTCAGAACCTCTCGGCGCGCGTGTAAGCCTTCTCCGATAACGTTAGGTTGCGACCCATTGGAAGGAGACTTGTTGGCTTCCCGCGCCATGGGGCGCTTCAGCCTGGCCCCAAAATATCCATCGCGAGGCTCTCGAACCGCCAAGACGGAGAGGGCCGAACTACATTTGGAAATCAATGTCAAGCCCTCTCGCAACAACCCCTCAACTTGGCAACGTTCCCATTCTTCTTCTGCCCATGGTTTGCCTTATTGATTCTCGGCGGCCGGAAATTCTCGTTCTATGCCACAATCGTACAGGTGTAAGCCTCGTCGACCCGACATCGTGGACAAAGCAATAGCCTGTGGCGTCAAAGTCTTTGTCCAGCACTGGGACCGCGCTTCGTTTCCAGCCAGTCGGGTTGCCATGGAACGCTATTTCGCTCTCTCTGTACTCCGCCGAGCCACCAGCATGTCCTCGTGGCCGTCTCCAACACCCGAGTCAGGTCAGGGGGCGTGCGAGAAGCGCTTTGTGGGAGGGGAACGATTTCGGGAGCATGGTGCCACAGAGACCAAGAAGGAAAGCCCTCCCGCAAGGAAGAGCCCAGGCAAGAAAAACCACTGGCCTCGCCGGGTCGCAACTCATTTCTCTCTGGTCCCGTGAGGTCGGTCCCGAGGCACTGGCTGGCCCTCTGGGTGCTAACTCGGAGGGAGCTGACGCCGAGATTTCTCAGGACCCAGGGCCGTGCCACCCCTTAATGGGATGGGTTATGACGCCAGGATGGGATGGAGAGGGTGTGTAGAGAGACTTCTTTAGGGCCCAAGAGTGCTAGAGAGCCTTCGGTCAGGGAAGGGAGGGGGAGATGACGGGGATGGGTTCCTGCGTCAGCCCGCAACACAACGAACTTGGTTTACAACCAAGCAATAAACGCAAGAAACAGGGACCTTGGGCGTCGTAGAGTTGGACGGCTCGTTGGGTTGCGTAGCCGTCCCGCGATTCCCGTCCCCGGAAACAGCATGGCTCCCACTTTGCTCGATCCCCTCGCCGACTTTCACAATCCTCCGGCCAAGATCCAAGCTTCTCTCCGTCCTAGTTTTCCACCCCGAAAGAAACAATGAATTCAGCCGACCCGTTCTTGGTCCCCATGATCGACGTCTCGCCTCGCCTCGTCCCGTCGTACGACGGCTTTCTCCGAAAGTAGCGACAAAAGGATCCGGCCGCCTTGATCGTTGCAACTGGCCCAACAAGCTTCCCGGCTCTCGCTCTCCCCGCCTCTCTGTACGGGATAGTCTATAGACAGCTATACACACAGTCTCGCCTCGAACACACCCCTCCCTCGACGTTCGTTTGCCTCGCCCTCGCCGTCCCTCGAACGATGGAATAAAACGAGACACAATAATAAACATACGGACACCGTCATCCACATTCCAGTCGTGAGCCGCCGTTTGCGGTCGGGAACCATTTCGCCATGCTTCGTCCCCTCCCTCGAGGGTGGCGCTGCGGAAAGGGCGGGGCGGTTCGCGATCTGGACGGAACTGTGATTTCAAGACAGATCTTGATCGCAGCCGGTGGCAAGTGGGAGAGGGAAAAGGAGGGGGGCGTGTTGTCGCCTTGGAGGAGAATGGGGCCCATTGTCTGGCAAAACTCTGTGTCTGCCAAGGTTCAACACGCCCTCGGGCGAGGCTTTCGTGGTTCCCGTGCGTCTGGAGTGTCCCGGCAGAATGGAAAGCGAAAATAACAAAAGCCCGTGGCGACAAGCTCTGCTGCCATCGAGCATTGGGCCTTGACCAAGTCGAAGCAAGGGGCGTGGAGAGGCTTGCTGGCTCAGTCAGAAGGCAAGTAGGACCAAACAATAAGCAACTTAGAAAGCGGGAGAGAAAAAAAAAGAGTTGAGTAGGCAGCAAGATAGAGGTGGTGGTGTTCGTCCACGCAGGACGATATGGGCGTGGGAAAACAAACTCGTGCTGATTTCGAGGGGTCGAGCATCTCTGATCTCGTGCCAGTCTAAACCGCAGTCTCTTGTTAAATTGCCAAGCTTCACTTCGTTGATTCAATGTTGCTGCTGCTCACTGTTGATGGGAACAGCACTGAAACAGCTGCACCAAGCTCCCGGGATCAGGATGGCATGGACTGTGGTCGTATGGGAAATTCCTTTCATCTCGCTGGCGCCTCGCAGTTTACATTCTGCATCTGCCTTTTCGCAATCCAGGCACAGATCTGTCTCACCCCGTCAGCGGCCCTCACGTCACCAACCATTTCCATACCAAAGCTCCCACGATGGCCTCGGACAGAGAGACCTCACGGGGTCTGCCCACGCCCTCTTCTCCATACCGCGCCCGAACCCGCATTCCAGTGCCCCAGGTATTCGGGATGAGCACTCCCTCCCTTGTCTCTGTCTTGTCTATTGCCAACGCCGAGCTCGCCTGGGGCGGGGAGGCCCGCCCTGCCATCGCTCTCCCTGCCATCGGCTACAGCCCTTTCCGTCCTAATCCCTCCTGTGGTCAATGTCTCCCATCTCTCTTGCCCAATATGCACCTGGAGAGTGGCTGTAATGTCCGGCCGGACTTCTTGATAATGAACGTGTCTAGCTGACAGCTTACTTGTTTCTCTCTTGGAGGGTTAATCCTTTGTTGCGTATCCTTGGCCCACGCACACCCCCCCCCGTCCCCCCCGTCCCCTTTTTTTTTTCGCTCCTTCTGGTGGTGGTGTCTTGGGTTATCTACCTACCTACTCCTTGGTCTAAGGGCAAGGGAATGGGTTCTACCACCAATGATTGAAATTCAATGCTTCTAAATTTCAACCCAGGGAAATTTAAGAGGGAATTACAAGAGTCCATTGGACAGCATCAAACAGCACTATTGGTAAATGGTTGCAGCCGCTTGTGTCGTCGGTCCCCCCTCCCCCCTCCCTCCCCTTTTGGGGCTACTTCGCGAGTGACTCCGCGGTGCCCAACCACTTGCCTGTAGCACTCTCCGGCCAGCATCATCCCCATTGGCATAGCGTGACAAGTGTTTTATTGTCCCAAGGACGTGCGATATTGGCTCTTCGCCTAGCCCTTGCTCAGGGCCCGACTCTCTGGCCGGTCGTGGAGAATAGACCCCATGGCGGCGGTAACGGACGTTTGGAAGCTGGGTGTTCCTTGAAGACGGCCTTCCTTTTCGCTTCTTCTCCCTCAGGCTACGGGGGTGGGAGGGGACCATTTAGGTCAGATGTAGAAAAGTCCGTTGCTCGCACGTTCTCACACGCACGCAACGTAGGTAAACACTTGCATGCATGCTCGCTCTCTCACTCACTCACTTGTTCGCTCGCGCACACCACACCATCGCAACTTGCACGCCCCCTTTTCCTTGATGCTGGCATTTCCCTCACCGCATCTGCATTGCACACGACGGAGGCGACAGTGCGTGAAGGGCCATCCTGATCCGGGGGACCCAGCCTCGTAGACAGTCTAGACGGACTGGGTACCGCACCCCGTTGGTGAGCTGTCCGGCCTGGTGCCCAAAGGTTCTTTGGAAGTAGTCTGGTTCCGACTCTGTGCGTTGTCAGAGCTCCTTTAGCCGGTTGTCTAAGATGGCGACTAGAAGAGATCGAAAGGAGGTGAAGAGGAGGCTGAGAGGATTCCCGCCTTGTAGGGTTGGTGGTAGGTTTGTTCGTTCGTCGTAGGGGGCTCGTGGTGGTGTCGAGGCGCTGCTTGGTGAGGATCCAATGGCTGGTCGGCAGTGGTGTGTCCAAGGCAAATGCAGGCAACATGAGTTTCAGCCCGGGACAATGACAAATCTTGGATGATAAACCACAGGGACTTGTTCATCACAAAACATGATGGTCCTGTCATGTTTGCAATCACCCATGTCCTTGTCTTGCCCTCAGTCTGCTCGGCTCTCCTCCTTTTTCCCCACAAAGAATCACACACAACCATGTATCTTCTTGTGCCATGCCATCTTTGTCCAAACATACATGCAAACTCACACACATACATCCATACTTACATGCACTAACATGCTCATACGTGCAGAAACAGGTCCTTGTCACCGCTCTCTCACTTACACTGTACCGGCAGGTACCCTCTTTTCGTCTGCCGGTACTCCTCTTTTTTTTTTTTTTTTTTCCAACTCCCCCTCTTTCAGATGCCGTCCTCGACTTCTGTATGGCTCATTTGCACGATATACGCCAACCTCTCTCCCGCCGTGCTTCATCACACGCCTAGTTCTCGGCGCATGTGTACTTTTTCTAGTCATCTACTGCTGCTTGCTAATATGCTTTTCTGCCTCTTTGCTCCATTATTTTGCTAGACGTGATTCTGGTGCTCCTCGCACACCCCTCCCCCCTCTCAAGAATCTCCCGAACGAAGCCCAAAACCCAATAACTCCATCAAAGTCCCCCAAAGCACCAAAGGCCCCGTCCCCTCGCCCAAAAAAAAAAAAAAAAAACCTTACCGCCTCCAACACGCCCCCCCTCACCAATCCACTCACTCCTCCTCCTCTTTTCTCTTGAACTCGTTCCCTCCTTGTTGTGTCTCCCTCGCTCCGCCGCCTTGTCTCCGCCAGCGCCGTCGCGCCCGCCCACGCCTCGTCCGTGGCACCGTCACAAGTAGTGTACCGTTTTACCTTTGACGCCCTGCTCCTAAGTCCGCCGTCGAGGACCCCGTTGCCTAATTTTGTCGTTCCCACCCGGGGGGGAGGGGGGTTCTGGTCTCCCTCGGGGGATCCCCGCGCGTGTACCAGCGCCCGCAACCGGCCGGCGGTGCCCATAAAGCGGTACCCGTCGCCTTACTCACGCCATCGCGGACTCGGGCTCTGCCTGCGTAGCTGCCGAGAACAGACCACGGGTGAACGAGTGGGCGAACGAGCCAGCGAGGGGCGTGTACGATCCGTGGGGATGGGATGGGATGGGATAGGATAGGATGGCTAGTATGGCATTGGCATGGACATGGACGTGAGATACGGCTAACTGAGGCCCATTGAGGGGATCATCCGCTAGCCGGGCCCAAGACTACCTACCTGCCAACCACTGTTTGAGAGAGCCTTTGCCCTGCCCTGACCCTGAGACGGTGAGCAGGAGAGCGGCGAGTAGCCGGCCGGCTATGGCCGAAGGAGTAGCCGCGGAGGTGAAGCAGACTCAGCAGTGTTCTATTCCGGGAGACTCATCATCGTAAATCAAAGCACGGGGCGAGGACTAGTCCAAGGACTTGTATACTTGCTGAGATGAGAGAATGGATGGATGAAGCATTCAAAACAGAATCCATCCCAGGGGGCCCTGCCAGACGCGAGCGAGAGAGCTTATAGCACAAACCGTGTGACCGATAATGGAGCAAAAGGCAATTAAAATTCCAATTCCAATCCCAGTGCCGGGCCTGCAACTGCCGTCGTCGCCGCCAAACCCTAGGCGGCGCGGCTGATGTTCGATTTGGATGCGAGCACCTGCCTCTCTCGCTGTTACAGTGATGGTCGAAGTACCAGAAATACGGCACCCATTCCGTCTTGGCCGTCAGTGGCAGCGCAGCGCCCTGTCGGTCCGGCGTCTAGCTCAAACCTCTGGGGACCTCTGGCGCGCGTAATCTACCGTTAATTACCATGGCCCCCCTCCCCTCCCTCACACACCTCCCCTTCCTCTCCGCCTACGTAACCGTCCGTCCCGTACCATTGTTCGCTAGAAAGACTAGAAAAGAGGCTAGCCAATTTGCCTAGAGGGGGAAGCAAGTGCCCAAGCAGGCAAGTGTAGTGATTCGCAGGGTGCCCTTGGGGGGGAGGGAGGGGGGGGAGTGGACATGAATTCCTGTCAAGCCAAAACTAGACCAGTCACCAAACCATGGCGGTGCATGCATCAAGGCAGCGCAGCAGCGCGTATATTGTAGTACAGCACAGCACAGTACACGCAAAAGGCAGAAAGACGAGACAAGGCAAGACATGCTAAGGCAAGAAGCAAGGCAACAATGGCGATGGGCACGGCACGGCAACCACGACCACATGGGGGCGTGTGGCGGATGTGAGCTTGCCGCAACTCGCGGCCATTTGCAATTACAAGTCTTGGCCAGCGTCAGCTTTCCGCCAGTACGTTTTGCTTTTGTAGCTCTCTCTGTCTCACTGCCAGCTTTGTCTCTCGTTTACCAATTTAAGAGAGCCTTAGCAAACGTATTATAGTTTTGCTTTGTCTAATGGCTTGATCCTTCCGTCTTTTTTCTTCTTACTTCTTCGTTTTCTTTTCTTTTTCTTATTATTGAGACCGTTCCGTGCGTGCTCTTGTTGATTTTCCGGCTTGTCTTTCACACCCCCGGCATCGTGTAATTTTTCTTTCTTTCTTTTGGGTTTCCTTGTGCTCATCCTTTGTTCTTCATGTAATTACTATATGTGCCAATGTGTAAGTGTGGTGGTGTGAGGTGTGCGCGTGCGCTTGCGCCTGTGCATGTCTCTCCTGTTTGTTTCTCTCAATATGGCAACATGTCACCTCTTTTTTTTGCCTTCAGCCTCGACCATCCACCTGCAACATCGTATAACTAGCTAATACGATGCCGTTTAAACTAGCTCACCAAAGCATCACCCAATCTTGTAAACCAATTCATGCCCTCAGTCAGCCTCTGTGGACCGAGCTAATCCAAACAGCCGCACGGTGCTTGCCTTAGCTCAGTCGATCAGGATCCATCCATCGTGGGTGTAATGTGCATTGCCAGCCTTTTGTGTGGTGGGTGGTGATATTGGTAGTGGTATTATTAGTGGTGGTATTAAGGTATGATCGATAGGGGCCAGATTTAAATATAAAATACAAGGTCAAATATATCCCCTATATAATTTTAGTATAACTTTTATTATATACTATCCTATAACCCTAGTAATAATCTATTCCTTATTTATTTAATTATTTTATTACTTTTATTAATCCTATCTATAGCCTTATATAGAATTATTCTTTTTTTATAATAGTAAGGCTATATTAATAATTATTAATATTTTTTTATTTATATATTAATGCCCTATAATCTTAGTACTATTAATAATAATATTCTTATATTAATTTAAAAAGGTAATATTTATCTAAAAGTCTTAATTTCTTAAAATATTAAATTTATAGGATTAAAAATAATTTAATAATTAAATTTTTTTTTTTTATTTATTTACTTAATTTATAATATAATAATAATTAATTTTAAAATTTAAAGATTATAATTTTTAAATAAATTTTAATTTAATATATTAAATTATTTTAAAAGTAATATTTAAAAGATTATTAGGATAAAGATATATTTTATATTAAGTTTAAAATATTATAAAAAGGCTAAAGGATATATTAAGAAATAATAGAAATATTAAAAATAAAATTTAATAAGTAAATTAAAAAGCTATTATTAAATAAGAAAAATAAAAATAGTTTTATTAAGAAATATTTAAAAATAACTAAAATTATAATTAAAAATAGCCTTTTAATTAAGAAAGAGATTATTTATAATACTTAGATTAAGATCTTTTTATTTAATATTTTAATTAAGTAAATAGTAATTAATATAAATAATAAAGTATTATTTTAGTATTATTATAAAATTAAAGCTAATAAAGATAATTTTTATATAAATAATAATAATAAAAAAAATAAAAAAATTATATTTTTTTTTTAAACTAAAGAAATTATAATTACTATAATATTTAATCCCTTTGCTATTAATTTAAAACTTAAAATTATTAATATATAATTAATATTATATTAGTAATTTAATTTTGCTTTTTAATAAGAAGGAAAAAGATATTTCTTTAGCTAAATCCTATTAAATATAAGTATAAGCTATTCTATAAGGAGAAAAAAGATAAAAATTAACTTCTTATTATTTAAGGAATTATAATCTCTCTTTTTTAATTTATTTAATTATATTTATAGTATTTCTTTATATATCCTAGGATCTAATAATCTAGAAAAGGTAATTAATAATTATATAGTAAAAATAATAAATTATAGGGAAAATATATACCTTTATATTATTACTTAGTTATTTAATAAACTAATAAATATAATTTTTTGGAATTTTTTATTTTTAAAGGTAATAAAATAGGCTTAGGTTAATTAGGACTTTAAAAAAAAGTTTAATTAGCTATTATTATTATATTAGGGTTAATTATAGTAGTATTATAGGTAGGTAATAGATTATTAGGGGCTATAGTAGATAATTAATTAGGGCTTAGATAATTAATATAGGGTAATTATAGTAAAGCTATATAAGTTAGATTTTTTTTATAATTAAGTAATATATTTATTATTTTTTACTATAAGAAATATATATAAATAAATAATCTAGCTTTTTTTTATTATATTAAGAAATTTTTTAATTATTATAAAATATTAAGTAAAAATTTTCTTTTAGTATTAACTATAGCTATATGCCTAAATAGCTAACTAAAATTTCCTTATTTTATAGCCTAGTAGCCTTATAATCTTATAATCTTATAACTTTATAATATTATTATTTTATTATTTTTTTTCTTATAATAATATTTTTATTTTTTATTTTTAATATTATTAATCTCTATATATATTAATATTATTATTAAATAATCTACTAGAACTTTATAAATAATAATTTATATTCTAATTACTATATCTTTTTTAATTATATATATAAAAGCTTTATTACCTTTATTATATAGTAAAACCCTATAATAAGGCCTTAATTATTAGCTTAATAATAATAATAATATTAAAGATAATTTTATATGCTTAAAGTCTCCTAAATTTACCTAATTATTAGGTTTTATATCTTAAAGCTAATATAGAAAGATATAATTAAAATTATATATTATCCTATTATCCTTATTATATCTTATTTTTTTTTAGTAAATAATATTTATTTTTCTTTAAATATTATATTTAGATTTTTTTTATTTATTATTTTAAAATTATAAAGTTTTATTATAATATATATAATCTTAATTTAATTAATAAAGAAATATTTTAGAATATTAATATAAATAATCTTTTATTTTTACTTATAATACCCAAAGGTATATTTAATAATAATATATAAGTAAGTATATTATAAATTAAATAATTTCTTATTATTACTAAAAATTCCTTTAATATTTCTTTAATTATTTAAATAATAAAAAATTTAAAAATATAAAATAATTACTTTCTAATAAGATTTAAACCCTAAATTAATAATATAAAACTAATTTAATAAAATCTTAAAGTTTTTTATTATTATAATTTAAATTAATAAAATATTATTTATTAATTTTTTTATTTCTATAAATATATATAAAAAATATTTTTTAAAATTAATAATTATAAATATATTCTATAATATTATATTTTTATATAACTAAAAATACTATTACTAATAAACTAAAATAAAAACTAAAATATATATATTATTAATAATATTAATTATATTATTAAATTATATATATTTTAATATTAATTTAATATAAGAACTTAGGTTCTTTGGTTTTAATTACTAAATAAATTAAATATATAAAATATATATTAAATTAATAAATTTATAAAATATTTTTAATATTATACTTTAGCTAATATAAAATTAATAATTAATATTATATTAAGGCTTATTATATATTATTATTTATAAAAATACTATAATCTTATAATATAAATTACTTTTTTTATTATTTTTTATTTTATTATTTACCTTAAATTAATTATAAAAAATATAAAATATTTTTTTTTTATATAAAATAAATCTTTAAATATTATTTTTAAAATATTAAATAGCTATTATATAAATTATTAAATTATCTTTAGATTATATTAATAGGAAATTAAAATATAATAAGATCTCTTTATTAATAATATTTCTATAAATTAAATAAGAGCTAATATTATAATAGCTCTTTTAATATTATATTTATAATTATTTTTAATAATAAGATATTTAATAAAGTCTATATTAAGCCTAAAAATTATTATATTAATTATATTTAAAATAAATATATATTATTATTATATTTTCTATTTAAATATATTATATTTATTTAAAAAATATAATAAAATATAAAATATTTTAGTATTTATATTCTTTTTACTATCCTTATTAATATAATATATAAAAATATAAATAATTTATTATTTTATTAGAAATTATAAAGAATTAATATTATATTTTTGGTTATATATGGAAATATACTTTAAATTAGGAAAGGTACTATCTTAGCAGTGAATTGTGCAAAAACTGAGCTATTTTGTTTTTTGTATTTGGCCTATTAATCATATCTTTAGTGGTGATAATAGTGGTAGCAGCTGTCTCTGCCACGCCGTCTTTCTTTTTTTTCTTCGCGTTCCTTTTTTCCCCTCCTCCCTTGCCACATTCGCTGCCACGCCCCAATTATTTTGCGTGTGTGCGTGGGCGGCGCGTCATGTGCATCGACCGTCCTGCGGCCGTCCCCGTGCAGCATCTCCACTCTGTCCACACTCGAACGTCGAATCGACACCAAATCTACATGACCCCGGCCACCAGGTCCCCGCCGGACAGGGACCAGCCCCCGGCACCAACAGGCCCCCAATCCAATTCACTTTTCCCTTGTGGCCCTGCCCTGCCCTGCCCTGCACTGTCCTGCACTGTCCTGCACTGTCCTGCTGTGTTTCTCTCTCCTCGCCCATCTTTCTGTGCCCTTTCCTTTCCTGTCTCTGGCTGTTCTGCATCTGACTCTCTCCAACTTTCACGCGCACGCACACTCTCCACTCCACTCTTGTCTAGCAATGACAAGAATTCCCGTTTTTGTGCATCCCCCGCAGACAATGCTATTTATTGGTTGACACGATGACCATTCGCGAGGGTGGTGGTGACATGTGCATCTACAGCCTCGCTTCCTCCTCCTCTCCATGTGGCTGGCTTAAATGGGCAATGCCAATGTCAATGGATCCAGAAAACCCACAACCCCGTCCTTCCCTACCTGCCATGTCGCCATGTGGGTTCGCCCTATCCCTCCTTTGTGCCTCTCCGCTCTCCGGACTTAGCCCCAAGCCATGGCCGTAGCCCATCGTCATTGCCATGGGCTTTACTGTGTTAGTGCCGTGCTACAGGCCCGGTAACCGTAGCCGCATCCTCCTCTTCCTTCTTTTCCTCCCTCGCTCCATGATCCTTGGGACCCATCAATCAAATGGCCAACGGCCCACGACCCATAACGGCCCACAGCCCAAAAAGCCATCCCATCCCATCGCGCCCATGCTCACCCTGCGTACGGTCCCCATACCATTCCACGTTCAATCAATCAATGCCCAGCCCTTGCTCCCTGCTCCTCGCCCCATTGCCCGCACCGCACCGCACCGTGGACCGACGGGACGAGACGAGCCAAAAAAAAAAAAAAAAACCAACCAAACCAAACTGACGACACACTCCGCAGCTTTCTCCCCAACCCCAATCCACCGAGTCCCAGTTCAGCTCAGCCCGGTCCAGCCCCAGCCCAGCCCAACCGTTAACGCTATCCTTCCTCTTGTGTCAAGCAGTCATCTCACATGGCCATTTTTACCTCGTTTGCCTTCCCCATGCATCCCGTCAGCCTCCCGCCTCCCGCTTCCCTTCTCAACTTTTCCCCCCTCTCCAATTGTTCCTCTCACCCCCTGATCGCTGTTTAGCCAGTTCCCTCAATTGTCTCAATGGGTTGTCCTATCCCATCTCTCTCATAGCCCGCCAATTTCTTTTTGTCCGTATGCCGTGTGTGCCTTCAAACCTGCCGGAACCCCTCGGGTGACACCTGACACCCTACTACCTTTTACCTGGGGCATCCACACACCACCTCCTCTCTAGATCCCTTGATCCCTGGCTTTCCTTCTCCCTGCATCCCTGGTACCCCCTGGCCACTATCAACAAACACGTACAGTAGTGCTTCCCAATCTCGAGTCATCCATTGGGTATCATTCATCCAAGTCAGATGTCAGAGAAGAGGGGAAGAAAAGAATACGTATTTCCAAAGTTCAGCTCCAATTGGTATTGAGGGGAATAATAGATATGGATATCGGGCATCAAAACGATTGATTATAACAGACATAAACAAGTAACCGTTCAAGCGTCAAACCGCCCCCCAATCACAGCCTTTCCCTGCTGTTGCCTAGCCTCGATTTTCCTGTTCGTACCAGCCCATAACCGTCCTGGGCTCCCATTTCCCAACCAGCCGTTCATCAACACATGCCTGCGGAAGAGGCCGAGAGCCCCTTTCCCCTTTCGCTTGCGCGAGTCGTCATCCTAGGAGACAAGACAGGAGATCTTCCCAATAGAAAAACAATAAAAAAACCAATCGCACCGCACCAAGCCATCCCACCCACCCATCATCATAAGTCTGTAATACTGGCAGTAAAAAAAATAAAATAAAAACAGGAAATCATTAAACCAAAATAACATAGCCGACCAAATTGAAGGCGTTGAACAAGGCGAGGGAACAAAAAACCATTTGGTGCCGCGAGGCATATCCGTCTTTCTTGGAAACAAAGTGACCGACCGATTATAAGGGTGCAACGGCCAAGAGCTGCTGCTTTTTTTTTTGTGTAGGCAAATTCCCAACGAGAAAGCAGGAGAGAAAACAGGGGGGGAATCAGGGAAGAGGGTATGCCATGACATCAAGAAAATCAGGCAACAGCAAACCAGAGGATGGGGAAAAAAGACATGATACCGAAACGTGGCGTTTGTTGCCAAACTCCGTCTTTCTCTAGATCGTGCACTGGTGTCCCGAATCGTCCACACAGTGGGCCCCCTTCCCATTTTTCTTTTTCGGCTTTTGTGATAGAAACAAATAAGAATCGAACTCCGGTCGCTGCCTCTTTCTGTCGAGATGTTGGAAAAAAAGCAAAGGTAACTGAAAACGCATCGTTATTTCGTCGGTGGCCAGCCATCGGAATCCGTGCGGCCCATAAATTAAATCATAGAGCCTCGACTCGTCGCTTTGACCTGTCCGGCAGGGTCAATTCCTCCTCGGGTTCGTTAACGGCTTACGTCTCGTCGGGCTCCATTTTGGTTGGGCGGCGGCAAGGGTCGGTTAAGCCTGTCGATCATCGTCTTATCGATGTCGTTCTTGTCTACCAGGTTACTGAGGCTCATAACAGACGAGTTTCCTCCCTGCGATTGTTGGCTCGGGGCCTGCCCCTGTCGAGCGGGAGTTGATGCTCCGCTGGAGCCGTTTTGGGCCGTTGGTGAACGACCACCGGGGGCAGATGCAGCGTAGTTTCCACCTGCAGTTTGCTGAGGCAGTGCATTGCCAGCGGGGTTGCGTGGGCTCTGTCGAGCTCCGGCATATGGAGGGTAGCCGATTCCGCCTGGGCTGCTATGATTTGAGAATTCAGCTGGTGATCTCCTCCTAGGATCATCCTCTGCAGCTCCCCTTGGTGGAGGGAGTCTATACCCTTCATCCTGTTCCTCAGACGTCCTACGTCGACGTCTTCCGGCAACTTGGCTGCCGTCGTCGGTTCTAGCGTCTCCGTAAGACGAGAAAGATTCAGTCGGCGATTGCACTGGGGGAGGGTAATAGTTTCCAGGCGGTGCCTGGGCCTGCCCAGCTCCAGGGTGCTGCTGGTAGGGTCCCGGTGGGGGAGGTGCTGGGACTGAGCTCGGGGCAAGAGGCTGGCCGTACGCGCCAAACAGCTGGGTGCCTGGTGGGACGCCGCCAGGAACTGCAGAAACCGGGATGAACGCAGTCGAGCTGGAAGAGGAAACTGGCTGGAAGATGCATTCTTGGTTCATTCGGGCACAGTTCTGACACTTCCCGCCTGGAGCGCTCTGATAACCACTACATCGAATCTAGAGCTGGTTAGCGGTATTGCATCAAGGACCTACGAAAGGTAGCACGTACTTTTCGCTTTCGACAATATCTGCAAGCAATCGACGTGCGCTGTCTAGGAGCTGCCTGTGTCAACTGAGGGGCGGCGCCGGGTCCTACGGGAGGATATTCGTAGACGCCACTGGCGAGGTGAGCGCGGTAGTCACGATAGCCATTTGGGGGAGGGCCCTGAGGAGGAGGCTGTCCTCGGTAGCCGTAGTAAGGATCTGCGCCGTAAGCCTCCTGGTTGTAGCCCGCTGGAGGAGGCGGTGGAGGGCGGCGATCATCATAGTAGCCACCACGCTGGTCTGGAGGCGGGTAGGCCGAAGTTCGTGGATCAGACTGAGGTTGAAGTGGTGGAAGGTAAGGTGCCTGTTGCTGGCCTGGCTGCTGCTGTTGGGGTGGAGGTGGAGGCTGCTGCTGACCGGGTGGCGGGTAGCCATTTACAGCATTGGGCGAAGCATACCGCGGGTCGGTGGGATATCCGCGACCTGGAGCAGGTGGCGGCCCATAGCTGCGAGAGTCGTGAATAGAAGGAAGAGTGACTGAGGCGGCCATGGTGGATGGAGGTGCTTCTGAAGGTCGCTGGGTGTTATCTAGAGGTGGTGGTGGGTAGTGAGACTGGGTTCTTGGCTGGTTCTCCTCGGGGCGATTGTGCTGAGGATACTCCTTTCGGTAGCTGTCGTCGGCCATGCTACGTTGATGTGCAAGGGGCCGCTGACAGGCGGGTGCAGATGATCGAGATGGATCCGGAAGCTCGAGATATGTGGTGATTAATGGTAGAGCTGCAAAAAAGCATTTGTGGGTGAGAAAAGTGGTGGTGGCGGCAGTGGTAGTTGTAGTAGTTGCCGTTGGAAGACCTGCCGTATGGTCGGAGTAGCCGATGGCACCGAGTCAAGAATGAGTGTCTCGGTTGGAGATGAGGGCGAATTCCAGAAGACAAGATAGCCTACCAGGTCGGCCGTGGGGTTATGTTCCGAAAGATGAGAGAGGTGTCTCTGACGCAGGACGGGAAAGAGTGCGACGGGACAGGCCGAAGATTATATAGAGGTGAAACGAGGGATGATGGATGGGATCTGAGCCAGTGTGGGAAAGGATGAGCCCCTAAGGCCAGGGCAAACAGGGCCAGACGAGGTGTGGTGCAGTGCGTGCAGAGCAGCGCAGAGCAGCGCAGCAGTGTTAATGCAGTGCGGCGGGTGTGCAGTGCAGTGCAGTGCAGCCCAGTGCAGCGCAGGTGGTAATGGGAGGTTTGGGTTTTTGGGTCTGGGTCTGGGTCTGGGTCTGGGGATTTTAAGGGAGGGGTGGGTTAGAGGAAGTAGTGGTGGTAGTGGCAGGAAGAGGAAGCCAGGTTCCCAGATCCGGGGCAGAGGGTGAAGAGATGGACGTAGTAGTGGTGAGTCGGTGGAGGAGATGGTGTCAGAGGTGCAAGGTGCAAAAGGCGAGAATGCCCTTGTACCTTGAGTGATGGATGATGGGATGGGGCGGTCCAGAAAGGTCCGTCACGAGTTTTTTTGGGATTTTCTTCTCCCCCTTCCCACAAGGTAGTCGGTCCAGGGAAGCAGCAGAGGGTGCAGCCAGAGGGAGAGGGAAAGAGCAAGATGGAGAGAGGGCTGCGAGGGTAAAGAGGGTTAAGAGTAAGAAAGAAGGCGGAGGAGGAGTATGAAGGGGGGGTGTGCGAGAGAAAGAGAGGGGACGTGTGAGCAAGGACTGCAGAAAGGATGGAAGTTTAGAGTGGGCAAGTGGCGGGGACAGAGGCGGGAATGTAATGGGACGGATGGCCCGGTGTCGTGCCGTTCCCAGGGAGCCGGCCCAGCTAGCACCTAGCAGTCTAGTGCCAAAACCCGCCGAGAAAGAGAAAAAAAAAAAAAAGCGGCGAGG